>CP116445.1:82421493-82966493 GCA_028216015.1 Quercus dentata | reverse complement strand
TTGTAAACTACCTAGCTTGTAAGGTATTGCCACAAGATCTTACTTATCACCAACGTAAGAAGTTTTTGCATGATGTAAAATATTATCTTTGGGATGAGCCTTTGCTTTTCAAAAGATGCCTTGATCAAACCATCCGAAGATGTGTGCCAGAAGAGGAGATGCAAGCCATTCTCCATCATTGCCATTCCTCATCATATGGAGGACATTTTGGAGTAACATGAATAGTAGCTAAGGTACTTCAAAGTGGTTTCTTTTGGCCTTATATTTTTCGTGATAGTTACACTTTGGTGAAAACTTGTGATCGGTGCCAACGTATGGGAAATATTTCAAGGTGTCGGGAGCTACCATTGAAAAATATCTTAGAGGTTGAGTTATTTGATGTTTGGAGAATTGATTTTATGGGTCCTTTTCCTCCTTCTTTTGGCTTTGTTTATATCTTGTTAGCAGTTGACTATGTGTCAAAATGGGTGGAGGCAATTGCAACAACAACAAAGAACGATGCAAAGGTAGTGCTCAAATTTCTGCATAAGAACATATTCACAAGATTTGGCACTCCACGAGCTATTATTAGTGATGAAGGGACCCACTTTTGCAACAAGTTGTTCGACAACCTTCTTTCTAATATGGTGTGAAGCACAAGATAGCACTTGCCTACCATCCTCAAACTAATGGCCAAGCTGAAATTTCAAATCGAGAAATCAAGAATATCCTTGAGAAGATGGTCAACACCAATAGAAAGGATTGGGCAAAGAAGCTTGATGATGCTCTGTGGGCATACCGTCTGACTTTTTTAAAACACCTATTGGGATGTCTCCTTATCGATTAGTGTTTGGAAAAGCATGTCATCTCCCTGTTGAGTTGGAGCATAAAGCTTATTAGACTATAAAGAAGTTCAATTTTGATTTGAAGGCGGCAGGGGAAAAGCGGCTTCTTCAATTGAATGAGTTGGATGAGTTCTCGAACGATGCTTATGAAAATGCAAAGATCTACAAAGAATGGACAAAGAAGTGGCATGACAAACAAATTCTTAGGCGTGAGTTTGCTCCAATACAGCAGGTTTTACTCTTCAATTCACGACTAAAACTCTTCCCAGGAAAGTTAAGATCATGATGGACAGGTCCTTATACAATTGACAAAGTTTCATCTTTTGGAGCAATAGACTTGAAGGACAAGGTAGAGCACATATTCAGAGTTAACGGACAGAGATTGAAGCACTATTATGGAGAACAAGTGGAGAGGAATTGTGCATTTATTCCTCTTGGAGATCCTAATTGATGAAGATTGAAAAGTCTGGCTATAGACTATAAAACAAGCACTTATGGGAGGCAGCCCATAAAACTTTCTTTTATTCTTTTATTTTATTTTATTTTTTTGTTATCATTATTTTTTTTTTATTATTATTTATTTGAATAATTTGGATTTTGATGCTGGTTTATTTTGCAGGAATAAAGAATCGAGAAGGGAGGTCATTTGAATCGAAAGAAAGGCGGCTGAAAATTAAACCAGGGAAGTTCCTTTCCTTTCTTCAATCTTTCTCACTTTCGAATTACAATGTTTGGTTTGGGTTTGGGGGTGTAAAATCCTATAGTCTTGAGTTGTTGGATTCTCTTATCAAGCATGTATTTGAGTATGATTGAATTCTCTATGACTCTGAAATTTGTGATTAAGGATGGTTTTGAGAAAAAATTTCAAAAAAAAATTGCTATTATGTCAAGCAGAGTTTTGTGGGTACTTTGATTTAAATCTTTGTCCTTGAAAATAATTGAGCCCATAGTCAATTTTTCTTTACTCCATTTTGCTTATAAAGAGAAGGAGTTAAATTAATCGGGTCAAGGAAGTTCAATCTTGCTTTGCTCTAGAATCCGTTGATGGATCCTTGAGGCGAAATCCTAGTTGATACCAAATATTAGAGAAAGGATCTAGGCAATTTTTTTGTCACAACCAAAAGAGCTTTCCCAGCTGTCCCGATTATCATGCCATCATTTCATGGTGTATTTCAATAGTCAACCCCCTTGAGCCTTATTTTACATAAGCCTTTATTTGATCTTTTAACTACATAAACCATTCCCATTCTAAGCCTGAAAAACAATGAATTTACCTTACATTTTGAGAAAATACTTTGGTGGAAATTTGCATTTAAAGAGAAAGTGAAAGGCAAGAATCGAAAAAGGGTTAAAGTGGTTGAAAATTTGAAAAGGCTACAGGTGTCAATTTCTTCAAAAAATCAAAGAATCAAAAAAAAAAAAAAAAAAAAATCACTCCACTTTTGAGTATAGCAGTAATATTGTCATCATATGAGCATATTGTCAAGAAAGAGCTATGGTGTGAATCCTGTGGATATCTCTTTTATTGTTCTTTCTACCAAGTATTTTCCCAGTTTGCTTTGATTTTCCATATCCAATTCTTACTTAGCCCTCACCCTGTGGCCTGTCAACCTTGATTAAAGACCTTTTGATCTCTAATTTTGGTGTTTGATTACATTAGTGGAGAGAATTTCTGAAAATTGGACTTATGGGGTTAAGTTTTGAGAGAATTCTTCCGATTTCAGTTGTTCTATTGTTATCTGAATTTGCTGGTGGTTTGGAGTTAAATTGACTATTTCACACACCCTCAAGGACTTAGCTTTAGGTTGAAGTAAATGCTTAACTCTTGCTTGCCAAATTGCTAAATTTTTGATTGATTTTCCTACCATCTTTGATGTTAAAAGAGTAAGTTACTAGTGTTGAAATCTAAATTCAGATCATGGCTTGGTAAGTGATGATATTACTCTATGGAGTCTAATTAATAGTGTCTATAGTTGTCTTTTATTTTATTTTCTTTTTGTTTGAGGACAAACAAAGTTCTAAGTTTGGGGCTGTTTGATGACTTGCATAATTGAGTGTAATTTATCACTTCTCAACTTTAAACTTTAGTCTAATTTTACTTATTTTGTTAATTTTAGACTGGATTTTTATTATTTAAATTTTATTCCAGATTTGAAGAAAATAAAGATTTATTCAAATAAAAGAAATGTGAAGCATCTAAAGAGAATATTTTTGACCTTGGAAGTTGGCAAGAAAAAGAGAATGAGGCGCTGAAAAAGAAAGAAGAAAAGGAGGCGCTGAACAAAAAGAAAAGAGGTGCTTAACAAAAATAGAAGGGCTGAACAGAAAAGAAAGAAAAGTGGTGCTGAAACAGAAGACAAAAAAAAAAAAAAAAAAAAAAAAAAAAAAAAAAAAAGAGAAGTGCTGAAACGGTGGTGTGCGTTGAACTGAAAAATGTTTTGGGCTGAAGCAAAATGTTTTGGGCTTTTTAGGTTGTGTTAGGCTGCAACAAGTTTTGGGCTGGACTTTAAAAACACTAGGACTAAAAGAAAACAAAAAAGGTACACTTTGAAGAGAAAAAGGTAGCCGAAAAAAAAAAGAAAGAAAAAGAGGGCTGAACAGAAAAAAGGAGGCGCTGAACAGAGAGAACAAAAAGAAAGAAGGAGGCGCTGAACAAGAAGCGAAAAAAGAGTCTTTGAAGCAAAAAGACATTGAAAAAGATTTTTTTGCGTTCAGTTTTTCCTTCAAATCTTCTTAGAAAAATTATGGTGAATTTGTTTATGTTGAATTTAATTTTTAGCATGAACTAAATTTTCTTTATTCTAGGAAAACGAAGTAATCTAGTTCCGAACTATGCTTGCTTTTCTATGTTAATTTGAACAATTTCTCTTCATGTTTGTCTGATTTATTCTAAGCTTATTGCTTCTAATTAATCGGCCATTAATTAGATGATTTTAATCTTGTGATTTGCAATTGAAAGAGGGAATTATAGGATAGATCTTGAATATTTCAGCATAGGTAAATATAGAGATCGAAAGACTTGTATGAACCTATATGGTATTAAAATCGTTGGTCTTAATGCTTTCTCACTTTATTAAATTGCATACTCTTGTGTAATTTGAAGAACAAGAATGTTTCCAATTGATTGTTGAAAGAGGCTTTTAGAAGAGTTTGGAGATTGCTAACAAACAGAGAGAATTAAATTCAATTAGCTAGATGAGTAAAGCATAGTGAGGTATTAGGTGAAATCGATTTCTTAGAAGTTTCTTTCTCATTAAGTTGATTTTCAAGCAACATCTTTCTTTTCCTTTGCGTAACTTTTATTTAAATTGATTTTATTTTGAATTCCAATTACAAAAACCTTAGTGACTTCTCTAGATAAAATCGAGATTAGCATAATTTTGGTATTTGTCAAAAGTAAGTTACCAATCCCCGAGGACGATACTCTTCTCATCACTTTACTATAAAACTACAATATTGTGCACTTGCAGTTTTGCACCGATCACCCACACACATGTAGGCATATATATATATATATATATACACATCATGCACAATGTTATCACACAGAGTAGGAAAGCAAACAAACATTGCCAATGTTCCAAAGGTATGGCCCAGCAAGGTACAGAAAATGTAAAACAAACATTGTCATACCCAAGGAACGCAGCCTAAGCAAGGAGCAGGAAAATAAAAGGGGGTACATGGAAAGGGACCCCAATACATGCTCTAGAGAAGAGGTTTAAATAGTGGGAAAGAGAATACCACTCTGGAGGGGCTAGGCCACCTAATCTACTAATCATTACCCTTTGTAGGCTTGCATCCTTGCCTTTTTTGCTTCTACCTAGGAAGTCACACCCTTACTCCGAGCGTCCTCGCTCCATGTGTGTACATGTAAAGACAAAAGAAACAAGCTAGCAATAATGTAAAGAAACAAACAAAGGAGATAAGGAGAGCATGCAAAGAACATATTGTTGGAAAACCTAGTTTTATATCTCATACAAAACCCACAGCTGAAGCAACACAAGGATTTACTTCATTCATGTGAGATAACATAGAATATCTAGAATTTTAGAAACAAAGAATAGAAAGGCATACCTTGGTGCAGTGAAATTCAAAACAAAAGAAGTTCAAACTTGGGGAGACCTTCAATCTTCACCCCAATTCCACATATGCCCAAGATGTGTGGTCCCTCAATCGATTATGTACACACTTGTTCAAGAGAGAATATGTTTAGAGAAAATTGTACATTTCTCTTTTAATTGCACGTACATTTTTAACTGTCAAAGCGATTACTTTATTTAATAACTCTTATTAAATAAACAACTGATTATCTAATTGGGCCAGCCCAATTGGGCTTTAGTGTGTGGCTTGGGATGGGACCAAAGGGAAAAATAAAGTTCTAGCTCCAATGGGCTTTGGGTTTATCTATCAACTCTTGACAAGCCCAAAGTTACCATTAATTATATTTAATACCACTATATAAATATAATTGCACTCTAGGCTTTATTAATAAAATTAAATCCCTAGACTTTATTATCTAAACAATTAACCCCTTCATGAAAATATTTGTAGTAATACAAAATCATAATATATAACTACCACTTTGAAAATTACTACCTCTTGATCCTTGAGTACTCAAATTAATATTTTAAGTTATTCAAATATATTTATGAAATCAAATTTCATAAAATATAAACTTTAGTTTACTAAAGTGATTAGGCCTAACACTCTGAATAACCAAACTCACTAAACTTATCTCAAGGGAATATTTTATATCTCTACAAAGAGAATATGAATTCCATCTTGAGAATATGTGTTCCTTTAGCACTACGTGTGGCTGCCCAACATACTGAGATTTTGACTATTAAATTAGATCCCAGTCCTGATATATCAAAGCAACCTACATTTCATGATCAGATTCACTATCCTCTTAGGATTGAGAGTTTATGTAAATGAAAGTCGTGAGATTTATTATTCAGTTGACAATCATTAATAGAATAATTAATTTCACAAAGAGTCGGGTTCAATATGTCTTATACACTTAAGACACATCAACATATCAACTAGAAGTCTCCACTTCTATGATCAAGTCAAACCATCTTAGTTGACACGTTATAATCTTCACAAATGAAATGCTCAATTTCATCACCGACTATAAACTAAGGTTTTAAGTTTACAAAGAACTTTTGATTTATATCTTCTGTGACTAAATCACATACTATGCATCTCAAGGACTATATGATATGTAGGAAAAACACATGGAAAATACAGTTTTGTATCTCATACAAAAACACGCAGGAGAATATGAACGAATCTACTTCATTCATGTGAGATAGCATGTAACATCTAAGTTTTGGAAACAAAGAACAAGAAAGCATATCTTCATGTAGTGAAATTGAAAACAAATGAAGATTGGTCTTAAGATGCCTTTCAATCTTCACTCCAATTCCACAGTGTGTCCAAGATGTGTGGTCTCTCAATCAGTTCTATATGTGATCTTTCAAGAGAATAATCAAGTGTCTTTCTAGAGAAGAACTCTTATTCTTTCTTCTTTTTAATCACACATATATTTTTGCACTTAGGCAGTTACATTTATTTAATAACTCTTATTAAATAAATAAATGATTATCTAATTGGGTTAACCTTTTGGACCAACCCAATTGGGCTTTAGTGTGTGGCTTGGAGTAGGACCAAAAGGGACAAATAAAACTCTAGCTCCAATGGGCTTTGGACTTATCTATCAACTCTTGACAAGCCCAAAGTCACCATTAATTATATTTAATACTACTATATAAATATAATTGCACTCCGTGCCCTTTTAATAAATTATATCCCAAGACTTTATTAAACATTTAACCCCTTCATAAAAATATTCGTAATAATACAAAGTCATAATGTGTAAATGTCAATGTGAATATTACTACATCTTGTTCCTTGAGTACCCGGTTTAATCCTTTAAGTTATTCATATATATTTTATGAAATCCAATTTCATAAAATATAAACTTTAGTAACTATTTACTAAAGTGGTTAGGCCTAACACTCTAAATAACCAAACCCATTAAACTTATCTCAAGGAATATTTTATATCTCTATAAAGAGACTATGAATTCCATCTTGAGTATATGTGTTCCTTCAACATTACGTGTGATTGCCCAACATACTAAGGTTTTGACCGTTTGTCTAGATCTCATTCCTGATATATTAAAACAACCTACATTTCATGATCGGGTTCACTATTCTCTTAGGATTGTGAGTTTATGTAAATGAAAAGTCGTGAGATTTATTATTCATTTGATAGTTGTTGATAGAATAATAAATCTCACAGCGGTCCAATTCAATATATTTTATACACTTAAAACATATTAACATATCAACTAGAAGTCTCCACTTCCATGATTAAGACAAATCATCTTAATTGATATGTTATAGTCTTCGCAAATGAAATGCCCAATTTCATCACCGACTACGAACTAAGATTTTGAGTTTACAAAGAACTTGTGATTTATATCTTCTATGACTAAATCACATACTATGCATCTCAAAGACTATGTGATAATGTACAAACATTCATGTTATCATTAATTTTGATAATAACAAAACAAATTTATTACATAGAACATAATGTCATACGTGGCATACAATAGGATTTTAGGGCACTAATCCTAACATGATAATGTCCAAATATTCATGTTACCATTATTTTAGATAATAAAACAACTTCATTATTTATAACATAATGTCATAGATAATATCATACACAGCATCGTACAATAGGATTTTAGGGCACTAATCCTAAAACATATTTTCAAAGAAAGCCAAACAAGGGCAAACAGAGCATGCTAAGCACATGAAAGAGCAAACAAAAGGGGGTCCCCTACGAGGACAAATGTAGGTTTGGATCGAGTGTTCGTAGTTCCACTAGATTGGAATACGGACAACACACAAACTCATGTATGAACATGTAGGCAAGCAAAGATGCAAAGAAGCAAAGAAAGCCAAATTGGTGGCATAAAGCAAGCATGGCAAGCATATCAGCATCAAACGGAGCGGAGAAAGGTGTAAATCATGCACACCAACACCACGGGGGTGTATCTCACAAGTGGATACATCCAAACAAACCCTAGGAGGGATGGATGTAACCACGTAAGTACAAGCACACAAAGGGCACAAAGCATGGCAAAGCATGGCAAAGCCTAGATCTAGAGAGGCTAAATGGAGATAAAGCATAGAAGCAAGCACAAAAACATTGACATGCAAAGGAAATGATCCAAACCCTTTAATATAGGCCTAGGTTTGCGGATGTAGGCCTAGACCACGATCTAGATCTACACCCACCGGAAGGGCCAAAAAGCAAGAAAGAGAGATATTAAAGGACAAAGGGCTAAAGTAGCACATGGCATAGAAACCAACATATATATGAGCACACACCCTTTTCCTAGTTTCTTTTTGCTTAATAAAATGCTTTATTTGCTTTTCCTAGCATGTTTTAGCTTCCTAGCATATTTTATAGCTTTCCCAGCATGTCTACTTGCTTTTTGCCAAGATTTATTGCTTTGATGTTATTGGCCTAGCCTTCTTGGGGTAGGATATGTAGACTTTTTATGTTTGTGCTTAGATCCACATGATTTTAGGCTCCTTGCCATGTTTATGCTTAGATCTACATGCCTATGTGTTCATTGCCATGTGTGTGCTTAGATCTACATGTTAATGCTTAGATCTATGCTACATCCACACCCCTAAGCCTCAAATCCAAGGTATGGAACCAAGGACATGAAGATTAGGTGCAAGAACACTAACTTGAAGATTGTATAGAAAAGGTGAGAATCTAAGGCTAAGGTGTTTTGATGTGTTTGGGATAAAAATAAGAGAGAGAATACGCCCAAAAACTGCCAAGAATTTTTTTTTTTTTTTTTTTATAAAATGAGGAGTCAAGGGTCATTTATAGTGGAAAAGTGACTCTTCAACTTCCGACGCACCTTGTAGGGCCGTCAACCACCTTTTTGTGATTAGCAATTCTGGCCTTATATGCACATTTGAAGGCCTTCCCGGACTTGGATTGAGCTGATCTTGGTGTTCCTAGAAAGTTCTAGATGTCTAGTTCTTTAACACTAAAGAAATTGAAAATCCAATGCTCATATCAAAAGTTATGGCCGTGGGAAGTATGCTGACATGCTTTTTATGATTTTCTGGATATGTCAACCATTTTAACTCCGATTTCGTCCCATGAATAGTCATTGGAAAGGGAATATAATAACATTCAAAATGGCACTGGTCCCAACTTGTTTTGATGATCGGATCAAAATTAGGGTTTCTAATGCCCCCAAGAGTCAACCTTGGGACAAAGTTGATGAAAATCACCAAGAAGCTTGGGGTTGATGTAGAAACATGAAAAATGTTGTTTTAGGATGATTTTGACCACTTTAACGTTTGGTCAACCCAGGGTTGACCAAGGGCATTTTGGTCAATTTGGCCTAAAATGGCACTTCAGGTGCTCCAATGTGCGAACAAGTTGCACCACGTCAATCTAGATATTCCCTTGGCCCTATGGAGAAAAGATAATATTTTTGAAATTGTAGACATCACATTTTGTACCCCTTACGACTCGAGCCCTCATTCCCCAATGATGCTCAAACTCTAAGGCTCAAGGTCAGTTTAGAGCCCAATCAAATATTAAATTGACTTGAGGAGTGTTAAAATGGAAAATATAACATTTTTAAATGAGCAAAAATTGATTTTTGGAAATAAAATGACCAAAGTGGCCCTTGGCCTGTGTACGTGGGTTGTGGCTTGCATACACGGGCCAAAGCATGCATACATAGGCACATTCCTGTGTACGCATCTAGGGTTATAGAAGCATAAGAAAGGAAAGTTTTCTGCAATAATATCCGAGGTTTGGAATGAATCCCACATCGTCTAGGAGATATTCCAAACCCCATTTTTTCCACTATAAAAAGCCATACATGGTACATTTTCAAAACACACAGAAATTCCATGGGAAAAACCTAAGATTCACTAGAAAATAGTAAATCAAAAGGGAGTTTTTCACAAAACATCATTTTTATTTGATTGGGACCTTTTCCGGCCCCAATCCTTTGAGTTTAAAAGTTTCTAAGCATTGTTTTATTGAATTGTGATAGATTTGATTGAGAGGAACGATAAAAAATCAAGCCTAGGAGCTCTTGCTATAAGGTATTCTTTCTTGCTTTCTTTTTTCCTTTTCTATCTTTCTTTTTAGTTTTAATCTTGTTTCTTTTGTAGTTTAGTTTTATTGTTTGCTTAAGTTACTTTTATAGTTCTTTTTGTGTTTTGAGCATGATAGATATCTAGAATTAGGGTTTTTTGTTTGTGCTCTTTTTTTTTGTTTCGGGCTTCTAGGTTAGGGTTCTTAAGCAAGTCCCACACACGCATGTCATAAGCATACGAACGCAAGTTATATCCCACATACATAGGCCTCTGGCTGTGTACGTAGGTTAAATCCGGTGTACACGGCCCACGCACGTAGGCACTTGCCCAAAAACCCTAATCCAAATGCCTTATGTTGTTTGTTTGGTTTGTTTCACATGCTTTATCCCTTTTTAAAGCCTTTTCATATGTTCATATGTACTTGTACCTCTGCCTTATATGTTTCTTTGCCTTTAAACATGTTTAGACTAGGGTGTTATATTTGATGCCATAAACATGCATTCACATGTCCATTCATTATGCCATAGGTACTGAGATACTGCTAGGTAAGCAAGGTAAGTCATGCATTCACATAAACATGCATGTTGTTTGTTTAATCCTCCTTTGATATATGTGAATGAAGTTAAGGCCTCATTTATAATATGATTTGCTTGCTATTGATGATATGCTTGCTGCCATATTAGATGTATGCTAGGGTTTATTATATGTGTAGGTTTGGCTCTCTTTTGTTTAAGGGTAGATAGGTATGTGTTTTGTGATGAATGATGCCATGATTGTATGTTTAGATGTATACTAGTGTGTGTGTGGGTATAGATACAAGTGTTGAACATGTTTCTAATGAGGTTAAGATATAAGACACAATGATGGGAGACCAACCTTAAGGTTAGGCGATATTGGGTGCCTAACACCTTCCCAAGAATGTACCTAAACTCCAAACCCAAACTCTGGTAGTAAGATCAAAAGGTCCTTCCTAGAAAGGATGTTATATTCATGGTTCCTAGACCATATAACTAAGTGGCGACTCTGGTACTTTTCCCTTGCACCCACAGTGGCGACTCCCTGGGGATGGTGAGTTTAATTTCTATGTGTCTTATTTTTAACCTTAATAAAAGCTTTTTCAATCTTTGTTTTGCATACACACTCACTTGTTCTTTTGTCCCTTAACCTTGGTTGGTGATGAGTGGGAAGATGGAAGGCTCCATTCGAGCCCAAATCTTCCGAAGTTCATCCTACCAACTCACAATCGGTGTCATCACCTATAATGGGCTTTGAGTACGTTAAAGGTTTGCTACCAATCCACCATAGGGTCCACTCGGGCTCTCGGTTGGAATCATAGTCCACCCAGTTGTAAGTGACCTATTTATCTATCCCTTTAGCCTTAGGGAGCCTACCAACACTAGAGAGATTCTAGATCCTATCATAAAGGATACCCTTTATATTTCTCTTATTTGTTCAACCATATATCATGTGTTCACTTAATTCTAAAGGACAAATAAAAGGTATAAAAATGGAAGAAATGGCCCTAAAGTCATGGTATACCCTAAGATGTTGCGGGACAAAAGAAAATAAGTTCTTACATATAAGAGGATTGTCCCTAAATGCAAAGGTATATCTTAACTTAAAAAGTTCATAAGATCATAGCCTAACTGCTATCATAGGTCTAAGTGGAAAAAGGCCTATTGAAAAAGAGGACTTTGGGTCTAAGGTAACAAGTATGCTATGGACTTAGCATTCAAAATCCTTCAAAGTCAAAATGAACTTCCCTAATCTTGGGTCTCTTTGTTGCAGCCTAGGTCCAAAATGATGAGAATTTCATAGACTTTGAGAGGAAGGCTACAATATATTCTAGCTAGAGGGCCATTTCAAGAAAAAAAATGATGATGAAATAATGAATAAAGAATAGAAAGCCCATAGGTGATTAATACATTAGAATCCCAAGTTTGAGACAAAGGGTTGAAAATTCCTAAGTACATTCTAATGAAAGCTTTATTGTAAATGGACCAAAACCCAATGAAACAAGGGGCAAGGATCCATGAGTGGAAAGAGAGTGACATTGTAATTGAGCCTCCATTAAAATGAGCTTAAGAATTTTCCAAGAACATCTAAAAGTAAAAGGAACCTTTTAATTAGGACATGAACTTAATGAAAATGGGGCTTCTTTTCAAGCATCATTGCACCACCAAAGTCAAGAAAACACGTCCCAACTTCCATTTGGATTCGAGAGAAAGGAAGGCGCTTAATCAAGATTGAGGAAACACACCAAGAAGAAGAAAATCCCCATGAAACAATGGCTACCTCCATGGAAGACCCAATGGCACAAAGGATCCTTAAGAAAATTGGGGGGGGGGGGGTGCCTCACTAGGTTGGAGGAATCTAAGCTCAAGAAATCCGCACATGTGGAACTCCATGATGATGATGAGGAAGTAGAAGAATGGGACGAAAAAGACAAAGTTAAATATGAAAAGAACAAACAATTTGAGAAGCTCACAACGGAAACCATAGCTATAAGGGAAAAGATGGAGAAGATGAAACTTGCTTTCCGTAAGGCACAAGGAATGGATGACTACCTCTATAACATAGGAGGAGTAAGCTCAAAGGCTCCTATTGCATTGCCTCCCAAGTTCAAGATCTCCGATGCAAAAAAGTTTGATGGCACTGGGGATCCAAAGCAACACATAAGAAAATACCTAAGCATTGCTGAAATGAAAGGGCTAAATGAGAAGTAAACTTTGCATGCGTTTCCCCTCTCACTCATGGGAGGTACATCAAGATGGTACTATAGCCTTGATCCAAGCAAAACTAAGGTGTGGAATGAGCTAGGGGAGTTGTTTGTGGACCGATTCATCTTCAACACCAGGATTAATGTTACTCTAAGGGATTTGGAGACTACCAAGTGAGGTATGGGGGAGACATTTTCTGAATACATGACTAGATGGAAGAACAATGCATCTAGAATGGTCAATAGGCCAAATGAGAAAGACCACATCAACATGATCATCAAGAACTTGCTCCCGGTTTATAATAGTAGGCTTTTGTCATCACCTATTAGCTCATTTGGAAAATTATGTGATTGTGGGACAAGAATTGAAGATGCCCTCAATAGTGGACAACTGGAGAAAGGGGACGGCAAGCCTCCAACCAAGAAGACATATCGAGGAGGGACCACCACTAAAGCACCCAATCCTGTAAATATAAGCGCCATCATACCCCAACAAACACTAGCCTACCCAAAGAAAGCTCGCTGAAAATTCTCCGAACTAGGAATGACCTTCACCCAAGCATATGAAAACCTTTCCTCCAAAGGATCCATCAAGCCTTTAGACCCCACACCTATGCCTAATCCCATACCTCCCTCTTGGAACCTCAAGGAATATTACCACTACCACCAAAAATCCAGCCACAAAACCGACAATTTCTTCCGCCTCAAACACGAGATACAAGATCTCATAGATAATGGAACCCTCCCAAATCCCAACATCATCACCAAATCCAACATTAGAAAGAATCCTTCGCTTGATTACCATAGGGCTCCCCGTCCATATCAAAATTGGGTGCAAATAGATGAAGTTAAATGGGATTGCTCAAAGTAGATAGAGACCATAGATGTTAATGTCAATGCCGTAGAAGTTCAAGGGATATGGAATGAAGAAGATAAAGCCTTGAAGGAGGTGGTAGCGATATGGGGAATATTTCCCAAAAGAGTGACAGAAATAAAGAAGAGGGTTTTGAAAGACAATGTAGCAAACATCACTAGGAGTGGGAAGCACTACAAGCCATCCTCTTTGGAAAAGGATCACCCCAGTAGGGATCTAGGAGAGGGGTCCAAACCCATGGAACCCAAAGGAGGCAAAGAAGAGGAGGGTAAGGTCCTAATGCAATTGAAGAAGACCCAAGCTCATGTGGGGCTTGCTCATGGCCTCTCAAAAACACTGTAAGGCTTTCTTGGACACCTTGAATGAGAAAGAAGTACCTATAGAAAATACACCACAAGAAGTTTTGTCTCTCATGAGGGTTGAAGGTTCCTCAAACCCTCTCCTTGCATTTTTCGATGAAAATCCCCCTCCCGAAGGAGCTACTCACACTAGACCCTTGCAAATCACCATTGAATGCATGTGTGCCAAGGTTCCAATGGTTCTTATTGACAATTGATCCGCCTTGAATATTTGTCCTTTTAGGACCGCCCTCACTGTTCGCCTAGACATGGAGACCATCATTCCTTCTCCCTTAACTATAAGGGCATATGACAACACTTCAAGGAAGGTCATGGGTACTTTCAAGGCTCCTTGTAAGATTGGGCCAATGGAAACCATTGTGGAATTTCATGTCATGGACATCACCCTAAATTACAACTTTCTCTTGGGAAGGGCTTAGCTTTACCCCAATGGGGCAATCCCCTCCTCACTACACCAAAAGATGAAGATCCCATGGAAAGGAAGGATTGCCAAAGTGCTTAGAGATGGTGAGATCCTAGCATCGGTTTGTGGACTCGAGGAAGGAGGGAATGAACTTCAAATGAGTGGCTTTGAGTTCGTAAATATGGCTAACTATAGGTTGAAGGATGAAAGGTATGCCACCGATTTGTTCCCATATTGTAGCCATTAGGTGATTGCAATGATGAAGAACAGGGGATACATGCCTAGTATGGGCCTTGGAAAGGAAGGAAAAGGGGTAGTTAAGTTCCCCAATATCAAGAATCAAGTGACCAAGGAGGATCTAGAATTCTTTGAAGGCTACGGCGGAATCAAGAAAAACCATGGCACTCTCAATGGGAACTTCGTGAAAGAAGGAGGAGACTTCCCCTATTATGGCTTCCTTGAACCTTGGGTAGGTAAAGATGGAAGTGTGTATCTGGGTTGGGAGATGTTCTTTAATGAAAAACTCACCTTCAAGGAGAAACCTACTGTGGAGATCAAAGAAATACAAGAAGAGGTTGACTGGGTGAACTACATGGACGCTGAAGTAATAAAAACCATGATGAAGACGAGTGGGGACGTGTTCGCCATCACCAATAAAGAGCCAAGTGATCCTTCCAAATTCATCATGCCTATTATGGGGCCCATTAATGATTGGACTTGGGTTGGGTTTTACGAGAACATGGAGAAAAAGTTTTGTAATGCAAGTTCCAATATACTTTCAATATTTTCAATTAAATGAATTCTAATTTGGCTTAGTTTGACGTGTCCCATAACATTGAAATTATGTACTTAAATGATTCAAATGAATTTGAAAATGAAATTAATAAACAATTGGAAAAGAAAACTGAACCTATGGAACCAATTCTTGAAACTATTAATTTAGGCAATAATGAAAATCCATACTTAATTAAAATTGGTTCAACTCAAAATGAAAAGGAAAATAAAGATCTTCAAGAACTCCTCATGGAATTTCAAGAGGTGTTTGCATGGTCCTATGAAGATATGCCTGGAGTTGACCCCAAGATAGCTCAACATCACACCGATTTCATGACCACATGGTGCCTGTCAAGCAAAAATTGAGAAGAATGAGGATCGAATGGCTCTTAAAGATCAAATAGGAAGTCACTAAGCAACTAAAGGTAAGGTTCATCAAACCCATAAACCAAGCTGAATGGATAGCCAATGTTGTGCCCGTACCTAAAAAGGATGGAAAGGTGAGGATGTGTGTGGATTTTAGAGACTTGAATAAGGCATGCCCTAAGGATGACTTTCCCCTCCCCCATATTGATGTCTTACTGGATAACACAGCGGGAAGTGCCTTGATGTCCTTCATGGATGGTTTTTCGGGTTACAACCAAATCAAGATGGCTCCGAAGGACATGACCAAAACCACTTTTACTACCGAATAGGGAATTTATTTTTACACAAGAATGCCATTTGGCCTCAAGAATGTTGGGGCAACTTGCCAAAGGATAGCTACGGCCTTGCTACATGATATGATGCATAATGAGGTAAAGGTGTACGTTGATGATATGATAGTGAAATCCAAGGATAGAGAAAGCCACACCACAAACTTAAGGAAGTTCTTTGAGAGGATTAATGAATATAGATTGAGATTGAACCCACAAAAGTGCACCTTTAGAGTAACCACCGGAAAGTTGTTAGGCTTCCTAGTTAATGATAGAGGGATAGAAGGTTACCCATCCAAGATTAAAGCCATATTGGAGATGCCTCCACCCAAAAGTAAGAAAGAGATTAGGGGTTTCTTGGGTCGACTACAATACATTAGTCGATTCATTGCCAAGCTCACCTCCACTTGTGAGCCCATCTTCAAACTCTTAAGGAAGAATGAACCACATACATGGAATGATGAGTGCCAAAAAGCCTTTGAACTTATCAAGGAGCATCTCCTCCACCCATCTATCCTAGCGCCTCCATAACATGGAAAACCCTCACTCCTATACCTCTCCATCATAGAGGATGCGGTTGGAAGTATGCTTGTGCAAGAAGATAATGAGAAGAATGAAAGAGCCAATTATTACTTGAGCAAGAGATTCCATGATTATGAGACTAGGTACACTCCCATAGAAAAGTCATGCTTCGCGCTTGTTTGGGCCGTACAGGAATTGAGACATATCATTTTACCCTTCCGGATATGGGTGGTGGCAAGAATGGACCCATCAAAGTACCTCTTTGAGAAACCCGCTTTAAATGGAAGATTTTCAAGAAGGTGGATTTTGTTGGAAGAATTTGATTTGAAGTATGTGCTGAGAATCCCATAGAGGGGAAAGATGGTAAAGAGGATTTTCCAGATGAAGACATTCTGGATGTTGTGTTAGGGACATGGAAGATGTGCTTTAACGGGGCCGTAAACCAATATAGGAATGGGATAGGAATACTCTTGATTAATCCTGAGGGATCTCACATACCTTTGGCAATCAAATTGAACTTTGAAGCAACTAATAACATGGCTGAATATGAGGCTTGCATTGTCGGGTGGAAGCTCTTCAAGAAATGGGGGTAAAAAAGGGCAAAGTCTTTAGGGATTCAAGTTTGGTTATAGCCCAAGCGCAAAAGTTGTGGAAAGTGAAAGAAGAACATTTAAAGCCTTATCAACAACATCTAGAAGACTTGACCAAGACCTTTGACAAGATTGAGTACACAATCATCCCTAGAACTCAAAATCAATTCGCAGATACCTTAGCTACTTTAGCCTCCATGGTTGAAATACCCGAGGGAGTATGGACATGACCCTTGGAGATTGAACAAATTTATGAGGAAGTGCACAAAGGAAGATCAAAGCTTCAATAATGGCCATAGACGAAGAGGAAGTTCTATGGTACTATGACATCATAAAGTTTTTGGAACTAGGGGCATATCCGGATGGTGCCGATAAGAGAGAACGTCGTTCCATTAGGATGATGGCAACCCAATACATCCTATGTGGAGGACAACTCCATAGAAGGTCCTATGATAGATTACACTTTCATTGCTTGAAGAGAGAAGAAGCGGAGAGGGTAATGGAAGTTCATCAAGTGAATTTATGGCCTTCATATGAATGGGAGAATGTTCACCAAGAGGGTACCACTAGAATACGATGAAGACCGATTATGTGGACTATGTGAAAAGTTGCTATGATTGTCAAACACGGGCCAACTTGAACCATGTACCACCTAGTGAGTTGTATAGCATGACTTCTCCATGGCCATTCACAATTTGGGGCATAGATGTGATTGGAAGGATAGCTCTTAAGGCTTCAAAGGGGCATGAGTACATTTTAGTGGAAATTGACTATTTCACCAAGTGGGTGGAGGCAACCTCCTATTCTGTATTAAAGGCTAAGCATGTGGCTTGGTTCTTAGAAAACAACATCATATATTGGTTTGGGGTGCCCCAAGAGATCATTTCTGATAATGGTTCCCACTTTAAGGGTGAAGTCCGAAGGGTCATGGAAGAATATGGCATTGAGCATCACAAGTCTTTGCCATATCAACCACAAGGTAATGGGGTCATAGAAGTAGCCAATAAGAATGTGAAGACTATCCTAGCCAAGATGGTAGTAACATACAAAAATTAGGCCGAGAAGCTTCCATTTGCCTTGTGGGGTTATAGAACTTCTATTCGTGCATCAACTGGGGCAACCCCTTACTCCTTGGTTTATGGTAGTGAGGCAGTGCTTCCTATTGAGATGGAGGTACAATCTTTGAGAGTGTTAGTAGAAACCAAGGTCCTAGAAGAGGATTGGGCTAAGGCGAGAAATGAACAATTGGCTTTGATAGATGAGAAGAGGGCTTGGGTACAATACCATGCACAAGAATACCAAAAAAGGATTGCTAGAGCATTCAACAAGAAAGTGAAAACAAGAAACCTTAAAGAAGGGGATTTGGTCCTAAAGGTGCTTAGAGATGAGACTTTTGATCCAAAAGGAAAAATGAAGCCTAGGTGGTCTCGGCCTTTTATCATTAAGAAGATCATTTTTGGAGGTGCTACAAGAATCATAGAGTTAGATGGGGAATAGATGCTTCACCCCATTAACATGGACAGACTCTGGAAATAAAAAAACCTACTAGGTCGAAAACCCGAAAGGGCAGCCTAGGCAGAAATTAAGGCAAAAGAACCCTACCAGATTGAAAACTCAAAAGGGCGGTCTAGGCAAAAGTTAAGGGAAAAGACCATGGGCATGGCGAAAATTCCTCAAAGTACATCATGGGCAAAAATTACATGGCAAAGGAAAAATAAATAAAGTAGATGACAATAAGCAAAGATAATAAAAAGGATTTTCTCTCGTTGCTCAAATTAAAAGATGATAAGTTTGTTTTCATAGGGGATTTGGAAGACTCCAATCCTTTATTAAATTCAAAAATTTAAACATGAGAGTCATAAAAGTGCAGAAAAGTAAATTATGGGGCCCCTTAAGGTGGTCACTCAATCCTCCTTGCCTTCTTGTTAGTCCTCAAATAAGCTTTCTCATCCCTCAAAATCCACTTCATGTCATCCTCCAACCATTGCTTGTATTTTGCGGTGGGGTAGATGTATTTGGGAGGAACAATGTCTTTCATCTCCCAACAACATGGCCAAGCTTCACTAATCCTGCCCAAGATCCTATTGGTGAACACCGCGGTGTAGAAGGCACCCTCATCATCGGGAGCTCCTTGACGCTCTCCAGATTGCCTTAAGATACTACAAGTGGAGTAGTAAGAGCAACATCGAAGCCCAACTAAAGTCACACAATGATCCTTGCACAACTATGGACCGTGCTTGAGATATACCACCATATCACGACCCACTAAATGTCAACCTCCTTAAGGTGACCCATAAGCTCCATGTACGCTTCAAAGCCCATGACATATTGAAGCCAACAGTCCTTAAGATGCCTAGGAAGCTAGGTGAAGCCTCTCTTGTAGCCATATCTAGAAGGGGGAAAAGGGAGAAAGGAGAAAAAAAGAGAGTGGAGAGCATGAATGAGAAAAAAGAAATAAAAAATATATATATAAATGATGAAAGACGATATAAGGTGCCTCAATGGGTTGAAAATCGAAAGGCAATCCATGCAAAATTAGAGGAATCCTGCTAGGTTGAGAACCAAGGCAAAAGTTAGGGATTATACCTGAAGAAGAAAAGGACTTCCCACAAAAAAGCTTGTTTCCTTACTCTGAAAGGCATCCAAACCATTGAGAGTTTCCGCCAAGATCAAGCCCACCGGATTACCTCTCTTTAGCTCATAAGCCACCAAGCACATCCAAAGGTCCACACAATATGACTTTTGGACCAAGAAATACCTTACAAGGGCACGTAAGCAAAAGGTGTGAAGGTAGTACAATCGTGGCCTCTCACTCTCGGGAAGGCCTGAACTAGAAAAGTAATCAAAGACCAGCCTAAGGTTGAGTTTGCCGAAGACACACCACCTACGGGCTGTGGTATCAGGGACGTCCAACGCAACTCGCAACAAGAAAGGAAGATCCCCACCCATGGTAGGAAAGATGAGATCATCAATCTCCAATCCACCCATGATGGCAACAAATTCCTCAATAGTGGGACATAATTCTATTCTATTGAAGCGAAATACATGCCGAGAAGGAACCCAATAGCTGCGGCAAGAAAGATGAAGAAAAGGCTCATCCACCCTAATTTGATGATAAGGGAAGATGCAAGAAAGGCGCCATAGGGAGCAACAGAATCCTTGAAATCAAGATCAAGCTTCCTAATCCAAGTGGAGACATCAAGAGGAGAGTTTTCTACAATTGAAAGACCTCAAAAAAGTGTTCTCTGGGTTGGAAATACGTAGGTGAGGGTTTTGGACTCAACCGACTACTTTTATACTTAAGTAAGTCAACTAGGGTTTTTCTAATTTGTGGCCTACATACGTAAAGTCAACCCCGTGTACGCAAAGTCAAAGCTGTGTATGCAGGCTCATCTCTATGTACGCACGGCGCTTGGTAGAAGCCCATGTTCCCCTATTTTGAGCAGAGTTTTCCTACTCCAAAGCATTCATAGGGTTCTTGTGGCCTAAAGAATCATTCAAGACACATTCCAAGCACAAGATTTCAAGCATGAAAGAAGCAAAGTTGCACAGAAACATACAATTTATCATTATCTTGTAGATTAAGTACTAAGTTCCAATCAAAAGCATAAATGTAAAAAGATGTTCTTAAATACAATCATTTGTCTTAAACCAAACCTAAATATCAGCTAAAAGGAATAAAAAACATTAAAAGCAAGAATAGAAAAGGTTGTGTATTGTGTTATATATATGCTATTACTACGGGTAATCAACGGTGCCACCTCTTCCTTGGCTAATAGCTAGGAGTTGCCTCCGAGTCCTCCTCCTCACCACCATCACCATCATCATCATCATCATCACCACCGCCTAGATGGTCTGCTCCTCTAGGACCATATAGCTCTCTCCAGTAGTTGGTCACCTCCAACTTGAGATTCTTGGGCAACCATACTAACTCCTCATACTCTTGGATAGTAGCCTGCAAGTTGAAGGAAGAAGGTTTAGTGACTAAAACTAGAAAAGAAATTTGGCAAAAAGAGAAAGGACAGAGGGAAGAAAGAACTCACTACTCAAGTGTTGGGAGGGAAAGGATAGCCCATGACATTAGAGTTACGAGGCACGACATGCTCTCGAGCAAAGCCATCCGGGCCATAAACATAGACTGTCCAAGGGATATGTGAAGGATCAATGGGCTCACCGGCAGCAGGTCCCCCCCATTACAATTTCCCACATTATGAGTCATGAAAAAAAAAAGTTTTAGCATATACTTGAACAGTAAGAGAAGGCATGAGGCGAATGATGGTGAATTCCTCATAGTCCAACCCCTCAAGAAGCTGCTCGGCATAGGAAACACCATTCCCCCACGAATTATATTCAACATCGGTCATGGAGTGTGGCAAGCATGAACTCAGAAGGGTCCATTGAAATCTGTGGGTCGTCCTTACCCACCAACTGGCACCTCACCCTCTTCACCAAATATAGACTCCTCAAGCCCGCTTGTTCAAAGGGTCGAGTAATCTCTAAGGCAATGAGAGCGGGCAAGCTCCAAGTCTCGAGTAGCAGGAAAGGGCTGGCCAGCCCATGGGGCCCAATTTACCTATAATGGCACAAGGTTAGAAGGAGAGTATTCTATAGGAAATGCATGAAGAAGCTAGAACTCTTAAACTTACCTCATCCAAAGTCAACCTCGCAAGATGTGCCCTCACTTGAGGAAAATCCCCTAGAACTAGGTCGATGCCTAGAGTTATGAGGCTATATCTAACCACCAACTGCTAAAAAAAAAAAGCACAAGCCATGACAATTTGCAAGATGACGGATGCAAGATGATAGTCTTCAAGATAGTACAGTTTGCAAAACTACAATCTACAAGTGAAAGTGCAAAGAATAAAAAGAAGAATTGACCTCAAAGAGCTTCCAAAGCCCCACAAGCTGCTACAAAGTTCCCCGATTGAAAGTGTCGAGGGTGGAGTAAAGATAAGCAAGACATACTTGCCTCCAGTTAGCCCTTCGTGCCTCCCCAAAGTTATGGAAGAGGGTTAGCCACCTCAAAGATACCATTTTCCCACCATTGGCAAAGAGGTAGGCCCCCAACAAGTGGAGTAGGAAGGCCCTAGCCATATAGACACATTCTTCCGTGGTCCTCTATAGGAGGAACATGTAATCCGACACCAAGTTGAAGTAGCGAATGGTCTTAGTAAAGTACTTCCTCCCCAACATGTCGATGCCTAGCTGGGTGCCCGACACACTGTCCAAACTAATGATGGCCCCTTTGAAGCTAAGGCCAATCATGCGATAAAAGTAGTAGGGAGTCACCGCCATCTCCCGCTCGGCAATATAAAAGGTGTGAGTAATGTCCCATCACCTCTCAATGAGGCACTGCACCAAGGTGGCACTCGCAAACTTCTCTAGAAGAAGACCGATGATAGGCTCAAAGCCCGCCTCCCAAATATAGCCCCTAGTTTTGGGGGCAAGAAGGTTGAACCACTCCACTACCTTATTGGTGCTTCCCCTACCAACATAAGGGGACGATGACTACAAAAAGGAAGATGACATTAGATCCCCGATTTAAGCAAAATTCAAGAAATATGATTTTTTGATGAAAGAATGAAGATAAAAAGAAAGATATAATCATATTCGGATGCAAAAATGACAAGAATGTGTGTTAGGATTGCATATGAAAATGAAACGGTTGAAAAATAAGTGAAAGTGGGCGGGGTAGAGCTTCTGCTAGGCACCCCACGTACGTAGACAAGACCCCACATATGCAGGCCCATTCCCATGTATGCAAAACCTCAAGAATATAGCTACATACGCAAGAGCAGAGTTGCGTACGCATGAATGCAAGCTATGTACGTAGGCCAAAGCCCACACACGCAGGAACATAAACTGAAGCAATTCTTCGACATTTCCAAAGAAGCATCATTCAAAATCAATCCTAGACATGTTCCTACCCCTCCTAAGGTGTCAAGTTTTCATCTAAACCCATCCCACAGCAAAACCTAAGCATTTACATAGCCAAAAACACACTTAAACCGAAGATAAAAGAGAAACTTGAAAATGAGAAAAAAAAAAAAAGAAAAAACTTACAAATTCACCCATGGGAAGAATGTGATTCGCTAACTAGTATGTCAATGGTGGAGGCCCCACTAAACTCGTGGCTTCGCTCCAGTGGGTGAGATGGAAGGCATTAGAAGATAGAACGTAGGAGGATTTCTTGGCCTTGGGTGCCAATGGAGAAGATGATGAGAGAATGAGAGGGTTTGAGAGGTTGAGAGAATCGGGAAGTAAGGAAAAGAAAGAGGGGAGGGAGGTTTTTGTAGAGAGAAAAAGGAGAGGAGTTATGAAGAATATGAAGAACTAAGGGAGGTGAAGAGAATGAAGAAGAAGAAAAGAAACGGTTGGTAACCGTTGGAAAAATGAAATGGTAGGAACACACCTAATGGTTAAACTACGTGTAGTTTAGTCATGAACAGTGAAAAAAAAAAAAAAAAAAAAAAAAAAAAAAAAAAAAAAAAAAACCTTTTTTCTTTCTTTCAAAAAAGGAGGAACATCTCAAGATTACCCCAATTAGGCACAAAATTATCAAAGAACTCCCCATTGAACGGCAAAGGAAGTAAAAGACTCTTCCCTCGTTCAAGCACATTAAGAACCAAATCTAGTAAATCAAGCACATCAAGAACCATCCCCAGTGGATCAAGCACATCAAGAACCTTCCCCAGTGGATCAAGCATATCAAACATCGTCTTGATGAAGGAAGCGAGAAAACTCTTCCTCAATATTTCAAGCATCTCAAGCAATTCCCAAAGAAAGGAAGTAGAAGATTCTTCCTCAAATAGATCAAACCTATCAAACATCATCCTTAGTAAGGAAAAAGAAGACTCTTCCTTAATATTTCAAGCATCTCAAGCAATGCCCCCAGTGAAGGAAGCAGAAGATTCTTCCTCAAATGGATCAAACCTATCAAACATCATCCTTAGTAAGGAAGCAGAAGACTCTTCCTCATTATTTCAAGCATCTCAAGCAATACCTCCAATGAAGGAAGTAGAAGATTCTTCCTCAAATGTATCAAATATCATCCCCATAGAGGAAGTAGAAGACTCTTCCTTAATAATTTAGGCATATCAAACATCATACCCATGGAGGAAGCAAAAAATTCTTCCTCGATGGACCTAAGCACACCAAAGCAAATCCCCAGTGAGGAAGCAAAAGATTCTTTCCCTAAGTATCTCTAGTAAGGAAGTAGAAGATTCTTCCCCAATAAGTCCCATACACCGAAAAATCCCCAGTAAGGAAGTAGAAGATTCTTCCTCAAAGTCTTCCATGAACCATGAAGGAAGCAAAAGATTCTTTCCTAGTGGATCACACATCTACACCAATCCTCAGCGAGTTTCTCATCCCCAAGCAAGTCGTGAGAGGCAAAAGATTCCTCCCCATGCACATCTACTCTTCAACGAGTTTTCACCATCCCTAGTAGATCCTACTCATGCACATATCCTTTGGGAATTGAACATGTAGGCATGGTAGAAAAAGGAAGAGATAGTGATAGAGAAAGAGGCCAAGGCCAACTCGAGGAAAAAGCCTCACCAGTAAAGGTAGAGAAAGAAGTGAAGAAGACAAAAGGAACAAGTCACCCAAAGAAGTTTGAGGAAAGAGCCCCAAATGGACACCACAAAGACTATATCCTTTTGTTGTTTGTTAGGTTAGCTCATAAGAGCACCCTTTGTTTGTTTTCTTTTTTTCTTTTTAGTGACTCCAGGATAGTTAGTCACTCGTCATTTGCTTGCAAGTGGCAAAACAGGTTCTGGGATAGTGAACCTGTCGTTGCTCGTTTCCCGAGCAACAAAGGTGGGACTTTGGACATATGAATCTCATGCAGCTTTTCAAAGTTGCACCCCGCCTCATGTATGCGTGATGTGTCATGTGTGTGAGTTGGGCCAAGCCGTACATCGAAACAAAATGTTTTGTCTCTTATTCTTTTGATTTTGTTAGCGAAGCTCACAAATCAAATGAGGGGCATCTATAGACACCGCATTTTGTACCCCTTACAACTCGAGCTCCCGTTCCCCAATGATGCTCGAGCTCTAAGGCCCAAGGCCAGTTTAGAGCCTAATCAGATATTAAATTAAATTAAAGAGTGTTAAAATGGAAAATATAACTTTTTTAAATGAGCAAAAATATATTTCCAAAAATAAAATGACCAAAGTGGCCCTTGGCCTACGTACGTGGGTCACACTTTGTGTATGCGAGGCATATTCCTGTGTACGCAACTAGGGTTTCAGAAGCATAAGAAAGACAAGTTTTCTATAATAATGGTTGAGGTTTGGAATGAATCCCACATCGTTTGAGAGCCATTCGAAACCCCATTTTTTCCACCATAGAAAACCTTACATGGTACATTTTCAAAACACACAGAAATCTCACGGGAAAAACCTAAGATTCACTAAGAAATAATGAATCAAAAGGGAGTTTTTCACAAAACACCCTCAAGTCATTTTTATTTGATTGAGACCTTTTCTGGCCCCAATCTTTTGAGTTTAAAAGTTTCTAATCACTATTTTATTGAATTGTGATAAATTTGACTAAGGGGAACAGTAAAAAATCAAGCCTAGGAACTTTTGCTTTAAGGTATTCTTTCTTGTTTCCTTTTTTTTCTTTTTTGTCTTTCTTTTTAGTTTTAATCCTATTTCTTTTTGTAGTTTAGGTTTTTATATGTTTGCTTAGGTTAGTTTTATAGTTCTATTTATGTTTTGAGCATGCTAGATAGCTAGAATTAGGCTTTTTTGTTTGTGCTTTTTTTTTTTTTTTTTTTTTGGCTTCTGGGTTAGGGTTCTTGACCAACTCCCACGCACGCATGTCATGAGCATGTGTACGCAGGTTGAATCCTATGTACATAGGCCTCTGGCTGCATACGCAAGCACTTGCCCAATCCAAATGCCTTATGTTGTTTGTTTGGTTTGTTTCACATGCTTTGTCCCTTTTTAAAGCCTTTTCATATGTTCATACATACTTGTACCTCGGCCTTATATGCTTACTTGCCTGTTTAGGCTAGGGTTTTATATTTGATGCCATAAACATGCATCAACATGTCCATTCATGATGGCATAGGTGCTAAGATGCTGCAAGGTAAGTAAGGTAAGTCATGCATTCACATGAACATGCATGTTGTTTGTTAATCCTCCTTTGATATATATGCATAAAGTTAAGGCCTTGTTTATAATATGGTTTGCTTGCTACCATGTTTGGGGCA
The DNA here is from genome assembly GCA_028216015.1 of Quercus dentata. NCBI lineage: Eukaryota > Viridiplantae > Streptophyta > Magnoliopsida > Fagales > Fagaceae > Quercus > Quercus dentata. The sequence continues at coordinate 82,940,346 of CP116445.1, read as the reverse complement.
GCTACCATGTTAGATGTATGCTAAGGTTTATTATATGTGTGAGGTTAAGATATATGACACAATGATGGGAGGCCAACCTTAGGATTGGGTAGTCTTGGGTGCCTAACACCTTCCCAAGAACATACCTAAACTCGGAACCTATACTCTAGTAGTAAGATCAAAAGGTTCTTCCTCAAAAGGACGTTATATTCATGGTTTTTAGACCATATAACTAGGGGGAGACACTGGTCGGGGCTGAGCCCATAAAAACTAAGGGTCCTAAGAAATAAAAGGTCTACGGGGAATTGAACACCACCCTCGAGGATCGTCATAAGGGGAAAGAAAACTACCCTAGGAAGCCTATCATTTTCTATGTTTCCCTCAGGACAATACTCAATATTTACATCATGTGGAATATTAAAACTAGCCCTAAAGGCTGCTAAAGTGACATCAATACCAAGTAGGTGTGCAAAACCCATTTTTTGGGTGTCTAAAGATAAACTAGGAAGAGTGAGGGAGGGGTTAGAAGACTTACAGTGTTGCCTTTTTGTTTAAAGGAACGATCTTGGGTGGAAGGAATGTGGCTCGGGAGGACGAGGCAAGTGAGGCTAAGAGAGAAACATGAAATAAAAAGTACAGACAGTCTTTAAATGCTAACGGAGGGAAATTTAATAACTTCCCCTAATTATCCGTTACGAGCATGCCTCGGTATACGAAATGTCAATGGATCCCGATAGTTTGATATGACAATTTGTCATCCCGCATGCAAGGAGTACAGACTATCTTGTCCATCACATTTAATGACTAACGGTTGGTTTTCCTAAGGGAAAATAGTACACCGAGGAGGCGATTCACCAACATAAAACATTGAAGCTCGACCAGTCCTTTACCAACGTGTAGGAACTAACCTCGATCCCATCCTCATGACATGGGAATGGAATCGCAGGGGGCTATTGTACAGGCATCAGGTATGGGCCCAATCCATTAACCTCCGTATGCCTAAGAATTTTGGGCCCAATGTCAGATCCGGGCCCATATCAATTCGGGGATCAATACCAAGTCAAGGCCTGCATGGGACAATAACGGTAGTGCCTTAAGGGAAATCGCCTGCCAAACACCATTTGGTGACAGGTGCAAGTTTTGAGAGAGTCACATCTGTCACAAGACGTGGGTCCCATCCGGTCGGGAATATATCTTAAAGAGCCCACTAACATGGAAAGCCACCCCATCATCATGACAACCCCTTTGGAGTGGAGGAAGTCTATAAATAAGGGTTGTAGGAATGAGAGAAGGGGTTGGAAAATTGGGGAAGGGAGAGAGATACAAAAGAGAAAAAGAGAGAAACAACTAAGGAGGAGCTCAGTTCTAAACTTGGGCCTCCTCGGGAAGCATATACAGGATAATAGAATACGTCTTGAGTCCAAGACTCCATCACTTGGGCCGCCTAATTGGCCTCTAAGAGGTTTTCTCCATTGTAGAAAACTTTTTTCCCACCTTAAATAAGTAAATTGGGAGCCAACCCTTGAAGTCCATCAAGCATTTTTGGGTCTAGGTAGCACAATTCTATTGATGGTCTTGAACTTGTCTCTAATAAACTTTCTAGGGATCTAGTAAAATATAAGAACATTTCTAAGAAATTCCTAGAAAAAATTAATAAAGGCATATAGATGGAGAAAGAATTTACCAATAAGATAAAGTGAAATTATTCAAGTTGAGGAATGAAAAAAAAAAAAAAAAAAAAAAAGGTAATGCACGACCAAAAATATCATTAGTAAAAGTAGTTGAAAAGAACATGTTAGTTATTGAAGTAACAAAAACTACGATTTTGGATAGGTTAGAATGGAGGAAAAAAATACATATAATCAACCTTAACTAATTTTTTTGAATATTAAACCGACCTAAAAAATTTGAGACTAAGACTTTGTTGTTGTTGCTTATTATAAAGCTCAAGTTGCTCAATCACTAAGGTTATGTTCATTGTGTTTATTCTTTCTAGTTTCTGCTCTAATTTTGTCGTAAATTATTTGTTATTAACATCACCATTCCCATTAATTGAATGATCAAAGAAGTTTGCATCTCTCTCTCTCTGTGGATAAACAATAGCAATATCCCAATTTCCAACTGGCATCCTATAAAACCTTCATAAATCTCGGCATATATTAACTAAATTTGCATGAAGTTACCGAACAAGAACAATAATTTTACTGGAAAAAATATGCTCAGGTCTTCCATAAATTGGACTATGTTATTGTAGGAGTTCGGAGCTCTACAAAACATTAGAGCTTGCATTCATTATCAAACCAAAATATTCCGATCACGCCCTATTCAAAATCATGATGTTCGAGTTTCATTGAATCATACTGTAGGTCACATGCATGATTTGAAACCTTCGATACCATATAAAAATGAAGATCCTTAACAGCTAGTAGAGAAGAAGCAAATACCAACTATATATTAAAACTGTCTAGTCATGAAAGATAATACAAATCACTAGAAAGCAAAGTGCAAATTGAATGAATTTATTTGTATAGAGTTTTAAATCAACTTAAAGCATTAAATTAATCCATGATAATGGAACGAGACCAACTGAAAAGGAACCGACCATCACTTCTCCCACAGTAACCGTCCTTGTTTCGTTCAAAGTTCTCTGTCATCACATAATTAAGCAAAAAGAAAAGTTAATTGCGCACAGAAAAGAGATACTACACATCTAGCCAAAGGGGAAAACTTGTTACAATAGAAACTGCCCTTAGGCAAAATTTGTGTCTAAGCTATATATTTTTTCAAAAAATGCTTTTCACTTTTTTCAGTGTTTAATTAGACTAAATATACTAGTCAACTGGCAATGATTTATTTTATTAGCAGAAAAATCATTTTTGCAACCATTGAAAACAAATCATCTTCCACCGAAAATATTTTTAATTCCTAGAAAAAATATCTAACATCCCCAACAAATGGAGCCTTAAATTAATATTAACTCTAAAATATGAGATATTTGAATTAGATTCGAAAGAAAAGGAAGAGAAAGTATACCGATGTTGATAATATACATGCAGGCTCTCCAGGTGAAGTCACTGGTATGTTTTGTAATGGTTGTCACCTAGAGAAGGATAGATCTGTAAGTTAAACCCAACCTTCATCTTCATCCGCAATTCTTGAAGCATCTGTGCCAATTTCAAGGTGGTCCATAACACCTCCACATCTGGCAAAGAAGTCATATTGCAAAGCTCCTCAGGGAGCAAGGTCAAACTTGTGCAATTTTTTATAACCAAATGCTTAAGCTGTGGCAGAGCACCTCTCTCCAGTTCCCATTCAGTTATGGACAATTCATCCAATTTAAGAACTACGAGCTCCGGAAACAAATCTCTAGTGAAATTGAGGTTAACTTCAAAACTGCAATGCTTTAGTTTCAGCACCCGAAGTTTTGTTAAGGCTTCCCAGCACTGCCATGCTGTTTAAGTCCACACGTATTAAGATTATCTTGGTGATCGACTGTGGAAGTGAATTTGCACCACTAGGAAGCTTTGAACAATCCGTAATTTTCAATGTTTGAAGATGACGTAAATCACGTAGGCTTTCCAAGGTTTCCCCTGATTCCCAGTACTCGCCTTTGGGCAGCTTAAAGAAATCCTTCCGATTCCACTTATTCCTGCCCATGCGTATTCCTAGTTTCCTTACATTAGGAAGCTTGCCCTTGATAATGACAGACGCAGTTTGTGACAGTGGAAAGAACTTGGAGGCTCTTTAGAGCTTCGACGTCTGTGTTGCCACAAAAAGTCATTGCCGCAGACATATACAGATTCCTTAAACTTTGCAGCTTCCATATCCCAACTGGCAAGCAAATCACCTTACTGCCATTGTTTGCAACCAGCGTTTCTAGAGTCCCAAGGTTACAAATGGAATCCGGAACACAGTACGCTAGTTCATCATCTATCCTCAAGTACTTCAAACGGTTGAAATTCTCTATATAATCAGGAATTATGTAAGGATTTGCCTTCCCAAAATGAAGCACCTGAACCAACCCAAAGTTTTTTTGGACCCATTCCCAACAACTTTTTTCAAGGAGAGAAGGATAATCTTTGTCAAAGAACAAAGAATGGGCACCAGAAGGCTCAGTCTGGTTTGAAGACATGTATAGAGGAGCGCTACACAGGACAGAAAGTCTGCAGGACCTATCCGATGATAAAATTTTAACATCTTACGAACCTCAAAAAACTTCTCTTCCTCGCTCTTAAACTTCTCTTCCTCACTCTTAGATATACAGAGGTCTCCCAGAAGATCATGGATGCGACATGTCTTTGCTCCCCTATCTGTCCTCCTCCTAGCCACCTGGATCAAGCTTCGATCAATGAGCTCCTTCAAGTAGTCTTCAGCGACATCCTCCAAGATTCTATCTCCTGTGTTCTCTATGAATCCCTCAGCTATCCACAGTTGGATCAGTTGCCTTACAGGGATTTCATAGTGTTCTGGGTATATCCCAAAATACAAAAAACATGGTTTCAAGTGTGGAGGAAGGTGGTTATAGCTTAAGTCCAGTATGTCTTTACATCTGCTGCTTTTATCCCTAGTAGGATTCCAATTTGCGGGGCTAATATACTTCTCCCATTTTGTCTTTTCCTTCTCTTCTTTTGCCAAAAGACCACCCATTACCACAATTGAAAGCAGTAAGCCATAACAGCTTTTTGCAATTTGTTTCCCCAGTTCCTCAAGCTCGGGAGGACATTCACCAGATAGGAAAACCTGTTTTCTCAAGAGTTCCCAGCTGTCATCTTTGTCAAGAAATGGGGGATGGTATGGAGTACCACCACTTGCATGTAAAGCCACTTTTTCTTCACGGCTTGTGATTAATATTCTGCTGCCATTAAAGCTAATAGGAAAAGCAATTTTTAACTCATCCCAGGTTTTGGTTGTCCAAACTTCGTCCAAGACTACTAGGTACTTCTTCCTACTCAAGTATTCGTGCAAAATGTCTTTTAAATATTTCTCATCCATGTCTTCTAAATCTTCCTCATGCATGTCTTCGAGTGTCATTTTCTCTGGTAATAAGTCTTGAGTAGGATCAGACTTAAATTTTGACGTTCGCATCTCAGACTTCAAAATTTCAATCAACAGCTCTTTGAATCTGAAATCTTGAGATACATTTACCCACACGAAGCAGTGGAAGTGAGTCTTGACGTGCACATTGTTGTAGACTTTTTTGGCAAGAGTGGTCTTACCCAACCCACCCATGCCAGCGACCGAAATGACATCAAGCTCTAGTTTTCCTCCAGTAAGTTTCTTCACCAAGGTGGTTGACTCGTTAACAAAGCCCATCACATGATTCTCAGCATTGACCGGCAACACCTAATAGAATTAAGAAAGACTTGCTTGGTCAATTATTACGACCAATTTATAAGAAAATAGAATAGTTCAGGATTGCCTATAGTTCAGATGGGAAGCAATATGAGCGCAGGGAAAGAGAACTTCTCCTCCATTTGTTTATTGCAACTCTTTACTAACAAATGGAGAATTTAAACAAAAAACTAAAATGTTAGGCATGATGTATTGGGTCTGGCTCTCCTCCCATTTTAAAATCCTCTCATTATTTTCCATCTTTACATGGATGAATGACACGTGACATATAAACCATCTAATGGTTAAAAAAAAAAGCCACATCAAACACCAGTTTTGTTTGAAATCAATAGTGGAGACAAAAAATCAAAATAATTAACGCACAATGTTAACACAAATTTCTGTCAATACCAGATTTCGGTCAATACCATTAATATTTTACTGAGAAGAACAATTTTAAAAATCCCAGATTCAAAAACTTCAGCTGACATGAAGAGCAATAATAAGAAATACGGAAAGAATGTGAAATTAGAAATAAAAACAAAAAATTAAACAAATGGGTTAAAAGAAAACAAATGCGATAAAGAATGTGAGTAGTCTTCAGACCTGAGTATGTGACACTAGAAATAAAAAATAAAAAGATAAACAAAAGGGATAAAGAACTTGAGGAATGCTATTGGTGTTTTATGCCATAATTGTCATTCTTGGCAAACTGGGTGTGCACAGTAGAGTTTGCGCACTGTGATTTAGGCCATCAGGAAAGCTTCCGGCTGGTTTTGAATTTTTTGGGGGATGGGGAAAAAAATTTATTCGCGCCTTTTCTTCTCCGGCATGCTCTGATTGCCAAGCCCCAAACCCAAAGGGGTTCAAAGCATGAGACAACAAACCATCAAGAGAAACTGTAGGGATTTTTCTTTTGATTTCTTTTCTTTTCTGCATGATAAAAATATAAAAATGTACTAAAATCTCCACAATATAAGTCAGAACTCTATGACACATTTACAAGCAATACATCTGCAAATCATGTGTCTCCAAAATATACATAACTTTATTCTAAAGCACCAAATGAAATCAACAAAAGATCACAAACCTCCCTAGAAATGCAACCCCAACAGCTAATCTAGGACTGGTATACCAAAGGCTTACAACTCCAAGAGTCCAACACCATTGTCAACCTTTGTAGTAACTACACAACTTCCCAAAATAATTCCACCAAACCAAAACCCACACAAAACCATTAATCATAAAGAACCAAAAGAAACATCTACTACCACCCATGTTCTAAAGTTTGCATTACCCTTTTTGAAACAAATTGATGGAGATCAAGGCACCGCTTCGAAGGGTCTCGTTCAAGTACCAATTGGGCCGGTTACAAGAGCACGAGCAAAGAAGTTCAAGGATGTACTCAACGGACTCATCTAAGAGTTATGGGCTTAAGCAAACTCGTGGAAGCCCATTGAGCATGATCCACGTGGGCAACAAAAAAATCGTCATCTTGATTCAAGTTTTAGAAGGATCCGGTTAAAGCTAAAAATTGGCATGAAATATTTTGGGTCTATGTAAAAAACGTTATTCTAGGTTTAGGTGATTTATTTCCTTGTTCTTAGGTGCATTTAATGCTTTTTAGGTCAAACTTTATTCCTAATATGGTTAGATATCAATTAGGAGTTATTTTTAGAATATATTTTCTTGTCTGTCAAGTTTTAAGGAGCCCTTAAATAGTCATCTAAGTTTGTAAACGTTTTTCAGATATTATTAATAAAACTTGTGAGGTTTATTCTCTTTGATTCTTTGAAGAACTACTAGAACTTATCGAGAATTCCCGTGACATTCACCTCGACTTATCAAACGGAATTTCCACCACCGTTTGTGGCGTCTTCCTTATACCGAGGTTTTTGTTTGTCATAAACAATGAGTCAAGGTCTCCCATTTGAATCTGTCCATAGAACAATCTTGGGTTCCCTTTCGTTGTTGGGTCTCATTATTCTTGACGGGGTTCACATCACAAACTCAAGATGAAATAACGATTTTGAAATAGAAAAGTGCTACAGCCACAACATTTTTATAACATTTTCATAACAAATCATAGATGGTTAGTTGTTATTGGTTCAAATTTGAATTTAGCACTCGAAATTACTTTTTTAACCCAACAATAACAATCAAGTAACAACTTGCCACTTAGAATTTGTTTTAAAAATATTGTGAACATATAATTTCTCTTTGAAATATTACCCTCACCCAAAAGATCCACTCAACACAAGTGTTAAATCATAACCAAAACAAGAAAGGAAATGGGTCCAAAATATTTCACCTTATCACCTCCCTTTCAGCAAGTTATGGGAAAAATACTTGCTGCCTCCATTAATTGGCGTGGTGCTAGTGTGGTTTAGGTTGCTTTTGATGGCAATAATAGGTGGTGGAAATAAAAGGGAGGCTTCAATGGGTCAGCCATAGGTTTGGAGAAAACAAAAGAGTAGAAGAAGCAAAAGAAGATAAGGAGAGGGAGAGAACATGCATACTAAAAAAGGGGGAGGGAGGGCTGTTGTATGAAGAATGTGGACCACTTGTTAGAGAAATCTTAGGAGAGGAATTTACAAAAATACCCTCACTTATATTATATTGCCTAAACCTTTTTTCTTTTTCTTTTTCTTTTTCTTTTTTTTTTTTTTTTTTTTTTTTTTGAGATCACACCCACTAGTCAAAAACATTAACTTTAGAGATTTATATATGTAAACTTGATGAGAATCAAGAAAAAATCATATGATAATAATACCCATTCACCTTTCAAATAATCTTTGAGAAAAAAAGGGCCATTAATCAAAGGGAAATGGTGATAATGAAAACGTGTCCAAACTCCCAATTTCGGGGAGAAAAAATATCCGATATTGACAAATAACATTCACAAGTTTTCCAATAAATGGAGATTTGTTCAAACGTCTAATACAGTTTTAAACTCAAAAGATCATGGAGTACTTCAACCAATGACTTAAGTTTCAAACCAAAATATGGAGTTCAAATCGTAAGGAATCAAATTCGAGAAAAGGGGTAAGGGTAGCCATTCTTTAAACCAAGAGTATAGGTGTATTCCACTTAATCGTTGGAAAGACTATTTTGTCTTAGACTAGTTTCAAACACGATTGTTGAATAATAGTCATAAGGCCATAAAGTTAGCTTAAGAGTTCCAAATTAAATTAGTCACATGAAATCTTCCATTTCACAAAGTCCAAAATTTGAAACTAGGATTAAAATTGTCTTTCCCAAATACGAGTCACATACATTCCACTAGACTTAAAGATATTTCAAAGTGGTAAGAAAGTACCAATGGTTAAAACTAAAGCCTTGAATTTATAAATAAAACATCCGACGGGGAAGACAAAAGTACGTCCACAAAGTGAACAAAAGGTTTTCAAGAAAGAATTTAAATTGCTTTCAAAATTTGTATAAAGTACACAAGTATTCTTGATAACAAACGGATTTTTTTCAAAATAACTACAAAACCTAAACAATTTTATTAGTTAGCAACATTTTCAAACTATTTAGGAAACTAACAACTCGAGTATGTGAGAGTCGATTTCATTGTAGCAAATCGAGTTTAAGAGAGCCGATTTCTTGAGGAACTCGAGTCTTTAAGACTCGATTTCTGTTCATCATCTTCTTCGTTCATTTTTTTTTTTTCTCCATCTGCCGTCCCACACCTTCTTCCCAACCCCCAAAAACCCAAGACAAGTGCTTCCTTCTTCAACTATATCCATTTCTCAAAATCCCAAACCCAAATCACAATCGGAGCAGAAATGGGTTTGGATTTTGAGAAATGGATTTAGATGAGGGGTTTGGATTTTTGCTCCAATTGAGATCATGATTTGGGTTTGGGATTTTGAGAAATGGATATAGTTGAAGAAGGAAGCACTGTCTTGGGTTTTTTAGGGGTTGGGAAGAAGGGTGTGGGACTAGATGGATGGAAAAAAAAAAAAAAGAACGAAGAAGATGATGAACAAAGTGAAATCAACTCTCTTATACTCGATTTCCTACAGAAATCGACTCTCTTATACTCGATTTGCTACGGTGAAATCGCGTCCCACATACTCGAGTTGTTAGTTTCCTAAATAGTTTGAAAACGTTGCTAACTAATAAAATTGTTTGGGTTTTGTAGTTATTTTGAAAAAAAATCCGTAACAAACCAAGGCTACAATATCAAACAGGAAAAGAACCGCACGAAAGCATGTCCAACTTTCAACTTCTAAGGTAACCGTTAGAAGTTTTCCAAAGCAGAAATTTTTTATAAAGCGTGAATGAATTATATATCCTTTTTTTTTCCCCAACTTATAACAATAGCAAAGTTTGTAAAACATCTCACACACAAGTCAGAGGCTGACAAAGGTTACTCTCTAATGCAAGATCATGCACAACAACCTAACATATAGGTTCCAAACCAGCCAAAAACAAAATGAGAATAAATTCTAGGGCAACAAATAAGTGATACATCAACTTCATAAAGTAAGAGAGAGAGCTCATAAGAGTTCATGAAAATCATTTACATGAGATTTAACTTACTATAGAGCACATAAACTCAAAACAAGTTTGGAAGGACTCGAACACAAATCAGTTCAACTAAACCCAACATAGAAAGAGGCAACAAAAAGGCATCATAGCATGATCAACCAGAAAATTAGAGTTCAAACATGAGTCAATCCATCTCCTTTTACCTCTATAGCACTGAGATACTCCATTTTTGCTCATGTACAAAAGATCCGATATGTATCGCATCGGTATCATACCGGATACCTCCTAAGATACTTGGCCAATCAATATATTTTTTTTTTTTTAGTGCCAATAAATCTAGGATGCATCTATGATGCAACTTAGATACTGTTGTAACCCAACCCCAATAGTGAGAGATAGCCTAAACTTGTAAGAATTTTTATTTATATGCTTTATATAATGGTTTCAATATTGAATACTTATCTAATTATCTTTTATTTACTCTTTTGGATCTTGGTTTGTATTCTACATTGCATTTAATGTTCATACATTCACTTAATTATCCATTATTGTTTTTAAATTGATATATGATTAAGAATATATAAAAAATAAATGCTTAACAATATATAAAAGATATATTTAATAAGTAATTAATACACATATCCCCAACGTATCATACTCTAAGTTTTTAAAGAAACATTGTATCCCCGTGCTCGTACCCATACCCGTATCTGCACCCGTGCAACTTGACTTTCACCAATATAGAGCAAGGGCATTTTTGAAAGTAGCATCCATTCTCTAAATTCAGCAAAATTGAACCTTGGGCAAGTTCAATATCAATAACAAAACTTGAAACAGTTTAAACATTTAAAATTAAATAATAGATATCCCCAAAATTCAGCTTCAAAAAACCATTTTCTTTTGTACACCTTTTTTAAAAATAATAATAATAATAACATGATAGCACAAAACTTGATGGTTAGTGGTTTGTTGGACACCATGTGAGCTCAACAGGATCAAACAAATCCTCTGACCAACCATCGCAAATAAAAGTTGTCATATTATGCTAAAGATAGTAGGTCAAAACTTGTCGTACCACTCACGGCCAACGAGGTTTGACCAAATTGCACCACCTAAAGTCAGCATGGCCAACAATATTTGCTAATAGCACAAGGAAATGATTTTTAAACAAGTTCTCAAAATTTATAAATATAAAATTTGAAAACTTGATTCCATTTTGTTTGCTCAAAACAATCTTAGGAATTCAACTCAAACTTTTAGGCATTTCAAGAACAATGCATAACAAGCACAACAATAATAACAAAAATAATTAACCACAAAAATTCACATCACACAAAAAGATTTAAGAACTTACAAAAGCATAAAATAAAATAAGGACCCCGCCATTCCAAACAATTACAAATCAACCAATCGTAACACACACAATAACTTCTCCTCTAAACAACCCAAGAGAAACTACCTTGCATGAATACTACCACAAAAACTAATGCTCTAACTTAGATCATACTCATATCATATTCAAAAGTCTACAAAATCATAACCTAAGCTCTAATACCATATTTGTCACGCCCAAAACCCAAAAGGGTCCAAAGCATGAGATAACGAACCATCAAGAGAAACTACAGGACTTTTTTTTTTTTTTTTTTTTTTTTACATGATAAAAATATATAAACATACTTAAATCTCCACAATACAAGTCAAAGCTCTACGACACATTTACAAGAAATACAATTACAAATCACTTGTCTCCAAAATATACATAAATATATTCCAAAGTGCCAAATGAATCAACAAAAGATCACAAACCTCCCTAGAAATGCAACCCCAACAGCAAATAATCAAGGACTAGTACCATCAACCTTTGAAGTACCTACACATAAATTCCCCAAATAAGTCCACCAAAACCATTAATCATAAAGAACCAAAAGAAACATCTAATACCACCCATGTTCTAAAGTTTGCATTACCCATTTTCAAACAAACTAACCATTTGAAATACCCTCACCCGAAAGATAAGCTCAACACAAGTGTTAAATCATAACCAAATCAAGAAAGGAAATGGGTCCAAGAGATTTCACCTTAACAACTCCCTTTCAGCCAGTTATGGGAAAAATAATTGCTACCTCCATTAATTGGCGTGGTGCTAGTGTGGTTTAGGTTGCTTTTGATGGTGATAATAGGTGGTGGCAATTAAAGGGGAGGCTTCAATGGCTCGGCCATGGGTTTGGAGAAAACAAAAGAGTAAAGGCAAAAGAAGAAGATAAGGAGAGGGAGAGAATGTGTAGACAAAGAGGGGGAGGGGGTGGTCTGTTGAATGAAGAATGTGGATCACTTGTTAGAAATATCTTAGGAGGAGAATTTACAAAAATACCCTAATTTAAATTATATTTCCAAAACCTCTTCTTTTTTTTTTTTGGGGGAGGTGGTTTGAGAGATAATTACAATATGTTACTAACCCCACATCTCGAACTCGTTCCCCCCTAAACCCCCAAGCACTTTGTGCATGGGAGGGGGTTTGTTACACTAATACTTGGTGACGATGGTGATGTTAGGGAGATAGATTCAAATAAGAAGAGAAGGATTGGAGTGAGAAAGAAAGAGAACAACTATGATAGAAAATTTGTGTTTGATGTGACTTTTTATTAGCCATCGGATGGATTATTTGCCTTGTGTCATTCATCTACGTAAAAATTGGAGAGAGTGGGAGGATTTTAAAATGGGGGAAGCCAAGCCCTCCATTTTCCATTTCACCATACACAACGAAAAACAATCACATTCACATCCCTCGACATTAAATTTTCTCAATACTTTTAAAGGGTACATTATCCTATCTACAATTGCAACTCTTAAAAGAAAAATTCTTTTCTCGCGTGCTAAGCCACTTATTTCATGATCATTACAGAAGAAAAAAGAAAATTGGAACAAAGAATGGAAGAGAATGATCTAAAATGATAATACTTACCAAATCTTTCGGGAAGAAACAGGTCTACGATTTGGAAAGCCAATTCAAGTTGATATCATTCTTAGCCACTGTTACCTTATCTTTCGGGAAGAAACAGTCTACGATTTGAAAGCCAATTCAAGTTGATATCTTTCTTAGCCACCATTACCTTTAAATAGGAGAAGAATTCCTCAAAAGGCTCCCATAACTTGGCCCTCTCTTCATCACATATCACAAGTCTCAACTCGCTTGAGATCGTAATTGATGATGGCAAATCGCTTACACAATATCAAGCACTCCATGTGTAACTCTTTCAATTCATACAACTCACCAATGTGTTTTGGCAACTTGATAATGCTTAGGCAGTAAGATATGTCAAGAATGTATAATTTATGGAGGCTTCGATTGACTCGCAACTCGACAATTCGGTACAAGACCTAAGCCTTAGCTCTTCTAAATTCACCAACTTTCCGATTTCTTTGGGCGATTCAGATAACTTATGACAATTGGTGATGTTGAGTTTTTTTAGGTGGAGAAACTCACACAACCATGCAGGCAATTCCACCAAATCATTGCAAAAGTCAATGTTTATCTCCATTAGATTTGGAAATGAATCTGAAACTTGTATAGTAGAATTCCCAAAAGTTTGACCAATATTACACATAAACAAAGATATTTTCTTCAAACTCCTCAATTGTACAAGGGTATTGCAAAGGGAAGAAATTGAAACCTTCTCTAATCTAATTCTCTTTAGATTGGGGAGAGAACTGAGTAGCTGAAAATTACTTAATTCAGCAGGAAAGAAACCATAATTAGTGACAATCATAACCTTGACTTTAACCATAATCTTCACAAACTCAGGTAAGGTGTAATTCCTTGTTTGAAAATTCAGAATTAAAGCCTCAACTTCAGGTGCTTGAATGTCGTTGCACCAACTCAACGAAAACTGCTCATCTGAAAAAAAATATTCCATATGGTTTGACAAGATACTCATTAGTACGTTACACTGTGTGTGTGTGTGCCTTTGTTAGAGAGAAAAATGTACCAACCAGTAGAGATAGATAATAAGCGTGCGTTGATAAGTTGTGGTTTCATCCACCAGTCTGGTAGACTGTTTTCCCTGATGTCTACAATCAGTCTTGTCCTTTCTGTTATTGGCTTCTGGCTGCTCAATTGGATAGCTAGCTCTCTAAGAAGATCATGTTGGGTGACGAATTCTTCATTGTAATAGTAACTGACCACTTCTGCATCTTTCCTGGAATGACCAAAAGTATAAGCTTATAAGAGATTCAAATTCTTCAGTCCTCACATAAGAAAAATATATATTCCATGGCAATCGAACATAGTTATGAATACGATAACAAAGAAATGGATTGAGACAATCAGTTTCTATCTGTAACAATTAAAATCAAATGGTTATAAGATAAGCAGCAAAAAGGTATAGACTACTAAAAGTTGAAATTCCCCTCTTTTATTGGGCAGAGTAATTGGACCCCTTATTGTTTATCATTTGATATAAAATTCCTTTTGTCGCATTTTAGTAATCACGTTTAGCATCCTTGGTGTGTGTATATATATATATATATATATATTATCAATTGTGGCCAGAAGTTGATCAAGCTAGAAGACATAATGCAATATTTTGGGCCTTAGGTCATGTATAGAAATATCACATCACAACTAGCAACTAGAAATGATCAAATGAAGAACTTATCCTACAAGAAAATCACACTTTAGAAATCAGAAGTCTGAACAAACCTTTTCGTAACAAGACTAGCCAAATTCCAACTGTTGAGTTCATGCAAATTCACAAAAGCATGGACATCATTTTTGATTGGTTCATGTAATTCTGTCCAAATATCAATGAGGGCAGTAGCAGGGATTCTTTGGTCTTCAGGAAATGAACCTAGGTCCATGAAATACTCTTTGAGGATGATCTTGTCAGCAGAAAAGTCTAGAGATTTTTGGAGACGAGCAAGCACCTCATTATCAGAGTCAAAAATAGAATGACCTTCAGACCATCCCATTACTTTACTTTGCCAAACCTCTACAGGCTGCCCACAGAGTGAACCGCCAATCATTTTAAGGACCATTGGCAACCCCCACAGTATCTTACTATCTGCAATTCAGGGAACCAAATAAAATTAGTTCTTGTCCATAGGTTACAAGGGTAATATTGGTCAAGACTGTTTTTTGTCTAAACTCTAAACCACTGTTTGTTCGGAAATGTGAAAATGCGTTTTGTATGACTTTTTCTTTCTTTCTTTTCCCTTGTCTTCACTCAAGTTTTGGGTACAATTCTTTCTCAAAAAAAAAAAAAAAAAAAAGGTTTTGGGGACAATTGGTTTGCCAGAAACAAAACAAACAAGCTTAAATATAATGCACGTGCAAATATGAAAACACGATTTGGGCAGGTATATATGGTATATGGATCCATCAACCCAAAAATAGAATCTATATCTTTGGTCATATGCACACCTTAACCCAAAAGGCAAAAGCACAAACAAAATTAACCATATTTCTTTTATATATATATACACTGACAAAGTACCTTTTCCATATCTTCTTCTAGTATGTAAGAGCTCCCATCTTGCATTGATGCTGAGCAACAAAAAAGTCTCATTGCATCTTCATGATCTAGTGGATTTAATTTAAATCTAAACTTAAATCTTGAAAATGCTTTTCTTGAAGTCACCACAATCTTGTAATTTGGAATATTAAACTTGAACTCATCAATAAGGAATTCTGATTCAGGCCAGACATCATCCAAGATCAACAATATGGGTAGACAGATTTGATTCAGCAGTTGCTCCAGATGGTTGATTGCATCTTCATCACTTTGAAACTCAGGGCAATCATAACAATTATGATTAAATAGGTTTTGTACAATGACCTTCAAGTTGGGAGTTTTTGAAACGTTGACAAAAAATATTTTGTCTGTATATATGCCTATCCAAACACAACGTAGTTAGAAAGCTGCCACCAAGGCATAGTTCATGTCTAATAACATTATACATCTACATGCATAATGGTGAAGTGAAATAAACAAAATTCCCAATCCCAACCAAAGGGTAAGAAGTGAGCAAAAGAAATTTTCTAGAGAACTACACAAATTAGGAATATAAGAAAATTCATTTTTTTCTCCTTATCTTTTCTTTATCACTACTCTTCTCAAGGCAGTAATTCTAAAGGATGAAATATGCCAAAAGCACTTCTCTGACTATTGAGAAATGTCCTACCATATCTTACCTTATGGCCCAAATATTTGTTTCAAAACGTAGTTCAATTCATTTGCATAAATTGGAATCTTCTGTTTGAATGAAGTACTCCCATTTGTTCCAATTATGGTTAAACATATAATAATCAAGCAATGGTACATTTAAAGATTCATCAATAAAGTTCTCTATGTATTTTGTTTTTCAATGACCTAACCATTTACTTTTACTATAAAGTATCCACATACTAATACTATCATTACAAATAACTAAAATGAGAGTATTGCTCATGTTTCTTTAAAGAAAAATGTTATGAACATAACATTTTCACAATAATTCAAAACAGGTTTATTAGCGTCAATCACTTTTATTATGTAACATAAAAGTACCAACCATTCAGATCAAGACATGTTAGTAGTTGGAAAAATAAAAAATGAAAAAAATTGTATTCACTAGACATATTTTAATTTGAGAAAAAGTACCCAAAATTTCCTCATCCCAACCAAGCATTTTGATCAATGTGGTCTTCCCGCAACCTCCAAGAGCAGTCACTATAAGCACAGACACCTCTTCCTTCAACAGCTCCCTCTTCAACTCCTTCAAATGCAAATCAAACCCAACAATATAATCCCTGAGTTTAGGAACCGCACACGACGATGTCCCATATTTCTTCTCCCATCCAATCCTTGTGTTGTGATTCACCATCAAATTAACCTGACAGAACTTTTCAATAGCCTTGTTTAACTCGGAAAGTTTGCTTGAATAAGAATAGGCTTTGACACAATAGTTCCAATTCCGACGCTTGATTTTGGAGCACTTGAGAACCAGCTCCTTGCCCTTCTTCATTTGTTCCACCAAGCTCTGTGTTTCCTTTACTGGGAAATTAAGAGCTTGGCTTAATTCTTCTATTTCTCGGACCATTGGTGCCACACCATCTAGCGTGGATTCTAAGCGTTTGAGTTCGGATTTGAACATGATGATTTGGCCTACCACATGCTTAACTGTATCGTGCAAAATAGCAAATCCCTCTCCAAAAGCTGCCCCCACAACACCCTCTGAAGTAAGATCAGCCATATCTCTTTGGAACCTCAATTAAGAAAGAAACACAATTTCAGATCTATCTACCGAACCATACCAACAAAAAAAAAAAACACAGACACCAATTTTTGCCTGGATGAATTAGATTTTCATTCAAACAAATGAAAGTGCAGAGAGAACGATCAAGAAGCTAGCTTTGATCTCAAAGCTCTTCAATTTGTTCTTCTCTCAGCTTTGATGCAAAACAATATGAGAAAAGAAGAAGAAGAAGAATTTATGCTTCATTGTGTTTTCGAGTGACTGTTGTCAAGCTGTCCAGTATGACTAACAAGTTAGATATTTTCTGGAGTTTCCAAGTAAGTGCTAATATGTTTTTTTTTTTTTTTTGGGGGGGGGGGGTGTCTTCGTGATTTTTTTTTTTTTTTTTTTTTTTTTTTGGCTACCCAAATGGACGGTTATTTATGAGATATTTGGCAGAGAGTTTGAGTTTGAGTAATGTTGTTTGAATGTTTTTTATATACGCCAGGTGAAAAAGTGTGTGATGAAAAAGTGTGTAATGTTGTTTAAAATACTTAAAAATGTGTTCAAAATAAGCTACCAAATGGATCCTAAGGACAATTGTGATAAAGCCGTAAAGGAAGGGTTGTCTTTACCAACCTAATAATAAGAACCTGTGACCCATTATCTTGACTCTTGTACTGGGCAAGGCAGAGGTAGGGTTCAAGGAAGACGTGAAATATAGAGAAATATGGATTTTTATTTTTAATTTGAAGTTTTTGGTTAAGACTTAAGAGAGGAGGAAAAGTGAAAGGAAAAAAAATTTCTTGTGTTATGTTAAATTCTTAATACATCATTGTCTAAATTAATTTGTTCTTAATAAATTGGAGGAGTGACCAATTATTAAAAAAAGAAAAGATGTTGGAGTGAAAATGTCAAAATTACTTATTTATACTATTTTCTCTCTATTTTTTCATACCAATTAAGTTCCATTAATGAGAGAATGAAAGATGATGGGCTCTCATAAGTCTAGGTTCATCCTTCCCCTACTTCTTTTTCTTCACTATAAATTTTTTTTTTTTTTTTTTTTGATAAGTAAATTCTCACTATAAAAATTGAAAAACAATGATAAAGCATCTTCAATTTGTCTTATTTCATTGAAGTAGAATTTGTATACAACAAGGGGTGGCCATGTGTATACAAATGATATAAATTATGGTTTACCCTCACTGTAACCTACCAAAATATGAGTTAACTATACACTCAACTCAAGTCACCAGAAATGTATTAAAAAAAAAAAAAAAAAAAAGGGATGGTATTTTAATCCTTTCCTTTCCCAATTTTTTTTTTTTTAAATGGTATGGTATTTTAAAAGCCCAAAGAAATAAAGGGTAATGGGCCAGAGCAAGTTGGAGAATGACAAAGAACATATGAATAAAAATATATTCTATAGGTAGAATATAGACATTGACTTGTAGTCTTGTGATGCTTTTTAGTTCTTTCCTACGAAGTTTCTCTTCTGAGACCATGGATTAACATTTATAACTAGCAAAGAGTGTTGCACAACTAGTCCTGTGGCTGATCTTTTCCCAAAGCTGATCTAACAAAGCAATAGATCGAGACTCGCGAGGATGAGCAAAACTCAATTGTAAGTTTGTAACGCAAATCATTTCTTCTTTCCTTATTTGTTTGTCCTAGTTTTCCTTCACTCTGTCTCTTTCCCTCTTCCTTTCAACTTTGTTTCTTGACCAAGAAACTTGATGCATCATCATTTGTTAGCTAATTTTTCCTATGATTCATGATGGCAGGTATAGCAGTGGTTTAGAGTTGGCAAATTTCGTGGTGACCCTTGATATATTGCACGATGCATGGACTGCAATTTGGAGTCTATACACAGAAATTAGTCAGAATGAAGGACCATCTTCCTTCGTGAGATTCAAAGTTTATGAACTACCAAACTATACCATTATAGCGTTTTTCACTTGGCCCTCTAGTAGCAAAGACTCTGTTCAGGGCGGTGGAGGAGGAAATTTAGTTTCATCTTCAACTTTTAAGGGGTCTTTTCCTTTCTTTGATTTCCTGTGCCCCAAAACCAAGGACCCAAGTTTCTCCATTAACGAACCTGCATTTCAGCTTTTTAAATCCATTTTTGGTGTGCTCCCGAAATTTGAGGTACCTCTCTGTACTCTGAAAAATCTTTTTTTTTTTTAATTTATTTATTATTATTAATTTTAGTTTTGGTCATAGGCTCATAGCACTTGTAAACTTGGCAAAACATCAAGCAGTTAAGTCTCTAATTCAACCGTAGGTCATGAGTAACAAACTGCCTGAACAGCATACCATTGCCAAAAATATCTTTATAAATTGATACAAGCTACTTTTTTATTTACTTATTTCAGAAACAGAGTTGTTGGTAGTTGGTAGTACTCATTTGTCAAGTACCAGCTATTATTGGTATTATTATAATTATTTCAGAAACAGAGTTGTTTCTTTTCTTTTTCCTCTATTTCTCATTTGATTCTCTCTCTCTTTCTATTTTCTTTTCCTTTGCCAGGCCAAATCTTACCCTCTTCTTACTTCCATCTCTTCTTCTCTCTTGTCTCTATTTCGCTGATGGAATTCCTTTGGTGGGATAACTGGATTTGGGTTTTTTTTTTTTTTTTTTTTTTTTTTTGGAGAGAAATTGGATTTGGGTTTAATAGCAATATTGTGATGGAATTTTGGACCTTGGCTGCTGTGATTGGGTTAAGGTCATTTGGGTTTTCATGGGTTTCTTTGTGAAAGAGACGAAAAAATTCCTTTAGGTTTTCTCGGCAACCAAACACTGAGTAAAGGAGTCTAAAGAGCAGATGAGACTATATGGGTTGTCCTTTTGATATTTCGGCTACTAATTAAGAATGAAGAAGATTTATGGGTTGTTCTTTTGATTTTCTTGGCTGCCAAACACAGAATGGGAAGAGATCCATGTGACTTTTTCTTTGGATTTTCTTGGCTACCAAACATAAAATTATTAATAATTTTATTTTAAGAAAAAGTCTAAGAAAATCGTTGGTGTGGTGTTGAACTTGGATATTTTAAAGAAGTTTTGGAAGTTTTTGGCATTATCTCAAACCTAAATTGTATTTTATTATTTTTTTTTTTTTTTTTTTTTCGTGAGGATTGATGTTTGATTATTAATTATTTATTTAATACTCCGATTTTTTTCATAGATTTCTGTATTTTTCCAATATATTGATCCGTAACCCAATATATTAAGTTCGGAGTGGGGGTAACCCAATTTTGTATTATTGAGTTAAGTGGTCATGTGGCCACTATATAACCATTTTTATTAATTATAGTTAACAAAAATAAAAGAGGGAGGTTAATTTGGACAATTTTTAACCTTCCGGTTAAAAATCAAAATAATACAAAATTGATAGCTCAACTTGCTAACTAAACCCAACCAATGGGGTCTTTTTGCATTTGAATTGTTTTTGTTGGTATTTCTTGATGCAATTTTAAGATATATATTGATATCATTTATCATTATCCATTTCAAGATGTTATGAAATATCATGATACAATATTTAAAACTATTTCCCTCATTGTCAAGGATCTTATAGTTAAATTGACACATTCTTATGCATAAAGTATTTGGAAGTTTAAGGAGAGCAAAATTCGAGTTATGAGAGTCTAGCGGGATATGTTGCGAAATTAACAGCATATTGTAGTTATCTCTAAAAAAAAAAATAAAAACTTTTTTCCTACTTAAATTTTTACGGTCCACTTTCTTATAATTTATAGTATGTTCCAACATACTGATTTTTTTATTATTATTATTATTTGATAGGACAGCATACTAATTTTTGTCCTTTTGTTTTGTACTATATGTTTTTAAATTAAAAAGGATAATTTTAGGAACTTATGCCTTTTATCAATCCTCCTAAATTATGATGTCTTTTAAAAAAGTTTGATTTTTAAAGGTCAACAAGATAGAGTACCTTCTCACAAAAAAAAAAAAAAAACAAAAACAAAAACAAAAACAAGATAGAGTATAATCATTTACATCTGTTCTAGAGAGAATTCCAATGTCATAAGCTTTCTTTTTGATGAACAATGTCATAAGGTTTCTACTTCTAGCATTCTCAATTATTTTTATTTTCATAAGCTTTCTACTTCTAGCATTTTTATTAAATTATGATATTTGTGTTTAATTAGGTTCGTTGAAATTGTAAGTTTTGTTCATTTTGATTGATTTGGTCTATAGTCTTAGTTGATTTGTTCATTGTCTAATGGTTTCTTTCATATCTCTCTCTCTCTCTCTCTCTCTCTCTCTCTCTGTGACTCTCTCTTCCATGTCAATGGTGTCATTCTTGACTCAGTATACTCATGGCTTTTGACATTGTAAATCAATTCACCTCTCCGTTCTTGCTGATGGTGTCAACCGTTAAGAATGATTAATTATTATTGAATAGTATATTCTTTGACTTTACATACTCGTTACTTTTGACATTATAATTTAATTTATATACATTTATTCTATTTGCAAGATGCTTGTTATCTCTTTTTATATTGTATTATGCTGTCTTTAATCTAATAGATTCTATAGTAAATCAAGTTGACATTGTAAATCAAATTAGGGGTTTTTGTTTTTGTGAGAATCATATCCAAATTATAGTTTAGTTGGAGCATTTGTTAGATTAGGTCAAATGGAACAAATCAACCATTCCAGGCTTATTTTCACATGTTAGTCAGATTGTAAGTTTTCGTACAATATGGTTCAAAGGAGTAAAATCTTTACTACAATTTTCAACCATTCCAGGCAGCTCCCCACTTGCTATTGTAAGATTAATTTCAAAAGTTGCATTTCTTATTAGTATGAAGATTTTAATATTAATTTATGCAAACTTAATTTAGTAGTAATATTAGGTTTACATAATGTATCATTGAGCGGAAGTTATATATTTCGAATACAATAGGAAGTTATATTTATTAGTTTTGACATAATTGTATGTCTATATTTCCTTTGAATCACACGGAGTTGGTGACTAACATTCATAGTTACCATGGCATGCATAATAACATTTAACAACGTGTACAATATGTTATGTAATTTTTATTGAACTTTGAGAATATGACAAGGATAGTTATTAACACATTAAGGTTCATATCATAATGCAGATTGACAATTCCAAACCATTAATTATCACTGGAAACTCTTTGGGAGGATCTGTTGCCACTCTGTTCACCTTATCACTACTAGAAAAATTCAATTTTTCAAAAACCAAAGGCCCACTTTGCATCACTTTTGGTTCACCCCTTATTGGTGATGAGAATCTGCAAGAAGCCATATCTAAATATGCAGCATGGAACTCTTGCTTTTTGCATGTAGTTTCTGACCAGGATCTAGTTCCCAGAGTCTTAATTAATGGTTACCAACCTTTTGGCACATTTCTCTTCTGTTCAAAGCTGGGTTGTTCTTCTTTTGAGGACCATCAAACCATTTTGGAGTTGTTGACGAAAACCAATTCAGGAACTCCTGAAAATCAAGATCCTAATAAAGTTTTTGAGACCTATGGAACATTTGTGAAGAATCTCAACCGTAAGGTAATTTGCAAGGCAGATGATGAGTCCTTAATTGATTGGACTACAACACCATTACAGGCAGGCATTATTACACAATTAGTAGCAATCGGACTGGTGCAATCACAGGTAACTCAGTTACAACTCTTTTTAGATCGTATATAATTAGAATGCTTATTTGAGCTATGTCATTGTATGGTATAGATAATGTTACACTAGGCAATACACTAATAGAATAATGTAATGAATGAAATACTTACGAATTAAGTATTAATAACTAACCAAAACCTTTATTGTTTCTTACATGGATAAACATTACTACAATTTGAAGTCTCTATCTTTGTCCTGTGATCTTTCAAAACTCCCCTTCTAGCCCAACTCATTTTTACAAGTTATTGCAGCAACAGCAGAACATTGACATCAACGTTATCATAACAAATACAGAAAAAGGGGCAAAAATTATGGCAATTTCAAACCAGCAGACTTTTGATCCCACCAAGGGGTTGAATGACTTTAAAGTGTATATGGCCTATCTAGAACAGTATAAGAAGGTGTCTAAAGACGAAAGAGTTGGATACTATGATAGATACAAGAATAAACTTGATACGAGTGATATTAAGGTGGAAGAGTATATGAGACGCCTCACATGTTACTGGGAAGAAATGGTTGATCAAGCAGAGAAAAGGCCTCAAACAATAGGTGCCTCCCTTCGTACTCGTTCACTCTTTGGGGGAACAAATTACCGAAAGATGATTGAACCACTGGTCATAGCTGATTACTACAAGGCAGGCAAACAAGACTACATAAATCAAGGAAGGTTAATACATTTCATAATATTGGAGCAATTGTTGAAAGAAACAGAGAAACCTTCAAGTGGTCCAAATGAATTGAAGAAACAAAATGTGGCGTCAAGTCTAACAGAGGATTCTTGCTTTTGGGCACATGTTGAGGAGGCTCGCATTTCATGCAAATTGCTAAGTAGCGGAGAATCAAATGTTATGGAGAAAGAAAGAAACAAACTGATTGAGTTTGAAAACTATATATATGGTTTGATGAAAAATTATGCAGTATCTTCTGAGATTTTCTTACCTGAGAGCAGCTTCATGACATGGTGGAGAGAGTATAGAAAGATTGAGGGAACTTTTTATCGTTCACATCTCACTGGCTTAATGAATAATGAAGAGAATTACGACAAGTACACTAAGGGGCGCTTGGTGATTCCCTGAAGGTTTATATGATTTTGATCACATATTTCAATATTTATGTATGCACTTCCCTCCAAACATTTATGGTATTTCGAAGTCATTACCCAATAGATTGTAAATTAAAGAAAATCATCTTTTCTACTTTTTTATTATTTTTATAAAATTTTCATGTCTTGCTTTTTCCATTTTTGGGTTGGATACTTGGATGTATGTGAGCACATTTTGGATGAGCATAATTCTCCTCAACAAGACCATTCGTGATTTGCTAAACCCTAGAGTCTTAATTTCACCCCCACAATCCTTCTGCAGCTAAAATGGATTCACAAACTTAAGGTTACAAGCCGTGTCAGAATTTCTCTCGTGTTTGTAATTCGGTAAATTTGGGGTTTAAACTAGTTTAATTAGGTAATATCTCTGGAATATATTGTATAATTTATTTTTTGAAAAGCTCAATATCATATATTAGGATTAGCTATATTAACAAACAATTTCGCTTAATAAGAATATGTTATTTTAATGTATTCAACTATTTATTATAAAAATAAAAATAAAAAATAAAAAAACTCTTTCATCTTGCTCTTTACAAAAGCGGCAAGGAGGTTTTTTATTTTTATTTTAAAATAAATAAATAAATAAAAAAGGATGTCACATTGTTTTCTCACTCATTGGTAAAATGTTAACCAATGAAAATTTTGACTAAATTTTACATGTTCTTTTTCCATTTCACCACACAAAACGAAAACAATCACATTCGCAACCCTCAGCCTTAAATTTTCTTAATACTTTTAAAGGGTACATTATCATATCTAAAACTGAAACTCTTAAAAAAAAAATTTTCCTGTTCCGGTATACTAAGAGTGCATTTGAATACCGTTTATTTTGCTAAAAACAAAAAAACTGAAAACAATAAAAAAGAATTTCCGGTTATTGTTCATACTCACAAAACACAAGGGGTTTTGTTCATTTGCCTTAATACACTGTTCATAGGATATGAACAAAGAACAGAAGCATTGTTTGGTCAAAAAAACAAAACAAAACAAAACAATAATACCAAACGCTGAAATGCAATCAACTATCCAAACACATACTAAGCCACTTGTTTCATAATCATTACAAAAGAAAAAAGAAAACTGAAACAAAGAATGGAAGAGAACAATCTAAAATGATAAAATTTACAAAAGTTTTCAAGAAATAGGTCTCGTAAATCATGATTTGGAAAGCCAGTTCAAGTTGATATCTTTCTTAGCCACCATTACCTTTAACTTGGAGAAGAATTCCTCAAAAGGCTCCCATAACTTGGCCCTCTCTTCATCACATACCACAAGTCTCAATTGCTTGAGATCAATAATTGATGATGGCAATCGCTTACGCAATCTCAAGCACTCTTCCATGTGTAACTCTTTCAATTTATGCAACTCACCGATGTGTTTTGGCAACTTGATAATGCTTAGGCAGTCAGATATGTCAAGAATGCGTAACTTATGGAGGCTTCGATTGACTCGGCAACTCGACAATTCAATACAAGACCTAAGCCTTAGCTCTTCTAAATTCACCAACTTTCCGATTTCTTCAGGCAATTCGGACAACTTATGACAATTGGTGATGTTGAGTTTTTTTAGGTGGAGAAACTCACACAACCATGCAGGCAATTCCACCAAATCATTGCAAAAGTCAATGTTTATCTCCATTAGATTTGGAAATGAATCTGAAACTTGTATGGTAGAATTCCCAAAAGTTTGACCAATATTACACATAAACAAAGATATTTTCTTCAAACTCCTCAATTGTACAAGGGTATTGCAAAGGGAAGAAATTGAAACCTTCTCTAATCTAATTCTCTTTAGATTGGGGAGAGCACTGAGTAGCTGAAAATTACTTAATTCAGCAGGAAAGAAACCATAGTTAGTGACAATCATAACCTTGAGTTTAACCATAAACTTCACAAACTCGGGTAAGGTGTAATTCCTTGTTCGAAAATTCAGAATTAAAGCCTCAACTTCAGGTGCTTGAATGTTCTTGCTCCAACTCGATGAAAACTGCTCATCTGCAAAACAAATATTCCGTATGGTTTGACAAGATACTTATTAGTACGTTACACTGTGTGTGTGCCTTTGTTAGAGAGAAAAATGTACCAACCAGTAGAGATAGATAATAAGCGTGCATTGATAAGTTGTGGTTTCATCCACCAGTCTGGTAGACTGTTTTCCTGATGTCCACAATCAGTCTTGTCCTTTCTATTATTGGCTTCTGGCTGCTCAATTGGATAGCTAGCTCCCTAAGAAGATCATGTTGGGTGACGAATTCTTTATTGTAATAGTAACTGCCCTCTTCTGCATCTTTCCTGGTGAATGACCAAAAGTATAAGCTTATAAGAGATTCAAATTCTTCAGTCCTCACATAAGAAAAATATATATTCCATGGCAATCAAACATAGTTGTGGATTCGATAACAAAGACACGGATTGAGACAATCAGTTTCTATCTGTAACAATTAAAATCAAACATTTATAAGATAAGCAGCAAAAAGGTATAGACTACTAAAGGTTGAAATTCCCCTCTTTTATTGGGCAGAGTAATTGGACCCCTTATTGTTTATCATTTGATATAAAATTCCTTTTGTCTCTTTTTAGTAATCACCTTTAGCATCCTTGGTGTGTATATATATTATCAATTGTGGCCAGAAGTTGATCAAGCTAAGACATAATGCAATATCTTGGGCCTTAGGTCATGTATAGAGATATCACATCACAACTAGCAACTAGAAATGATCAAATGAAGAACATATCCTACAAGAAAATCACACTTTAGAAATCAGAAGTCTGAACAAACCTTTTCATAACAAGACTAGCCAAATTCCGACTGTTGAGTTCATGCAAATTAGCAATAGCATGGACATCGTTTTTGCTTGGTTCATGTAATTCTGTCCAAATATCAATGAGGGCAGTAGCAGGGATTCTTTGGTCTTCAGGAAATGAACCTAGGTCCATGAAATACTCTTTGAGGATGATCTTGTCAGCAGAAAAGTCTGGACATTTTTGGAGACGAGCAAGCACCTCATTATCAGAGTCAAAAATAGAATGACCTTCAGACCATCCCATTACTTTACTTTGCCAAACCTCTACAGGCTGCCCACGAAGTGAACCGCCAATCACTTCAAGGGCTATTGGCAACCCCCCACAGTATCTTACTATCTGCAATTCAAGGAACCAAATAAAATTAGTTCTTGTCCATAGGTTACAAGGGTAATATTGGTCAGGACTGATATTTCTCTAAACTCTAAACCACTGTTTGTTCGGAAATGTGAAAATGCATTTTGTATGACTTTTTTTTTTCTTTCTTTTCCTTGTCTTCACTCAAGTTTTGGGGACAATTCTTTCTCAAAAAAAGAGGGGGTGTTGGAGACAATTGGTTTGCCAGAAACAAAACAAACAAGCTTAAATATAATGCATGTGCAAGTATGAAAACACGATTTGGGCAAGTATATGGATCCATCAACCCAAAAATAGAATGTATATCTTTGGTCATATGCACACCTTAACCCAAAAGGCAAAAGCACAAACAAAATTCACCATATTTCTTTTATATATATATATACTGACAAAGTACCTTTTCCATATCTTCTTCTAGTATGTAAGAGCTCCCATCTTGCATTGATGCTGAGTGACAAAAAAGTCTCATTGCATCTTCATGATCTAATGGATTTAATTGAAATCTAAACTTAAATCTTGAAAATGCTGTTCTTGAAGTCACCACAATCTTGTAATTTGGAATATTAAACTTGAACTTATCAATAAGGGATTCTGATTCAGGCCAGACATCATCCAAGATCAACAATATGGGTTGACCAATTTGATACAGCAGTTGCTCCAGCTGGTTGATTGCATCTTCATCACTTTGAAACTCAAGGCACTCATCACCATTATAACTAAATAGGTTTTGTACAATGACCTTCAGGTTGGGAGTTTTGAAACGTTGACAAAAATATATTGCCCATATATATGTCTATTCAAACACAATGTAGTTAGAAAGCTGCCACCAAGGCATGGTTCATGTCTAATAACATTATACATCTGCATGCATGATTGTGAAGTGAAATAAAAAAAATTCCCAATCCCAACCACAGGGTAAGAAGTGAGCAAAAGCAATTTTCTAGAAAACTACACCAACTAGGAATATAAGAAAATTCTTCTTTTTTTTTCTCCTTATCTTTTCTTTATCACTACTCTTCTCAAGGCAGTAATTCTAAAGGATGAAATATGCCAAAAGCACTTCTCTGACTATTGAGAAATGTCCTACCATATCTTACCTTATGGCCCAAATATTTGTTTCAAAACGTAGTTCAATTCATTTGCATAAATTGGAATCTTCAGTTTGAATGAAGTATTCCCATTTGTTCCAATTATGGTTAAACATATAATAATCAAGCAATGGTACATTTAAAGATTCATCAATAAAGTTCTCATGTATTTTGTTTTTAAATGACCTAACCATTTACTTTTACTATAAAGTATCCACATACTAATACTATCATTACAAATAACCAAAATGAAAGTATTGCTCATGTTTCTTTAAAGCAAAATGTTATGAACACAACATTTTCACAATAATTCAAAACGGGTTTATTAGTGTCAATCACTTTTATTATGTAACATAAAGTACCAACCATTCAGATCAAGACATGGTAGTAGTTGGAAAAACAAAAAATGAAAAAAATTGTATTCACTAGACATATTTTAATTTGAGAAAAAGTACCTATAATTTCCTCATCCCAACCAAGCATTTTGACCAATGTGGTCTTCCCGCAACCTCCAAGAGCAGTCACTATAAGCACAGACACCTCTTCCTTCAACAGCTCCCTCTTCAACTCCTTCAAATGCAAATCAAACCCAACAATATAATCCCTGAGTTTAGGAACCGCACACGACGATGTCCCATAATTCTTCTTCATGTTCGAATTCTGACTCTCCACATGCTTCAAAACAAGATTCAAAGCCCTTTTGTTCTCATTCACCTCCGTCAATGTCTCCAATCCAATCCTTGTGTTGTGATTCACCTCGGCCAATGTCTCCAACCCAACCCTTGTGGTGTAATTCACATCGGCCAAAGTCTCCAACCCAATCGTTGTGTTCTGATTTAACTCGGCCAAAGTCTCCAACCCAATCGTTGTGTTGTGATTCACCTCGGCCAAAGTATCCAACCCAATCCCTGTGTTCTGATTCACCCCTGTCAAAGTCTTCAACCCAATCTTTGTGTTCTGACTCACCAAGGTCAATGTCTCCAACCCATTCCTTGTGTTCTGTACTATCAAATTAACCTGACAGAACTTTTCAATAGCCTTGTTCAACTTGGAAAGCTTGTTCGAATAAGAATAGGCTTTGACACAATAGTTAAAATTCCGACGCTTGATTTTGGAGCACTTGAGAACCAGCTCCTTGCCCTTCTTCATTTGTTCCACCAAGCTCTGTGTTTCCTTTACTGGGAAATTAAGAGCTTGGCTTAATTCTTCTATTTCTCGGACCATTGGTGCCACACCATCTAGCGTGGATTCTAAGCGTTTGAGTTCGGATTTGAACATGATGATTTGGCCTACCACATGCTTAACTGTATCGTGCAAAATAGCAAATCCCTCTCCAAAAGCTGCCCCCACAACACCCTCTGAAGTAAGATCAGCCATATCTCTTTGGAACCTCAATTAAGAAAGAAACACAATTTCAGATCTATCTACCGAACCATACCAACAAAAAAAAAACACAGACACCAATTTTTGCCTGGATGAATTAGATTTTCATTCAAACAAATGAAAGTGCAGAGAGAACGATCAAGAAGCTAGCTTTGATCTCAAAGCTCTTCAATTTGTTCTTCTCTCAGCTTTGATGCAAAACAATATGAGAAAAGAAGAAGAAGAAGAATTTATGCTTCATTGTGTTTTCGAGTGACTGTTGTCAAGCCGTCCAGTATGACTAACAAGTTAGATATTTTCTGGAGTTTCCAAGTAAGTGCTAATATTTTTTTTTTTTTTGGGGGTGGTGGGGGTGGGAACTACTGTGATTACTTGTCGTACGAATAAATGGACGGTCGTTGTTGTCGTCTTCGTGATTTTTTTTTTTTTTTTTTTTTTTTGGTGGCTACCCAAATGGACGGTTATTTAAGAGATATTTGACAGAGGGGTTTGAGTAATGTTGTTTGAATGTTTTTTATATACGTGTAGGTGAAAAAGTGCGTGGAAAAGTGTGTCTTGTTGTTTAAAATACTTAAAAATGTGTTCAAAATAAGCTACCAAATGGATCCTAAGGACAATTGTGATAAAGCCGTAAAGGAAGGGTTGTCTTTACCAACCTAATAATAAGAACTTGCGACCCATTATCTTGTGAATTTGAAGTTGTAAGAGCATTCACATTAGGTATCTCCAAACTATTCTATTTTACCATCTTAAAACCTACTTTATCATTTATACCATACTATTTTACAATACTTCCAACATTCCAACTTTTATTTTTCTATTCTACTCATTAAAATAATATTTCTATACAATAAAATAATATTTCTACACAATAAAATAATATATCCCCTAATCACCATCATCTATTCTTTCTTTCTCATTCTTTTTGTTCAACAACCACAAATTTTATAGAAAACACCATCACCACATGCCCACTACACCACCACCACTACCACCAACAACCCATAATCTACCATCAACACCCAAAAAAAAAAAAAAAAAAACCAGACCATCAAACACCAAACACCATAGCCCAATGCCGATCACCCAAACACCACACCGATCACCCAAAAAAAAAAAAAAAACCACTTGCAGAAATCCACAGCCCAACGCCAATCACCCAAACACCACACCTAAACACCACACCCAAACATTGATCACCCACACCAATCCGAACCCACGCAACCCACAGCAAACCCAAACAAAACCCACGGCAAACCCACAGCCCAATGCCGATCTCCACACCACAACCAAACCCACACCAATCCAAACCCATGCAACCCACGACAAACTCATAGCTCAACGTCGATCTCCACACCACACCTAAACCCCGATCTCTGCGCCAAACCCCAAACGCCGATCTCCACGCCACCACACCGATCCGGAGTTTTGGTGGCTTTTGAGTTTTGGTGGCTATGGAGTTTTGAGTCCGAAGAGAGGGAGTGAGTGAGGACTGAAAAGAGAGAGAGTTAGAGATTGAGAGACGGATAGAGAGAGAGAGAGAGACACAATAAAATATTAGTTTTTTGTTTTAGAACTATGCTACAGTGCAATTCTACCTTTTGAATTGCACAGTAGCACTATTGCAAAAAAAATTGCAATAGTTGATTTTTATAAGGCCTAATAGAGCTTGATTTTTGTGTGAAAATGGTAAAGCACTCCTACATATGGCATTTAGCATGCCCAGTGCGGATGTAGTAAAGTGGAGCAACGAAAATTTTTTTTTAATTGAAAAGAAAAATAAAATAATAAAAAATGTAGTTTGTATAAATATACCATCGTGCCTCTATTAGAACAAAAAAAAAGTGCACATTATATTTTATTTTTTTGAGTGAAGATTTGCCCTTCATTTGGTTGAGTAGAAAATTGATAAATAGGAAAAAAGAATTAGGTTTTTTGAATAATCCATTTTTACCTTTTGGGGCTTAAAAACGGTAGCTATAAATCGTAATTAAAAACAACGGTGGCGCCTGAGTAAAGACAAAACAGTAAAATGAGAAAAAGAAGAAAAAATAATAAATAAAACTGGAAAATTAGACTCTAGACAAAAATTGAAAAGAAATTATATGTCTACAACATTTCTACAACATTTCTACAACAAATCTTAAGTGGCAAATTGTTATTAGTTGTTATTATTGGAGCAAAAAAATAATCTTAACGTTAGTTTGAAATTTGAACTAATAATAACTAACCACCTGTAATTTATTGTAAAAATGTTGTACAAAAATTGAAGAGAAATTATATGCCTACAACATTTTTACAACATCGTAAGTGGCAAGTTATTACTAGTTGTTATTGTTAAGGCAAAAAGTAATCTTAGCGTTAGTTTGAAATTTGAACTAATAACAACTAACCACCTGTGATTTATTGTAAAAATATTGTAAACGTAGCATTTTTCAAAATTGAATTAGGATTAGTTTGAAGGGGGGGGGTGGTGGTGGTGGTGGTGGTGGTGGAGCCATGTAATCAAATTCTGCCATTAACTTGGCGTTAAAACCCAATAATGACCCAACACTTCTGGTCTCTGATATGGCCAAGTCAAATTCCTTTTTTTTTTTTTTTGAAAACGGCCAGGTCAAATTCTTAAGCACCTGGATTATCGTGTTTGCTGTTGTCGTTTTTATTCTTAACGAGTATGAATAAAAAGAATTATGCGGCGCACAATCATTGACTTTTACTCTTAATCTGGTACTAAGAAATTTCTCATGGGACCATGGATTAATTCGTAAGCAAAGATTGGCATTTGCTTCTCATCATTGTGTTATAAACTCAGAAGACACTAGTTTTCCATACCCAATTCATTTCTTTTTCTTTCTTTAGTTTTTTTTTGCTTTGTAACTTTGTTCTCTCTCTCTCTCAATTTGTTTTTTGATCAAGAAACTCACTTCTAAACTTTGATCGACCACCATTTCTTAGCTATTGTTTTCTTTGATTCTTAGTTGTAGATTTAGCAGTGGACTGCAATTTAACAACAACATATATAGCCTTAGTTTCAAAATTTTGAGAGTGGTTATGGATCCTCCACAAACATTTAGCAGTGGGCCAGAATTGGCAAATTTCGTTGTCGACTCGGTGTCTGAACCAATCCTTGGCAACGGTTCAGGATCTTCACGGAGAAAAAATCAATCAAAATGAACACCCAAAGAAGAGACAAAGTTTTCTCAAAGAATCAAACTGTACCATCATAGCTTTTTCTACTCAACCTGCTTGTGCCAAAGACTATATTTAGGAAAGAGGAGATTTGGTTTCATCATCAACTCTTGAGGAGTCTTTTCCTCTCTTCAATTTTCTGTGCACCAAAAACAACCCAGATTTCGCCATTAACAAAGCTGCTCTTGTGCTTTTTGCCTCCATCAGTGATAGGCCTCCCTCCTTGAAATCTGAGGTACATCTATCGCCTGAAAAATCTTTCTTTTTAATTATTTTGTTTTGTTACATAATACATTAATACTACTACTTAGCTTGGCAAAAGCTTGAGTATGAGCATGATTGTGAATGAAAAGTACAATAAATTGATAGGTCGTAATTAGGAGTGTCAAATGGGTGGTTTGGGATTGGCATAATTGGATTGGGTATTAATGGGAATGATGAGGTTACATCCCATAGACGAAGCTAACACTCATGACGAAGGCGTCCTGAGTGACGAAGAAACCAGTCATCACCGACGAAGGCAGGGGAGTCATTCAATGTAGTCAATCAATGACTTGGACAGTTACCAAATCAGCTAGGCGGACCGTTGGGAACCTATTAAAAGCCTCATTATTGGACAAGATGCGTTACTAGGGAAAGCATTAACAACCACAACGACTAGCACCCAAAGCCACATATATAAAGCCCTCACATTGTCAACAGAAGGTACATATACATTCACACTTTGAGAGAGCACTCTGGTTTTTATCTTGTTCTTCCATTTTCATTTCATAAGGTGCTTTTTTTTATTCTAACTTTGGCATCGGAGGCGTTGTGACAAGCACCACACCGGTGACCCTTATAGAGGATACATTCGCATCGACGAGGAGTTCCATCTGCCCACTTTGACCGACGAACTCACGCTTCATCGGTTTGGCGCCGTCTGTGGGAACGACATTTTTAGATTCATATTTGAAAACGTAGTTTCCATCAACCCTCTACATTCAGATGGAATCCAACCCAGATTCAGCAGCCTTGGCCCGGCAAGTTCAAGCCCTTGCAGCCACTATTGAAGAACTCACCAAGCAAAACCAAGAAATGAAGCTATGACTCCAGCAAGTTCAACAGGCTCAACAGGAAGAGAACCGGTCCAAGGGTAACCTGGAAGGAGAAGGGGATAGCCACAGGAAAGGTATCCCTCAAAGGCCAACTACTCCGAACAAGCAGAACTCAGATCTCCTTTGAGAAATGAGGAAGGAGATGGACGAACCGAGGAGCGCCATTAAGGAGAAGACGAATCGAAGCGTAGTCAGAATGGTAAGGGCTACGGATTCGCCTTTCACCACAGTGGTACTTGAATGCCCTGTACCGTCAAAGTTTCACTTATCTCAACTTAAGCCGTTCGACGGACTCAGAGACCCTCAGGATCATCTTAATACCTTTAAGACGACTCTAGGTCTTCAACAACCACTTGACGAGAGATCTTGTGTCATTCCTTTCCCACCACTCTCAAAGGAGCTGCAAGAGAATGGTTCACAAAGTTGCTGACCTCGTCCGTAGACAACTTCGATCAATTGAGTAGTGCCTTCTTGCGCCATTTCATAGGGGGGCAACGTCCAAAAAGGCCGGCAGACTACTTACTCACCATAAGACAGGGAGAGAAAGAAACTCCGAGGTCGTATGTCAAACGCTTCACTTGGGAGACTCTGGAGGTGGACGAAGCCGATAACAAGGTGCAGGTGACGACCTTCAAGGTGAGGCCGAGGTCCAGAGATCTCGTGGCCTCCCTCGCAAAGAACCCATCAAAGACGATGGCGGAAATGCTCCTGAAAGCACAGAAGTACATGAATACTGAATATGCTTTAGCAGCCATAAAGGATGCCAAGAAGCCAGGCGACAAGGTAAAGAAAGAGGACGACTGTAGGGGGCAAAAGAGAGAGCGATCGGATCGTCGAAACAATGACGGGAATAGGAGGAAAGATGATAAAAGTCCTCGAACGGTAAGATTTACTCCTTTGGTTATGCATGTTGACAAAACTTTCATGCAGATCAAGGACGAGCATTATCTCAAATGGCCCGGACCATTGCACTCATCTCCCAATGTCCGTGACAAGAACAAGTACTGCCGGTTCCACAAAGATCACGGCCATAACATGGAAGATTGTAAAGACCTAAAGGAGCAGATAGAGGAGTTGATACGGAAAAGGAAGTTACAAAAATATGTGAAGAAGGGAGAATATAGTAAATTCAAGGACGACAATAAAATCCAGCATGAGTCCTTTTTCTGGGATGACGACCGTCCATCCCGGCCTTCACACAAGGTGATCGGGGAGATAAAGACGATTATAGGAGGGCCGTTTTCGGGAGGATCGTTTAAATCACTCAAGAAGGCATACCAGAGATAGGTAAATAGTGTCCACGCCATACCTTCGTCTAAGCACCAACGAACATACCAGGACATATCCTTCAATGAAGGAGACGCCATGGGAGTGAAGCAGCCCCACAACGATCCCTTGGTCATAATGCTAAATATAGAAGGATTCAATACCAAAAGGATCTTCGTCGACAATGGCAGCTCATGCATGACATCATCTACCTCCCGGCCTTCCAAAGAAGTGAGGCTAGATCCAAGGAGACTGCACCCCTTTGACTCTCCGCTCGTCAGCTTTAGCGGATATAGGGTATACCCCAAGGGCATAGTGACATTGACGGTGACGGTGGGGGCCTACTCGGTGCAGGTGACCCGTCAGCTAGACTTCTTAGTGGTGGACTGTCCCTCATCCTACAATATCATCATTAGGAGGCCCACACTCAACAAGTGGAAAGCGACGACGTCCACCTCTTGTTTGAAGGTAAAATTCCCAACAGATAATGGCGTCGGTGAAGTAAAAGGAGATCAAGTCCTGACAAGAGAATGCTATCAAGCCATCCCGACTACAAAGGAAAACCACACGTGGATGATTGAAGAAAAGGAAGAAGACAGAATGGAGGCCCTGGAAACAATGGAATTGGTTAAAGGAGAAGCAAACAAGACGACAAAGATAGGGATGACGTTAAACCCCGAGATGAGAATAAGGCTCATAAGGTTCCTTAAAGAAAACCTAAACGTCTTCGCATGGAGCCACGAGGACATGCCCGGCATAGATCCAAAGGTCATCCAGCATAAGTTGAATGTGAACCCGGAATGGAAGCCCGTCCAACAAAGACGAAGAACCTTCGCCCTAGAACGAGATTAAGCATTTGCAGATGAAGTTACCAAACTCTTGACGACAAGGTTCATCCGGGAAGTGTACTATCCTAAATGGCTCACGAACGTCGTCCTAGTAAAGAAAGCAAATGGAAAATGCAGGATATGTGTAGACTTCACCGACCTGAACAAGGCGTGCCCGAAGGATAGCTTCCCTCTACCGAGAATAGACCAGCTCATGGACTTTACAGGTAGGGCACAAGTTACTCAAGTTTATGGACGCCTTCTCGGGATATAACCAAATAAGGATGGCTGAGGAAGATCAGAAGAAGACCGCTTTCATCACGAGTCAAGGACTCTACTGTTACAAGGTAATGCCTTTTGGATTGAAGAATGCTCGAGCTACGTATCGGAGGTTTGTGAACAAAATGTTCAGTCAACAGATTAGCGGGAACATGAAAGTGTACGTGGACGATATGCTCGTCAAGAGTAAGGAAGAGCTCACACATCTAGACGACCTGAAGGAAACGTTTGCAACCTTAAAAAAACACCGGATGAGGTTGAATCCAAGTAAGTGTGTTTTTGGGATAGTTTCGGGAAAGTTCCTAGGATTCATGGTGTCCCAAAGAGGAATAGAAGCAAACCCGGAGAAAGTGCGAGCCATCATCGACATGGCGTCACCCAGGACCGTCAAGGATGTTCAAAAACTCACGGGAAGGATAGCGACTTTAAACGGGTTCGTCTTCAGAGCTACAGACAAATGCCTGCCCTTTTTCAAGACCTTGAAGTAGGCCATTCTTCTAGCCAATCATGTAACATACCATTGCTACCTTGCCCAATTTGAGCCGAAAAGGGTAGAAGAAGCTCTTCAAGATGAAAATTAGGTGAGCCAATGCATGAAGATCTGAATCAATTTGTGAGAAATGATGTATGGGAACTTGCTTCTAGGCCTGAAAATGTTCATGTCATCGGCACCAATGGATCTTCAAAAACAAGACCAATGAAGATGGAGAGATTATCCAGAATAAATCTCGGCTAGTGGCTCAAGGATACACTCAAGTAGAAGGAATAGATTTTGATGAATCCTTTGCTCCTGTGGCAAGACTTGAGTCTATTTGAATTCTTATGTCAATTACATGCGCTATGAACTTCAAACTCTACCAAATGGATGTGAAATGTGCATTTCTAAATGGATACCTGAATGAAGAAGTGTTTGTTGAACAACCCAAAGGCTTTGAAGATCCTCACTTCCTGGACCATGTGCTAAGATTGAAGAAAGCCCTTTATGGCTTGAAACAAGCTCCTAGAGCTTGGTATGATCGGCTTACCTCCTGGATAGAGGATTCAAAAGGGGGTATGCCGACCGGACTTTATTTGTCAAGAATGACGAAGAGTATCTTCTCGTGGCTCAAGTATATGTTGATGACATAGTATTTGGAGCTACCATTGATGCTCGGGCGATAGAGTTCTCTAAGGAGATGAAGAAAGAATTTGAGATAAGTATGGTAGGGGAGCTTACCTTTTTCTTGGGCCTTCAATTCAAACAAAAAGAAGGAAGGCATATTCATTTCACAAGAAAAATATGCCAGAAATATTGTCAAGAAGTTTGGATTAGACTCCAAAAAGCATGCCTCTACTCCCATGAGTTCGTCTACAAAGCTGAATGTTGATTCTTCAGGAGTAGAAGTGAGTCCACCCTTGTATAGGAGTATGATTGGGAGTTTACTCTATCTTACTGCTAGTAGACTGGATATTGCATTTAGCGTTGGTGTTTGTGCTAGATATCAAGCTTCTCCAAAGGAATCCCACCTGATTGCGGTGAAGCGAATCATATGATATATCAATGGAACTCCAGATTATGGGTTGTGGTATTCAAAGGACTCTAATGCTTTCCTTGCCGGTTATTCAAATGCAGATTGGGCTGGAAGTGTGGATGATTGAAAGAGTACTTCAGGTGGCTGCTTCTACCTTAGTAACAATCTTGTCTCTTGGATGAGCAAGAAACAAAACTCCATGTCTCTCTCTACAGCAGAAACCGAGTACATAGTCGCTGGAAGTTGTTGCACACAACTCCTTTGGATGAAGAAGCTACTCCATGACTACAGGATTCCTCAAGATACAATGTGTGTTTTCTATGATAACACCAATGCTATAAATCTCTCTAAGAACCCAATTCAACATTCAAAGTCAAAATACATAGAGATACGTTACCACTTCATCCGGGACCTGGTGGAAGATAAAGTTGTATGTCTTGAATTCATACACACAGACAATCAAAAGGCGGACATCTTCACCAAGCCTCTCGATGGTCTACGGTTTGAATCACTCCGTAAGACCATTGGTGTTGGTGCAATTCCTTGAATCTCATGTGTGATGTGTGCTCTACCTCTCTATCTTGCTTTAATTTGTCTTTTGTAAGGCACACACTACCTTGTTGGCTATTTGTATAGCATGTTTTGTTTGTTTGTTATTAGCTTTAAATGTTTTTACATTGTTGTTTTTTATCAATCTTTAAAGTAGAAAATCCAAAAGTTTGATTAACATTATTGTGTTTTGTCACAAGCATATTTTGCCTTGTACCTTTGTACTAATGGCTTTGTGCATTTCTGAGCATAGCTTGTTCCCTATGCACTCATATCATTATGGGAGAAATCTTGACATTTATGTGATTGTTGTAAATAGATCTTCAAACTTATCATGAATAATTAGTCAATGGTTTTGTTAATCTTAAGACATGCATAGACTTGTGCCTATATATCTTCCCATTTTTTTATTTTATTGTTTTTGCTTAAAGAGATCAACAAACGTAAATCTCTAAATGAAAAGAGATAATGAGCTGCAAAAGCTGTCACACATACTAGTATTTGACTAGGAAAAAGGGAAAACGACTTAAAATAAAAATGTATGATGCCCAAAAAGCCAAAGGCTTGCTCATCAAATTGAAATATAAAAAATTTCAGGCATCGATCTCAAAATGAGATGTAATAATTCAAAAAAAATCAAATGATATGATGTATATGGAGCCAAATGAAAAGCTTCAAAACTATGTAATCAAGTTATGTGGGGGGTCATATATGCATATTTCTATAATTGAGATAGGTCACTCTTTCTAGTGCTAATTATGTATGTCTTTGTTGAATTGATCATTGAAGCTTCACATTAGACTAAGGATTATCTTATCTTTGGTGCCCACACACATCACACATGTCTATGTTCAATGTATGCCTTATTCATTTGTATGATTGTGCTTGATTAAATATGTTCCACATGATCAATTTCTGTTGATCAAACACAAAAAGATTTTTGAGTGTTTTAATTATTTTTGGAAAGTCTTTTGTTTTTGCAAAAATATCAAAAACAATGTTGCCTGATCGCGACTTGGTCGCAGTCAAGCCCGATCACATGCCCCGATCGCGAGCTTACAGAGAAGGTTTTCGCGACTCACTAGCGGGTTAATGTCCCAGTCATGAAAAAGACTTAGAAAATTTTCCAAAATTCTGGATTTTTAAAATTCTCGCAACTCGATTTGGCGACTTGTTCACGAGTGGAAGCTCCAGTTGCGAGGTGTACTCAGAAAGTTTCGCGGCTCCTTTCGTGACTACCTTGCAGGTGAACCTTCCAGTCGCGAAAAACACATGGACAAATTTTTCAAAAATTTTGTCTCTAAGGTGTTTGGCGACTTGTTTGCAACTCAGTTGAGTCGTGAAAATCGCATGTTTTGCACAATGAGGGTCTTTTTCTAGACAGTTTTAAAACTTTTCGTTTTTCCCTCGCATCTCGTGACTATTCATCTTCTTGTTCCTCTTTCCCTTTTCAAAATCACCGTTTTCACACACAAAATCTCCATATTCTCTCTCACTCTTCACCAATCTTCAAGAAAAGGTATGGGTTTTGTTTCTTTCTCAATATATCTCACATATCTTGCCATATATCTCTTGGATTTTGTGTTTCTGTTGATATCTATGTATCTAATGTGTTAATGTGGGTATTTGATCTTTTGGTGAAATTGTTATGTGATCTTTGGTGGCTTTGTAGTGATACTCTCTGCTTTGCGTGTACAATGTGTTCTTTGTAACACACACACATTCTATGACATGATTGTAACCTTAATCTCATGATTTTAGGGTTTTCCACAATATTCCTATTTTGGGATTCACTTCGTGCTAATAGAGTTTGTTGTCTTGTGTGGTCTCTATTGCTCTTTGGTGTAACATGATGCAGCTTGAAAATATCTTTGTTCAACAAATCAGGTGTGAAAGGAGGCGCGACAAAGAGAAAGGGCACGTGATTGATATTGATGATCTTTCTCCAAAACCAAAGAGGACCCGATCCCCAACAGGAGTGTATGATCCTCACAAGTTCAAATCTTATGCTGCTTTTTAGACCTATGCGAACTACTTTAGAGACACCTCTTTTTTGGTTGAAAGGGTCATTAACCAGCCGTCTATCCTGGACACCAAAATCCCTATATGGTTTACCACCAAGGATTGGAATTTCCTTCTCTTTGACCTTGATGATGCATACGAGAATTTGGTGAAAGAGTTCTATGCTAATGCCATTGTTGAGGGAGAGGAGCTCAAATGTTGGGTTAAAGGAAAGATTTTCTTAGTAACTTCCACTTATCCGGCAGAAATCCTACACATCAAGCGGCCAATGTTTACTAATCCACTGTAATATGACGATTTGAGTCCGAATGAGGATTTACTTAGGGATGCTCTTGGAAGGAACTTGGAATTCTCACAAACCGGGAACTCAATCAGTGTTTCCTCCCTATCTCCAGAACTAAGGGTGCTTACAATAATCATGTTCAACAATCAGTATCCTCTATCCAGCACCAGATACATGAATCTCGGGAGAGCTTTGTTCCTTCATGATTTGATTACTGATGAAGAGATCGACATTTACGCTCATATCTTTCATATTTTGTGCAAAGCTGTTGCAAGAACCGACTCAAGGACCTGCATTCCTTTTTGCTGCCTTGTTTCAAGGATATTGAAACTCAAAGGCATTCATCCATCAGTTGATGAGTCTCCCTACACGAAGCCAAGTCCAATCAACATTCGCACACTCAATGCTAGCATTGGACATAGTCGGAAAGGAATCAAAACAGACTTGAGCATCTCATAGTGGTTCTCATTCCAGTGCCTCCTCCTATGATGAGAAATTAGACAACATTATAGCATCCATCCATGAAATAAGCACTAAGATGTCTGGACTCACCTCTATCACGCACCATCACACAATCTGTTATGATACGAAGTTCACTTCTCTCCAAACCCAATTGGACCAAATTCAAAGGATGCTAGAGGAAAATGAGGACTAGCTATTCCAAGACAAAAAGGGGGAGATGATGATGATAGGGGGATAATGATAGGGGGACGAAAAGCTTGATCAAAGGGGGAGTATTGATGTTGATGAGCAGGAGCTATCTATGTTTAATGTTTTGCTTATTGTTATCACATGTCTTAGTTTATTTTCAGCATTTTGTTTTTGTACCCATGCTTTGTAACCTAGTACTTGTTGTTAAATATTATGCATTTTCGTTAAGTACTTCACTCTTGTGCCCTTGTTGGATTTTATATCCTTGATACAATTTCCTTATATTGTTGTATCGGTTGAGTGTTGGACATCAAATGATACTTTGCATTGAGCTTATTAGCTTGCATGTCCGGATGTTCATTCCTTGTGTGAATGAGCATTGTGGTCAATATTTATAGTGATTGTTCATTTTTGGTTAAGCCATGGTTTATTGCTTAATTCCATTTTGCTTGATCGCATTGTGCTTGCTCCATATGAATTACAAGTTTTTTGCATACAATGATCATATTGTGTTGTTGTTTCTTAGGAGATACTTGTTCCTATGGTTCAAGAGCTTCGCAGATTCTAGAAGTAGGTGTGAGTAGTTTTGTTCAACTGTTCCCAACTCACGTGTTAAGTCTAGAGTTTGTTTTAGGGTTTTGTCACAAAATAGCCAAAGGGGGAGATTGTAAGGTTGAATTATATCAACCATTTTGTTGGCTTTATTCCGTGCCAAATTTACTTGTAATTCAGCATTTAGAAACCCTGTATTTAGGTGGGAATCATGTAAGGGTAGTGTGTTAGAGAGTGTGAAGAGAAGCTCAAGAGTATGCACTCAGCGGGGCCTCGCGACTGGATCTCGTGGCTAGCAAGTCGCCAACGCTAGCACACGTGTGAAGCATGTAGAGGAGCTAAAGAGTCATACTAGCTGGAGCACTACAGGACAAAACTTCCGGTCTGGCCAAGCATTTAGCTCGCAACTCAGCCAAGTTGCGAGGTCAAGTCGCCAAACCACTCTGTTTGGGAAAATTGACCTTTCGCATTCCAAACACACACCAGTATAAATACCCCTTATACCCACGTATTGTAGAAAGCTTCCGGAGAGAATTTTAAGAGAGAAACCCTAGAGAAAAACAAGATTGACTCATCCACAATCTTCATCCTTTGATTCTCCAAATTCCTCTACTCTCACCCTCTCCATTATTACATCCTTGAGTAGTACATAAGCCAAAACATTTTCTCACCATACCCATATATGTGAGAAGACTATTTGGTGCTTGGGAAGCGATTAGGGAGGGACTAATTGATATTGGTTGATGCTATGGGCTATAGCGGGTTCCAGAAAGCTAGAGAAGACAAAGGTTTGGCGTAACCTCGTTGGAGCAAGAAGCTTGGAAGGCATAGATACTTTGGGTAGATTAGGCTTGGAGGGTCTTTCTCTTGTTCATGTATCCCAACTTCATTTTCTAATGGATTATTGACCGCTTGGAAGGCGGTGAAGAGGTTTTACGCCAAGGACTTCGGTTTCCTCTTTGATAACACATCGTTGTGTTGTCTTTGTATTTGCATCTCTCTTCCCTTAATCTTTGTCATTTAATTTCAACTGTGGTTGTGATTTTATTTGGTCTAAATCGTTTTATCAATTCTGTTTTAGTTTATCTTCATATTCCGCACATACATTGTTTGATAATAAGCTTAAATTGGTAATTTGTAATTTGGGAGTCTAAACGTTCAAGGTGTTTTACACACTATTTGAACATTCGGATAACACATCACCGTGTTATCTTGTTTTGCATCTCTCTTCTCTTACTCTTGTGCTTTACTTTTAATGCTTATTGTTCATGCTTATGCACTAGAGTAGTTTTATCGGTTTATTGCGCTTCATTTACTCTTGTTTCGCACTTAGATAAGTTAGAGTAAAAGTAATCTAGTCGTAATCCTTTAATTGGGGGTCTAAATAAGCTCTTGTGTCTTAACACAATTTTGAGCTTTCAATTGGTATCAAAGCAAGTACACTTGTTTTGGTTTCATTACCTAAGTGTGATCCTTGACCCCTTATGTGTTTTGCCATTGATAATGCTTTGTATGCTTCTATGGATGTTGTCGATTGTAACATGCCATATGTTTGCGAAAATGCCTCCATAAGTGTTTATCCTCATGATTGTGATGCCATGTTACATGAATCTTTGGGTGTTGTTGATCTTGCTAACATCAAACTCTTGAAGAAAGGAGCTAAGAAGTTTCATAAGAATTTGAGCAAGTTTCATTGTGAAAAGGATAAGTTGATTGCTAAACTCAATGAATCCAATAAATTGATTGAAAAATATAAGAAGCTATTTGAAAATTCTCTTGAAAAGTTTAAAGAGTTTCAATGTTTAAATATGGACTTGGATGCTAAATTAGTTTTGTCTAACAAATTTGTTGATGATCTTAAATGTGAAAATGAATCTCTTAAGATGCATGCTAAGTGTTTGATTGCTGAACCTATTGCTAAAAAGGATAAAAATATTTGTTGCAATCATGTTGTGGCACCCGATTTTGTGCCTATTGTGTGTTCTATCTCAAAGGACAAATCGGTATACATTCCTCCACACAAAAGAAATCAAAAGATTGAGAGAAAGGCTCTTAAACCCAAGCCTCTATTTAGGTCCCAACCTAGGGAATTGAATGGATCTAAGTTTGTTCCTACTTGCTACCATTGCGGTGTA
Organism: Quercus dentata; assembly: GCA_028216015.1. Taxonomy (NCBI): domain Eukaryota; kingdom Viridiplantae; phylum Streptophyta; class Magnoliopsida; order Fagales; family Fagaceae; genus Quercus; species Quercus dentata. The sequence continues at coordinate 82,896,538 of CP116445.1, read as the reverse complement.
ATCGGTTATATAAGACCTCAATGCCTCATGTTGAAGAAAGAACAAAACCAGGGTGCTAGATCCCTCCCTAAAAAGCCTAATGGACCTAAACCTATTGTTTGTGACCATTGTGGTGCCTTTGGTCATCTAAGACCTCATTTCTCTAAGTTTCATGCTTTTAAAAGAATCAAAAGAAAAAAGAAACTTGAGCTTCTTGGAAGTTATGCTAAAAAGGATAAACCGGATTTGAGTGAAAAAAGCATGTTGTTAAAGAAAGTGTTTAAAGCTCTTAACTCCTTGTCTATGTGCATCTATGGTTCTCATTCTTCCAGCCCTCGTCTCACTTCTCATGAGACACTCATTCCAAACAATCATTCTGTTTGGATGAGGAAGGGTTCCTATGGTTGAGCTTTTGCTTTTTTCGTTCTTGATCTAATTCTTTTGATCCTTGTAGGACCCTTCATGCATTAGTTGCTATATATTCATGAATTTGTGCATCTTGCATTTATTTGTATGCATTGCTTTTGTTTTTTATCTTACTTTATTGTTTTTGTTTTGTGTGAGTAAAAATCCAAAACCACATAAAAAGTGAAAAATTCAAAAAGCTTGAGCACATATCACATGTGAGTTAGGCCTAGTAACTTCGTACTAATGGCATAGTGCATTGACGAGCTTAGCTTATTATGTATGCACATTTTTCTGTGTGGGAGAAATCTTGAAAACTATGTGTGATTGTTGTAAATAGATCTTCAAGTTTGTCATGAATGATTGGTCAATGGTCTTAATGGTCTTGATACTTGCATAGACTTGTGCCTATATATCTTCCCACCTTTATTTTTATGTTTTTGCAAGAGAGCTCACCAAATGTATATCTCAAAATGAAAAAAGAGATTCTAAGCTGCAAAAGCTGCCGCACATACTAGTATTTGACTAGGAAAAAGGGAAAGCAACATTTTAAAATTGAAATGCATGGTACTCAAAAAGCCAAAGGCTAACTCTCAATGTTGAAATATCAAAAATTTCAAGCACCGATCTCAAAAATGAGATATATTTTTCAAAAAGATCAAATGTTATGTGTAAAGTTGAATTTATTCAACCATCTAATTGGCTTTATTCCGTGCCAAATTTGCTTGTAATTCAGCATTTAGTAACACTGTATTTAGGTGGGTTTGATGTAAGGGTAGTGAGTGAGATAGAGTGAAGTTTGCTCACGAGTGTGCAAGAAAACAGAGACTCGCGGCTTGGCCTCGCGGGTGACTCGCTTGTTGCAAGCCACCAGACGCAAACACACATGCCAAGCATCTTTGGAAGGTGAACAGTCATGCAAGCTGGAGCACTACGAGGGCAAAACAAGACAAGCGGCCATACGGTTATCTCGCGGACCGATCTCGCGACTTAATCAAGCTGCGAGGTCAAGCCGCGAGCCACCCCTGTTTTGTAAAACCCGACGTTTCACATTCCTCTCCCACTCCAGTATAAATACCCCTTTTACCCACGATTGTAAGAGAGCTTCTAGAGAGAATTTTGAGAGAAAAACCCTAAAGAAAAACAAGATTGATTCACCCACAATCTATACATTAGAGTCTCTTCAAATTCCTCAACTCTCTTCCTCTCCATTGTCAAATTCTTGAGAGGCATTATATCAAACCTGGTTCTCACCATTATCATCACTGTGAGAGAGCTGTTTGGATTTCGGGAAGCGATTAGGAAGGAACCAATCTTCATTGGTTGATGCTACGGTCTAGTAGCGGAATCCGGGAAGCTAGAAAAGAAAAGGTTCGGCCCAACCTCGTTGGAGCAAGAAGCTTGGAGGGCTTAGGTGCACTGGATAGATTAGGCTTGGAGGGTCTATTGTTGTCCATGTATCCCAACTGTATTTTCTAGTGGATTGTTTATCGCTTGGAGGGCGGCGGAGAGGTTTTACGCCGAGGGCTTCGGTTTCCTCTTCGATAACACATCACATGTTGTCTTTGTGTTTGCATCTTCCTTTCTCTCTATCTTTGCCTTTTTATTATCTGCTGTGGATTGTGTTTTAATTTGGCTTAGATAGTTTTTACCAATTCCATATTTAGCTTATGTTAAGTTTCCGCACACTAGTTGTTTGACATAATGCTTGAATTGGTTAAGTTGTAATTTGGGGGTCTAAACGTTCAAGGGTGTTTATACACGTTTTTGAACTTTCATTATGATTTGTAAAGAAGCCAAATGAAAAGTTTCTAATATTTGTACTCATTTTCTTGTAGGAGGTCATATATGTTCATTCCTATAATTGAGATAGACCACTTGATTTAGTACCAGTTGTGTATGACTTGATTGAATTAATCATTGAATCTTTACTCCGGTCTAAGGACTATTCCACATTTGATACTTACCCACAACACACAAGACTTAGTTCAAATAATGCTTATTTCATTTGTGTGATTGTACATGTTCAAATGTGATGTGTCTGTGCTCAACCATATGTGGATCAAACCAAAAATATTTTTGTTCTTTTTGTTTGCTTTTGGAAGTGATTTGTATCACCCATGTTTTTCAAAGTTTTTCAAGTTGTTTTTGTGTGAAAAACATGTTTTTAAGGTGTTTTTGTGGCCCATTTCATGTGTAAACTCAATTGGGAGTTAAATGGTCCAAATCTCAAGTTTTTCAACTTTGGACAGAGAGTTTCGTGACTGTTTTGCGAGTAAGGCTTACGCATGAAAATTTTCGCAAGTAAGCTTTCCGCGAAAATTTCCGGATCATCATTTTAAAGGACATTTTGTGGGTCATTTGTTTTAAATGTCTCCCATCCTCTTCCAAACCCCTGTTTTAATGTTTCTACATCAAAACCCAACTAAATTCAAGGGTTTTTTCATTCCATTAACATTTCTAAGGTAATCTTTAACTCTTTTCATTGATTATGATCCTTAGATTATGTTTTTGGGGGGTTTTATGCTCATAGTTGAGATTTTTTAAAATGGGAGTTGGAAAACTTAATTTTTGTCGATCTTTTTGATTGGGCTTTGTTTTAAATGATGATTTTTTTTGGATGTTGGCCCCTTGTGGCAAAAATAACATGTATTTAGGCAAGTTTTTCATATGTTCATGCATTATTTAACATACATGTGTAGTGTGTGCACTTTAAGTGTTTGATAAAATGCCCAAATAGCATTTTCTCATTGTTTTGGACACCGTTGAGTACCAAATTTTAGGGATCACCATAATTATTCATGTTTATCATGTTTTAATAATTGGTTGTGTGTTTTATAAACTTTGTCCCTTGAGTGCTTGCTCATGCATTGGTCATGCATCTCACACGCACACTAGATGCACCTTTGCTGCACACACTTGATCACTTGACATGTTTTTACATTCTATCATGCTAGTTAAGTCCTTTTAAATCTTTTAGCACATTTAACATGTTCTTGTGTCTATGTCATGCCTAGGTATATATCATGTTCCATCATCCTTAGCATGTCATGTTTACTCTATGCTTTGTAGCATATTTTTTTTGATGTTTTATCTTTCGTTTGACCTTCATTTTCTCATTCATCTTGCACCCCTCATGCATCATCTTTTACCCTTGCTCATATCTTCTTTTCTTTCCCTCTTTCCTCTTGACTTATTTGTCTATTCGTGATAAAAAGGGGGAGAGTATACTAGAGAGTATACCGGAGTGTATCGTCATTTCTATATGACTCATGTGCACATTCTTAGGAGGAGAAATTCCACCTCATGCACATTTGTAAGGGGAGAAAACCATAGGGGAGATGCATATACCAAGGGAGAGAAGACATTTTTTTAAGAAAAGCTTGTTTTACTTTATGCTTGTTTTCTCATTATTTTATGGTGCTTTGAGTTATGTTTAGTATCATCTATACTTTGCAGCTCTCATTACATCATGCTTATGTGTTGGACATGCATACATCCTTATGCTGTTGTGCTTTATTGGTTGCATGTTCGGATGATCATTTGCTTTGCTATATAATCATTGTAGTCATTTCCATATGACTGTTTTGGTGTATGATCAAGTTGCTCACATGTTTCACATAATGTTTACTTGATCGCAATTTACTTGTTACATTATACTTGTCCTTTTATCACTTGATTTACTTTGAGGGTCTAATGTATTTTGTGCAAGTGTTTCAGGTTATAGGTATATATGTTCGGTGCTTCTGACTTCTAGATTTAGGTGTGAGTGAGTTTTGCCATTGTTCCCAAACTCACATTTAAGTCCAGAGTCTGTTATATGGTGTTTTGTCACGAAATAGCCAAAGGGGGAGATTGTAAAGTAGTGATTTACAACTATGTTTTATGTTGGCTTTATTCCATGACAAAAAGTGTTGTAATTGCTTTAATTTTGTTCCTTGTATTTTATGGGATTTTATTGTATTGAGTTTAGTATTAAGTTGGTGAAGACTTAAACTTAAATGAAGATCAGTGCATTTCGCAACTAGCTCACGAGAAGTTGGTGAGAAAGGTTCCCTTGAAAAGGGCATATGAGAAGCACATGATTGGAAGCTGAAAAGTCATGCCAGGCTATCAATTTCATGAGTATTTCGCAGGTAAGGCCTTCCTACGAGATACCCAAGAGACTCTCTCTTTGGAGGATTTTTAAGTGTGACTTTCTTACCCTTTACTCCTACTATATATACCCTCATTACCTACAAATGTAAAAGAGGCCATTTAGAGAGAAAAACCCTAGATAGGTTTTTAACAACACACACACACCCATCTTTTAGAGTGAGAGCTACTCATCCTTAGTGAGAAATCATTCTAGCCTCTTCTCCTTCTCTCTCCCATTGTCATACCTTGAGAGGAGATTTGTACCCAAACAGAACTCACACCTATTCAGAGTATAGAGAGTGTTTTGGAGCTTGGGAAGCTTTAGCAATTTGCCAAAAGAAGTCGGTGAGGCTTGCGAAAGCAATCGGGCGTATTACGGGATCCAGAAAGCTAGACAAGACACTGTTCCGAGAAGCCTTGTGAGAGTAGGAGCTTGGAGGGCTTAGGTACATTGGGTAGATTAGGCTTGGAGGGTCTCTTCCTATTCGTGTTTCCCAACTTATTGTCTAGTGGATCGATTTACCGCTTGGAGGATGGCAGAGAGATTCGATTTCCTCTTCGATAACACATCGTCGTGTTATCTTGTGTTTGCATCTCTCTTCCCTTACTCTTGTGCTTTACTTTTAATGCTTGTTGTTCATGCTTATGCACTAGAGTAGTTTTATCAGTTTATTGCGCTTCATTTACTCTTGTTCCGCACTTAGATAAGTTAGAGTAAAAGCAATCTAGACGTAATCTTTTAATTAGGGGTCTAAACAAGCTCTTGTGTTTTTAACACATTTTTGAATTTTTGTGTTCCATCAACACTAAATGTGGCTACCCAAGATACTGAGATTTTGACCGTTAATTTAGATCTCACTCCCGATATATCAAAGTAACCTACACTTCATGATTAGGTCCATTATTCTCTCAAGATTAAGAGTTCATGTAAATAGAAGTCGTGAGATTTATTATTCATTCGACAGTTGTTAGGAGAATAATAAATCTCACAACGGTCCGATTCAATATGTCTTAACTCTTAAAACATATCAACTAGAAGTCTCCACTTCCATGATCTAGACAAATCATCTTAGTTGATATGTCATAGTCTTTTGAGATGAAATGCCTAATTTCATCACCAACTACGAACTAAAATTACGAGTTTACAAAGAACTTGTAATTTATATGTTACGTGACTAAATCACATACTATGCATCTCATGGACTATATGATAATGTCCAAATATTCATGTTACCATTATTTTAGATAATAATAAAACAGTTTTATTAATCACAATATTAAGTCATACATAATATCATACATAGTATCATACAATAGGATTTAAGGACACTAATTCTAACAGAGACAAGATAACGTGCAATATGAAAAACTATATGATGCATGACATTTAAACTCATATGAAGCATGATCTTATGCTTTTAAACAATCTAATTTCATCACAATATTGAAAATTGACAAAGGAAAATCAAGAATTTTAGAAAATCCCCAATTTTGAAAAACCTAAATCTCAAAAATCCTTATATTGATCAATTGAACAACACAAAAAATATAAAACAAGTTATAATTACTCAATCCATCAACAACACAAGCCAATTTCACTCTATTTTGCCCAATTTCACAAAATCCCCATTTTCTCAAGAACTAAGAACCCTAATTTCAAAATTTTCAATTAATCACAAAATTTTGAAATTAAAGCATGTGAAACATGTTTATATGATGCATGAATAAAACTCATGGTTCATATTTGATCAAAAACCCCAAAATTTGAAACATGTGAAAATCCCTAGAAAATGCATGAAAATTGCATGTAAACATGTAAAAAGATGAAAAAGAATGGTTAAAAGAGTCTTACCTTAAGTGTATGAAGAAAACCTTTGAATCTTTGACCAAGAAAACGACAAAAAAATTAATTTTAGTGAGAAATGAAAGTTCAATAAGTGTATAAAACACTATGAACGTTTAGACCCTCAATTAACAAATTAGCAAATAAAATCACATCCACTGTAGAAATTAAATGGCAAAGATTAAGGGAAGAAAGATGTAAACACAAGGACAACACAACGACGTGTTATCGAAGAAGAAACCGAAACCCTCGGCGTAAAATCTCTCCGCCGCCCTCCAAGTGGTAAATAATCCACTAAAGAATGTAGTTGGGATACATGAATAGCAAAAGACCCTCCAAGCCTAATCTACCCAATGTACCTAAGCCCTCCAAACTCCTACTCCAATGAGGTTACGCCAAACCTATTTCTTCTTTAGCTTACCGGATTCCGCTACTTGACCATAGCTTCAACCAATATGAAATTGGTCCCTTCTTAACTACTTCCCAAAGCACCAAATGGCCTTCTCACAGATATGAGTATGATGAGAAAAGGTTTTGATAATGTACCTCTCAAGGATGTAACAATGAAGAAGAAGAGAGTAGAGGAATTTGAAGAGTCTCTATATGAAAATTGTGGATAAGTCAATCTTGTTTTTCTCTAGGGTTTCTCTCTCAAAATTCTCTCTGGAAGCTCTCTACATTTCATGGGTATAAGGGTCTATATATAGTGGGGTGAGAAAGGAATGCGAAGAGTTAGTTTTTCCCAAATAGGGTGGTCCGGCGACTTGGCCTCGCAAGAATCGACCGAGTCACGAGTTCAAGTCGTGAGCTAGCGGCCTGACCAGACTGGGACTTTTGTCCTGTAGTACAACAGGTGGCATGACTTTTCAGCTCCCTTGCATGCTTCACACGTGTGCCCGCCCAGGCGGCTTGCCGATCGCAAGTCACCCGCGAGTCTCTGCATCCTTGCACAATCTTGAGCATTTCTTCACACTCTCTCATTCACTACCCTTACATGATTCCCACCTAAATACAGGATTACTAATTGCTAAAATACAAGCAAATTTGGCACGGAATAAAGCCAACAAGATGGTTTTTATCAACCTTACAAGAAAGAATCGAGAGAGGAATCAAAGAGATAGACAATAAAGCTTTTGAAAAAGTCAGATCTGATTCCTATATGTTTTTAAAAATCAAAATCCGATTGGTCAAGAGGAATTAGGCAGGAATCAAATTTTTTAGGACATATGTGATTCACTTGTTAGGAACATATGTCACTATTTTATATAATTGGCTAATCTTTTGACAAAACGTACTTTACTTGTAATTAGGTAGATCTAGGTGTTTTTAATACTTCAAGAAATTGTGTTTCAAGATCAAGTGCTGAAGCCATGCAAGTCTGTCCAAAATTCAAGCTAAAAAGTGCTTGTCATTAAAGCTCAACAGCTAGCTCAACAACTAGCTATCTATCGAGTTTAAAGAGTTGTTCATCCCCGAGGCTCGACAATGACTCAACAGATAGGGTATCTGTCGAGATTTATGAAAAACAGATTTTCAATTCTGTTTTGACTTCAATCCGTGTTTATGTGTTTGGGTTTTCTTTTCTCACAACCCTAGACATATAAAATGATTATTTTAAGGGCCGTTAAAGAGTACACAAGTTGCACAAGCTTTGAGAATATTTTGTTCATGCAAATCGTGACCAGAGACAAAGTTTTGCCATAGTTCATCTTTTTCGAAGAAGTTCTTTGTGTATGTGCACCATAGGGTTTTGTGACCAAGCATCTTCTTGATCTTCATCGTGTGGATGAACTGAAGAACTTTGTAGCCAAGAACCTTCTCTAATTGGTGATTGAAGTTGCGTCTTGGGATCCATACAATCGGTTAGTCACGTACTTGGGAGCTAAGAATCGAAAGGATAAATTATCACTACAGAACAAGTCCAATTGGGTATTAGGGTAAGGGTTCAACTGTAGGTTGGTATAAGGTACTGGGATTTCTTTACTTGTAACCGTTTGTTGTGATAATAGTGGAATTTCGGGAGTGGTGACCTGAAAATCACCCGGTGGGGTTTTTGCCGTGTTGGTTTTCCTCATTCATAAACAAATCACTGTGTTAATTTATTTTCCGCTGCATACTTAGTTTAATTGGTGATTTGTTTATGCTACCACGCGTTTGCATGTTAATTAACTTAATTAATTCACTTGGATAAATTAATTGGTTAATTTATCACAAGGGGTCAATTCGTTTTTGGCCTATCATAATTACACATGAAAACAAGCTCGATCGATCGAAGAGAATCGGGTAGGAATCGAAGGGACCTGAAACTTTTAAAAGAAAAAATTGTTTTTCTTTTTCACATTTTGATTGGTCAAAAAACAAACTCGATTGGATGAATTACAAAGAAACAACAATTTTGAAATATCCTGGACAAATTTTCTGCAGAATCATTTGAGAAACTTTTTTTTTTTTTTTATGATATGGCATAAATGTTCATGACTTTAAATGATCTTCAAAACCAAAATTTTCGATGAAAAAATCAACTTTATCAAATTTCCTCACTCTTTTCTTTTCTCATTCCAAACAAAATGCATTAAACACATCAAGAAGTTTAATTTTGGAAGGCCATAAAACTCAATACACAATCACATGTACCAAATTTAACAAAGTTTTGCTTGTGGTGTGTGCAACTAGCAAGTGCATGAGATACACACAAGGTGATATGTAAATTGTGAATAAACACATTTTCTACATTATTCATCACATAAGTTTGAAACCGACTATCACCTAAAGAGTTATATCATATAATTCCCACATCTTCTAGAAAACACGCTTGCAACCATGTACAAAATTTTCTTTTGAAGCATATTTTTCTTTTTGTTTTTCATTTTTCTATTTGCTTCTTTTAACTAATGTACAATAACACTTTACGTATTTTGCTGTACAAGTGCTACACCTTACTAAGCACGGCTTTTATGATTTGCACACAGGTGTTCATGATTGGTGAGTAAGAGTGGTGAGATGGTTATTTATGCCTTTCTCCTAGGATTTTTTAGTCCTTACAATCAAAAGAATGTGACTTCAAAATCAAGAGCATGTGATTAAAAACCATAAACAACTCACACAATATGAGCACTACATAGAACAAACTAGCAAAGTGCAGAAAAATAAAACTCGTCAAGGCTATACATGGTACATAGTCATGAAATGCAAATTTCATAAGCCAACCTTAATTACACATCTTGAAGATGCATAATACAAAAAATTTTAATTAATTTTTTTATTAAAAAAAAACTAAAAAACAATATAAAACAAACCTAGAATGCAATGTATGAATGTTATGCAAATGCAATCCTAAAGAAAAACAATTTTGGTCACAATAGATAGAAAGAATTAACACAAGGACCGTGTCAGATAAACTCACTAAGACTAAGTCTTTTGCATCCAAACTCTGTTAGATGCAAATTTGGAGTTTGGATTTCTATTGGGATTTGCCCTAATTTCAACTCCAATATTGGTATATATGTTAAGAACCTTTACCAACTCATGAATAAGTGCTACAAGATCTTATGCTTTTGGCACAGGCACTTTTTGTTTGGAAGATTGTTTTAAAGCTTGCAACTTACAGCAATTTAGTCTTGTATGCCCAGCTCTACCACAAAAGTGACAAAACCACTAAGTTTTGTGGTTTTTCTTGCTTCTAGATTGATTAGGATTTTTAATTTCGGACTCACTCGGATCTACTCTAGTTCTTCTAGAAGCAGGAGTCACTTCCTCATCAACCTTAACATCAGCAAGAGTTGGATGAACAACAAAAGATGATGTAGCAGGTACAAACTTAGGAGGATTCACTACAGTAGTAGATCCACTCTCAACAAAACCTAAACCTGTCTTATCGAAATGAGACTTTTGAACATGTAACATCTCATCTAGTTTAGAGGTAGAAGTTCTATCTATTTGTTCTCTAGCAATAGATAATTCTAATTCTAAACTTTTAACTTTTTCAAGCAAATACATGTTCTCAATCTTAGCAAAGTTCAAAAGTTCATTAGCATCAAAAAATTTTAACAACAAATTCCTCTTTTCTTGTTCAAGAGTGTTTATCTTTTTCAACCCCGATTCAACACTCATAGCATCTTTAGTTGCTATCTTGCAAAGCTTGTTGTAAGCTTCCTGCAAATCTACATTCTCAGAGAGTTCCCCATCAAAAGGATTCTCATCAGCAGTCTCAATTTCACTTACTATAGTAGTGGCGGTGAAAGCCATGAAGTTTCATTCTTAATCACTTTCAAACTCATAATCAAAAACTTCATCATCACTCAAACTAACAGCCATATCCTTACCTATTGACCTCAAGAAAGCTGGTCACTCAAATTTCAAATGACCGTACCCTTGACAACCATAACATTGTTGTTTTTGGCGGTGTCATTCTTCTTCACATTCTTAGTATCAACATTGTTTCTATTTCTTACCCTCCTATTATTATTTCTTAGAAAATTTCTGAAGTTCTTGGCAAGATAAGCAATCTTAGTAGATGAGAGTTCATCATCAAATCCACAATCACCAACATCATCAACAAATTTTAAAACCATAGATTTGGATTTATTATTCTTTGGTAAATCAGATTCATAAGACTCAAGAGATCCTACAAGCTCATCTACTGGGATAGAATCAACATCTTTACTTTCAATTATGGCAGTCACTTTGGGTCTAAAATCCTCAGTCAATAATCTAAGAATTTTCCTAACAATTTTAGGTTGATCATAAACTTCACCCAAATTAAAAGTAGAATTGACAATATCATTCAACTTAGCATAGAATTCAACAAAAGATTCATCATCAGACATTTTAATACTTTCAAATCTAGATGTCAATCACTACTGATTTATTGATTTTTTCTGCCTTAGTGCCTTCATGCATTGTTTGCATGATGTTCCATGCGGTGTGAGCAATCTCCACATTTAAGATTCTCTTAAATTCTTCCATAGAAACAACATTGAATGTCACATTCATAGCCTTACTATTGAAACTTGCTGCTTCCTTTTAAGCAATAGTCCATTCACCAAGATCGGTGGTTGGTGTTTCCCAACCGTTCTCAACAAACAGCTATACTCTCTCATCAATGGATTTCAAGAAGGCTTTCATCCTAACCTTCAAGTAAGCATAGTTATTTCCATCAAAGTGTGGGGGGATCACAAGAGAGTGACCGTATTCCATGACAACAGGGGTCAAGGATCAACTCTAGGTTAAGAACCTATAAACAAGAGCTAACCTGCACTTATATCACTTATTTGTTCGTTTAGACACCTCAAACTAGATTGTTTAACCTAATTTATTAACCAAGTGATTACTTAGATTAATTTTCAGATTTAGGTTAAACATAAATAAATCATATCATGCAAAGATGAGGAAGAGTAAATAACACCACAATGTGATGACCCAAGTAACCAATGAAACTAACTGTTTCAAGGTAAAAATATAGGGAGGATTTGACCTAGCTATCCTCAAGGTAAACCAAATCCACTATAAGAGAATTGAAGTTTTTATAAAAGATTTAACCTTAAATCTAATGCTACCTCTAGTAGTAACTTACTAATACGACCATGTGCAAGCTCTGAATTCGCGGACTTTTTCTCTTCTTGGATTTACTGCAACACAAGCCGCCTTGCTTGTGACTTTGAGATCCCACTCAAAGGTTTCAGATCACCGTCAGTAATGATCTTGATGCAGCAACTATGTTCTACCATAGCTTGATTGTAGTTTTGGCTCTGGTAGATTCTTGTGTAGTTAGAAGGTACAAAACCTTTCAAATCTCACAAAGAGTAACACACAAGTCCTCTTCAGCACCTTTAAAACATGGCTAGGGTTTTTCTTTTATATGTGGAGAAGTTTAGATGAAACCCTAAACATTTTCACGATCTTGGGCCTTTTAAAAGTCTGCGAAAAAAGTCGTGTGCCTACAATTTTAGATCGGTCGAGCCTAATTCTCAATCGATCGAGCAAGCGCGTAACCACACTTCCTTTTCTAAACTCAACTAGACTTGAACCTTGAAACATACACATTTAAGCATTGCCTAAACAATTAGACTAGACATGTTTTGTACTCAATTTGCCAACTTAATACAACAATAATTCTAAATATTTAAATCTAAATCTTTAGAACCTAACAGGTTTTATTGGCCAACAAGTTGTATGTCAACTTGAAGAAGTGCGTTTCTTCTGAGATAGGTTGTTGTTCTTGGGGGATGTAGTAAGTGCTGAGGGGGTCCATGTCGATGAGGACAAGGTCTGTGTTATTTGGGAGTGGCCAACCACAAAGAAAATGAGCAATGTGCGGAGTTTTCATGGCATAGCAACCTTTTATCAGAGGTTTGTTCGAAATTTTAGTAGCATTGTAGCCCCCATCACAGCATGCTTGAAGAAAGGGAGGTTCTTTTGGGGAGAGGCAGTAGAATAAAGCTTTACACCGATCAAGGAAAAGCCGAGTACTACCCGATTTTAGCTCGCCTAATTTTGAGGCATTGTTTCAAGTGGAGTGTGACACATCAATTGTTGGAATCGATGCAAGATATCGCAGGAAGGTAGGCTTTCTTTAGCGAAAAGCTTTCTAAGTCACAAAGCAAGTGGTCTACATATGAGTTGGAGTTATATGCTTTGGTGTGGACTTTCTGACATTGGGAGCACTTCTTAGTCTAGAGGGAGTTTGTGTTGTATACGGATCATCAGGCTTTGCAATTTATCAATAGTCAGATTGTCATCAACAGAATGCATGCCAAGTGGGTTGCATACATACAACGCTTTTCGTTCTCCTTAAAGCATAAATCTGATGTTACGAACAAGGTAGCAGATGCACTTAGTAGACGAGCTTCTTTGCTGGTCACATTGTGTACATAGGTCATTGGGTTTGATTATCGGAAGGAGCTATATAAGGAAGATGAGGATCTTGAAAGGGTTTGGAGTCAATGTTAGTAGACTCAATTTGTTATGGATGGCATACACTTGCAAGATGGTTTTCTCTTTTGATGGAATCAGCTATGTATTCCTCAAAGTTCTTTAAGGGAGCAAGTTATTCGGGAGTTGCATGGTGGAGGCTTAGGTGGTCATACGGGGTGAGACAAGACAATAACACTTGTAAAGGAGTGACACTACAAGATGTTGGCAATCATGTGAGGAAGTGCCCTATATGTCGATGACTTAAGGGCAGTCTCAAAACACTGGTTTTTACATGCCACTACCAATTCCCTAAGCACCTTGGGAGGATCTGTCCATGGACTTTATACTGGGTCTCCCTCAAACCTTGTGAGGTATGGATTCTGTTTTTTTGTGGTTGACTGGTATTCAAAGATGTCTCATTTCATAGCCTATAGAAAGACCTCGGATGCCATTCAAGTAGCCAATCTATTCTTCAAAGAGGTTGTGCGTTGGCATGGAGTGCCCAAGTCCATCACATCTGATCATGATACCAAGTTCCTTAGTCACTTTTGGAGGACTCGGTGGAGGTGGTTTGACACATCCCTTAATTACAGCAACAATAGTTATCCCTGGACCAATGGCCAAACAGAAGTTGTCAACCGAACCTTAGGCAATCTGATCCGTTGCATTTTTGGAGAGAAGCCTAAACAGTGGAATCTTGCCTTGTCTCAAGTCAAATTTGCTTACAACAAAGATCAAGTTAGCAAGAGAACAAGTAAGTCCCCTTTTGCCATTGTTTATTGCATACCCCCAAAACACGCTTTAGACTTAGTACCCTTACTTGAGCTTTCAAGAGTGAGCCAAGCTGCAGAAGATATGGTCGATTGCATTTATCTTTGTGCAAGAAGAAGTTAGCGAGAAACTTGAAGCTTCGAATGCTAAGTACAAGGAAACTACTGATAAAAAGAGGCATGAGAAGATCTTCAATCTTGGAGATTTGGTACTAGTTTACCTTTGGAAAAAGCGGTTTCCTATTGGTACTTACAATAAATTGAAGGATAAGAAGAATGGGTCATTTCGGATTACTAAGAAGATCAACAACAATGCCTATGTGGTTGCTTTTCCACCAGACATGAACATTTTTTCTACCTTCAATGTTCTCGACTTGTACGATTACCATCCTTCTAATGAGCCAAATAGTGGGAACTTAAGGTCGAGTTCTTTCCAAGTGGGGGAGACTGATGTAGAACAGACAACACATGCCTTCCGGAGCAAAGAAGAACACCGAAAGTCACAACGCAAGATCAAAGAGGGGTGCCAGTAGAGGTCATCGGGGCAACAATGTCGTAATTGCATGAAATTTGACAAGTTGAGGGGAAAGGGCATTTCGATCTAGACTCATACATTGAACGTCATCTAAATTTAGGCGAATTCCTTTGTTAAGGCCACGAAAACACAAAACGGTGTTTTCGGGGTATATTTCTCTTTGGTGGATTACAGGATCTTATTACCTTGTGGATTAAATGGACCCCACGTGGATTTGAGGTTTTCATTTAGAAGCTAACGTGTTTGTTTTCTTGTAGCTTCCGCGACATCAACAATAATTGAACATAAAAATATCTTTACTGAGAGAGAGAGAGAGAGAGAGAGAGAGAGGGAAGAGTCTTAAGGTAGAGAATGATGGCGCAATGAAGACAACATGCTTCTCTAAAACCCGAGTAATAACAAAGTTACTTGCTTTAATTTTTTGCTCTAAAGCTTCATCAACAATTTCATGGTTTCCATGAAAGAGAGAGAATTCAAAAAGTTTAGCTTTTGTGACAATTTAGGGCCTGTTTGGGTAAGGGATTTTCATCACTCAATTTCCATCACTCATCACTCATCACTCATCACTCATAACTCATCACTCATCACTCATCACTCATCACTCATCACTCATTTTTTAACACTCGTTTGGCAACATCATTTTTATTTTCATCACTCAATTTTTTCACACTATTCATGGGTCCCACACCTGTCAGCCAACACAGTAGTTTTTTTTTTTTTTTTTTTTTTTTTTTTTTTTATTAATACCCAACTCACCGAAGCTTAACAAAAAAAAAAAAAAAAAAAAAAAACCGAACAGCCAACCCAGGAAAAGAAAAAGAAAAAGAAAAAAAAA
Source organism: Quercus dentata (assembly GCA_028216015.1). Lineage (NCBI taxonomy): Eukaryota > Viridiplantae > Streptophyta > Magnoliopsida > Fagales > Fagaceae > Quercus > Quercus dentata. The sequence continues at coordinate 82,881,122 of CP116445.1, read as the reverse complement.
AAAAAAAAGAACAACGCCAACCCAGAAAAGAAAAAAAAAAAAAAAAAAAAAAAAACCTGAACGGCCAACCCAGGAAAAGAAAAAGAAAAAAAAAAAAAAAAAAAGAAAAATAACAACGCCAACCCAGAAAAGAAAAAAAAAAAAAAAAAAAAAAAAAAAGCCAACGCCAACCCAGAAAAAAAAAAAAAAAAAAAAGTCAAAAGGTGGTCAAAAGTTGCGGCTGTGGGTCCCTCATATGTGTTTATTTACGGAAATCTTTATTGAGTTATGAGTTATGGAAACGAAAAACAGCTTTTGTTGTTTTCGATTTCCATAACTCATAACTCAAAAATCAGAGAATTGAGTGATGGAAACAGAGTTATGGAAACAGAGTTATCGTTTGGCCAAACAACCTTTTTACTATGGGTCCCACCATTTTTGAGTTATGAGTTATGAAAAACGAGAATTGAGTTGTGGAAATTGGTTAACCAAACAGCCTCTTAGTTTCTCTATTGCAGCATTTATATAGTTTTTGATATAAACTCTTCGGGCTTTACATAGTATTTGTACATTTTTTTTTATATAAGCCCTTCAGGTTTTGTACAAATAATTTATATTATACAAAAATTAAAAATTTTAAGTAGTACTCAAAATCAAAAATTCAATTGAAATCTAATTAGATTTTTTCTTAATTTTGATTTAAATATATATAGATTATAGATAGAGAAAATGAAAGATAGATTGCTTGCCTTTTTAACTAGGGAATTACTCTGATAAAAAACGACTTCGTTTTGTTTAACGAGTCTTACTTCCATCAACAAATGGTGACGTTTTTTTTTTTTTTTTTTTTTTTGAATTAAAGGTATTGTTCCTGTTTAGTTCTTTGCTTCTCAGCAAAACCCACAAGAGTACATTAATTACAATGTAAAATTACAATTCAAATATATAATAATTCACCCAAATGGGGCAGGTCCATGCATGTTTTGAAACCTTTGATATACCAAATGCAAATCTAGAAAATTTACAGCTATCAGCTATGCATCTTTAAGAGAAGCAAGCAAAAACCAACTTTTTATTTAAACTGTGCTACAGTGCAGATCTCCAATTATGAAAAAAGATATTACAAATCACTAGAAAAAGCAACATGCAAGTTAAATGAATTAATTTTTCATGACTATTAAATCAAACCAAAGCATTAAATCCATGATAAGAAACGACACCAGCTGACCAGGAACCGAGGAGCATCTCTTCCCCCACCAAAACCATGGCCCAAAGGGCAGCTGTTCCATGAACTTCATAACAGCAAATGAAGGGCAAACCTCATGACAGCAACCATCATCTTTCCTTCAAAGTTCTCTGTCATGAAAGAAATAAGAATCTAAGAAAAGATAAATGTGTCTATATTTTTTAAGCACCAAAAATAAGATACATATTTTAGGCCACTGTTTGTGTCCATGTAAAATATTTTTCAAAAAAGTTTTGGAACTTTGGTATGACTGAAAATGCTGATCAACACAAAAATTGTCAGAGTCATTGAGATTTTGGTGCAACAAGAAACTAGAATATCATTTTACTGACCGCAAATATAAGCCTTAGACAATTAAATGTCAAATTAGAAACAAAAGGTTGAAAGATATACCGATATAAAGTCACCAGGAGTACCAATTTGGCAAATCTTCATAATAATAGTGATCATTTGTAGGAGGATAGATTTGTAGCTTAAATTCAATCTTCGTCTGCAATTCTTGAAGCATCCCTGTCAATTTTAAGGTGGTCCATAACACCTCCACATCTCGCAACGAAGTCATACCACAAAGCTCCTGCTGAGGGAGTATGGTCAACCATCTGCATTTTTTGATAATCAAATGCCTAAGGCTTGGCATTGCACCTCTCCCCAGTTTCCATTCCTTTATGGACAAATGATCCAATTTAAGGACTTCAAGCTCAGGAAACGAACCTGCTTTGAGGCGAAGGCTTTGGTTATGAAGTTTGTCCCTTGTATCTTCTAGTTTCAGTATCCGAAGTTTGGGAAGGTTTCCCAACACTGTCAGGACGTTTAAGTCTGCATCTACTAAGGTAATCTTTGTGATTGTTGATGGAAATGAATCCGGACTTGCAGGAAGATTTTTGCACAGTAGAATTTTCAAATTTTCAAGATGGCGTAAATGATGTAGGCTTGCCAAGTCTTCCTGTGGGCTCAAGTCGTTGGGATTCCGTATCCTATAGCATATTCCTAATTTCCTTACATTAGGAAACTTGCCCTGAACCATGAGAGACGCAGTTTGTGCGTCAACTACTATAGTCGAAAGGACTTGGAGGCACCTCAGAGCTTCAACGTCTGTGTCGACAGGGGCAGGAATAGTCACAGGCCCCAACAGATACAAAATCCTCAAACGTTGTAGCTTCCATATCCCAGTTGGTAGGCATTTCAATGTACAACGCCTAGCATCCAGTGTCTCCAGACTCCGAAGGTTACAAATACAAGCCGGAATAACGTCTGATGCTTCAATTTCTAACCTTAAGTACTTCAAATAAAAGAATTTTTCTACATCATTGGGAATGGAGTAGAGAACTGTACGCCCGAAATCAAGCACCCGAATCAACTTAAAGTTTTTAAAGACCCATTTCCAATGCTCATTTTTGAAGGGAGATGAATCTTGGTGAAAGAACAACAAAGAACGGACAGAAGGATCAGAGGAGTTTGAAGAAAAGCTTAGAGGAGTGCTACCCAGGATGGAAAGCCTGCGGGTTTTGTCGGTGGAAAAAGGTTTAACATCCATAGATTCCATGTAAACCACAAAAAACTTATCTTCTTTGCTCTCAGATATGCAAAGGTCTCGCAGAAGATCATGGATACGACATGTCTTTGCTCCTCCATCTGTCCTCCTGCTAGCTACCTGTATCAAGCTTCGATCAATGAGATTCTCCAAGTAGTCTTCAGCGACATCCTCCAAGGTACTATTTCCCATGACCTCTATGAATCCCTCAGCTATCCACAGTTGGATCAGTTGCCTTACAGGGATCTCATAGTCTTCGGGGTATACTCCAAAATACAAAAAGCATGGTTTCAAGTATCGAGGGAGATGGGTGTAGCTTAAGGCCAGTATGTCTTTGCATTTTTTTTTATCATCAGTAAGATACCGATTTGGGTCACGTTTATATTTCTCCCATGTTTGCGTTCTCCTGTCTTTGTTTGCCAAAAGACCACCCATTACCACAATCGAAAGTGGTAAGCCATCACAGCTTTCTGCAATTTGTTTCCCTAGATTTACAAGCTCAGGAGGACATTTTTCTCCTCGGAAAACCTTCTTTCTCAAGAGTTCCCAACTTTCATCTTTGTTGAGAAATTGGGGACGGTGCGGATCAGTACCACGGCTTGCATGTGAAGCCACTTCTCTTTCACGGCTTGTAATCAATATTCTGCTTCCATTCACGTTATCAGGGAAAGCAGTTTTTACCTCATCCCAGACTTCTTTATTCCATACGTCGTCCATAACTATTAGGTACTTCTTCCCTCGCAAGTATCTCTCCAATTTGTCTTTCAATTCTTTCTCACTGTACTCTTCGAGTTTCCTTTCCGATAACGTCGGATGAAACTTAGATTCTGATGTTTGCATAGCTGACTTCAAAATTTCAATTAGCAGCTCTTTGTATTTGAAATCTTGGGATACATATACCCACGCGCGGCAGTTGAAGTGACTCTTGATGCTAACATTGTTGTAGACTTTCTTAGCAAGAGTAGTCTTCCCTAGACCACCCATACCAATGATCGAACTGATGTCAAGCTCTTGTTTCCCTTCAGTAAGTTGCCTCACCAACATGGTTGAGTCGTGAACAAACCCCACCACGTCATCTTCCTCCACGTATCTCCTACGATTGTGCAACTCCTTTGCTGCCCTTTCCTCCATGCTAGCTTCCTCTTCACTTCTTATAATGTTGAACGTCTCTCTATCTTTGTAGATTTTTTCGATTTCTTGATTGATACCTTCTATCTGACTTCTAATATTTTGAAGCTCTAGATTGTGTTTGACGAAATAGGCTAGCTTCCCCACGTGGCTCCTCCCCTTCTGCTTTGCGGCCTTGCGGATGTATAGGTCGACCACGTCCTCCGCCTTGTGAGCAACGTCCCTGATTTGTCTGACTACCTCCTTCACTATTTCATGCTCGTTCCGTTTACCCTCAGAGTCCTTGAGGAAGGCATTTATCAACTTAAGCTGTCTAAGACTTGACTCGACTAGACCCTCCACTCCAGCCAGATAATTTGCTTCTCGTATGAGTAGCTGAGGCAAGTACTGTAATAGGAAAGTAACAGCACTGTCGGCCATTTTCGCCTTATCTTCTCTCCCTCAAAATCTTATAGAAACTCACAAACGTGGTGGAAAAGAAGATTAGCTAGGTTGGATGGTGGTGGTGCTGTGGCTGAGACTGAGGCTGAGGCTGAGGCTGAAAGATATAAGGGGAAAGCTACGCAAGCAGTAGAAAGTTGCTAGAGGCACTCAAGGTGGGAAGGGAGAATGCTGTATATCTTTGTTAGGAAACAACACGGCACGGCTAGTGTACACAATGACTAACGAAAGTAAGCCTCATTTTTTTTCTTTTTCTTTTTTTCTTTTTCCTTTTATTTTATTATTATTATTTTTTATTTTTTAATTTTTGTAAACTGAGGGATTCATCATTGATAAGAAAGTAAGAAACGGTACAAAAGTTTGACAACATCACGCCACAAACATAGACAAACGACCGGTACAAACACTGCTACCACCAACAAGTTCTAGACATTCATATATAAAAAATAAAATAAAAACAAGTTCCAGACACGTCAACACGCAATATATACAGCAAAACACTTGTACCATATCAAAGCCAATCTTAATCCGTGTCCCACGAGGGAAATTTCGTAGGAAAGATGCATCAAAAGACGACAAGTCAACGCCTATATGCTACCGAATATTTTAATCGGTCAATTTTTGTTGGGTTAAATTACAACTTTGGGGACAATTTGAAACACAATATAAGAGGGCAGGAACAAAAGTTGTAATTTGCCCATTTTTGTTACACGCCTATCTGAAATCTTATTTTGAAAACAAGTAAATGTGAAATGTGTTGGGTATATATATTGATATAACATAGTCGAACTTGAGCTCATATCCATTGAGTTTTAAGCCTTTTGGTTTAAGAATATTTCTATACGATATATTAACTACTCAAAGAAGTTCTCAATGTATTTATCTCCTTAACAAGTAGCAAGGTTATCAAGATTCATTTCATAGTTGGAGTGGGAACGGGGTTCGTGTACTTGGAGCCCACTTTCGCAAATGGAGTAGGAACGGGTTCCTTTCATAGTTAGAGCAAGGACGATATACACGACAAACCCAGAAAGCCCACACAAACAATCTTGAAAAAGAAAATCCCAACAAAAGAGTATTGTCAAATAGTGCTAAATAATGATGAGGAGCGAGGTTCCCATATATAAAAGACTTGCGGGTTGACACATGGAGGACCATTAATGATGCACTAGTAAAGGGGAAGCGAGTAGGACTTGTTCATGGCTCACCAAGAGGTCTTAAAACCCATAGAGAGGCTAAGACTCACACATAAGAGGAAGATTGTTGAGTATATACATGTGAGTAAAATCTCATATATGAATAATAATGATAAGAATGAGTGGTTAATATAATATAATGATAAGAATATGTCTTAAAACCCATAGAGAGGTCTTAAAAACCCATAGAGAGACTGAGACTCAAACATGAAAAGAAGATTGTTGGGTATATACATGTGAGTAAAATCTCATATTGAATAATAATGATAAGAATGAGTGGTTAATATAACATAATAATAAGAATATGTCTATATATGTTATATTAATTACTCAAAAAAACTCCCCAATAAGTTTAAATCCCCAACAAAATAGTAAAAACATGATTTTACAATTAATATGACATTGTGTGTCCCATACATAAGATGACTGCTCATTTTAATTTATTCATTCCTTGTCATTCTCCAATGATCTCTAGGTTAGTAACTTTTATTTCTTGGGCTTTTAAAGATATCACACTTTTATATATAACTTTTAGTGAGTGATGTAATTAGCTCACAATCACAAGCCTTGTCAACTCACTAGGTTTCTGGAATTTTCCTTATCCAATCAATACACTCTCTTTTGGAAACTTTAACCCTAGAATGCATTTCGCAAGGGATAAAGTGGAAGGATGAAGTTAGGTTATAATTTTCAATTTTGATATTGCAAAAAAGAAAGGGAAGGATGTAGTGAACCTTCATTACAAGGGATCATCGTCTTTCATTCTCTCCTTAATGAAACTTGGGAGGAAAAATAAAGAGAAAATAATATGTATAAGTAAATTTGACATGTTTATTCATACAATTTGTTAGGTTCTAAATATTTAGGATTAAATGTTTAGATTCTAATTTTATGTATGTTGGCAAACCTAGTAAAAAAACATGTCTAGTATAAGATATTTATGTCTTAGAATAGTGTTAGACATTACTCAAGTTGATTCAAGTCAAGATTCAAGAATAGTCAAGTTGCAGAAAGAAAAATTCAGAAACTACATGGCTCGACCGATCGAGAGAAAGGTTCAACCGATTGAAACTCGAATTCTGCAGATTTTAAAGAAGGCTCGAAATCCCACAAAACATTTAAAGTTTGAGTCCAACACTACTACTTATAAAAGGAAAACCCTAAGTCACGTTTCAAAAGTCTTGTAAAGTCTTATGAGTTACTCTTGTGAGATCTGTGAGGTTCTATAACCTTCTAACTCAACAAGCATCTACCAAAAAGAAGATTTAATCACAAGAAACATTGGAGATAAGTTGCTGCATACAAGATCAACTTTGTTGCTGATCTAAATCTTTGAGTGAGATCTTAACGTCACAAACTGGAGAGTTTATGTGTAACAAATTCAGATAGAAGAGTTTGTGGATTAGGAGCTGCGTGTGGTCACGTGAGGAAGTACTACAAGAGGTAGCATTAGATTTAGAGAAAAATCTATTGTAAAAACTTCCATTCTATATAGTGAATTTGTTGCCTTGTGGATTGTTTAGGTTAAATCCCCCCCCTCCCAGGTTTTTTACCTTGAAACTAGATAATTTCATTGGTTTTCTTAGGTCATCATATCGCTTGTCTTATTTACTATTTAGCTTTATGTGATATGATTCTTATTGTTTAACCTAGATCTACATAATAAATCTAAGTAACAACTTGGTTAATTAATTAGGTTAAACAATGCGAGTTCACATGGGTCTAAATAAACAAACTCAATTTATGTAAACTAGTTTGGGTGACACGTGCAAGACACGTGGTACCTCTTGAATGAAAAATTTAAGATAGAATTTCTATTTGAAGAAGTATGAAATTCTATACATAAAAATAATGTATGTCATACAAAGTTAATACCATTCGTATAAAAATTTTGATCACACACAAAGCTAGGGTAGCTATTTAACATATGAATATCTATTTTACTATAATAGCTTTTTAATATTTATTTGCTAAAAACAATATATCCGCTAATTAAATACTTCTAAGAATGATAACAAATATCACCATCTTCTAATAATAAGCAACTGAATTTTGCTGAGAAAACAAACAAAAAAAAATAACAAAAGCCACATGCCATCGAGTTTTCCATTAGATGAATTATAATTTTCGAAGATTTATACCTAGAAAATCAATGTTCTTTAGGTAACAAATAAAACATCTTATATCATCATTCCAACTTTACAAGGATTACTACCATCTAAAACTCAAAACATGTGAAGAAAATATTTGGGATGTTAAAATTTAGTGGGAATATTTTAGAAATTACACAATGAAATATTTTAAGAATCATAAGCTTTCAGTAGGATTTAATCGAGAGAGTAAAAATATGACATATTTGCTCTTTTCCTAAATATTAAGGAGAAAATTTATTGATTTTAAAGTTTAAGGAGGAATTATGAACTACCTCGAGGATGAAAGGTGTTTTTATCCTAAGTTTTATTTTTTATTTATTTATTTTATTGTGTGTAAAACTACGTGTTTTTACTTAAAATGGTGAGTAAAGAAAAAAAAAATACAAAAAGTCATCCCAAGGAAATTGTATGTGAAATAGTGAATTTTGGCTCAACAAAGTTGACTAAATCAAAAAATATTTTCTAGAAACACTATAGAATGGATCAACATTTTCATAATACCTTTATAATTTTGTTATATTTTATTTTGACTTGTAAGAAATTGACACCTCAGTGGTTGTGAAAATATTGTAATGACAACAAGATGTCTTAACATTTTTACAAGAAGTCTTAACATTTTTAGAAGAAAAATTATATGTCCACAACATTTTCACAACAAATCATTAGTAGTAGGTTGTTATAGGTTGTTATTGGTAGGCAAAAAAATAATTTGATTAGTAAGTTTGAATTTGAACTAATAACAATTTACCACTTATGATTTGTTATGAAAATGTTATGAAAAATGTTATCGATGTAGCACTCCTTTTTTCATAATACCTTTATTATTTTTAGTTGTGATTGGTTCCAGTATGATATTTTATTATTTTATATTGACCTATAAGGAATTAACATCTCAACAATTGTGAAAATATTGTGGTAATTTGTTGTTATTATTATTAAGGGGTAACAACTCATATGTATATAAAAAAAATAAAAAGTGAGTTCAACGTACCATATTTACCCAAAACAAAAGCAACTAGTGAAACAATGCAAATTGAACAAACTAAAAATGATGTAGCTTTACTATTGTAGCTTTGCTCATTCGCTCTTTTTATATATACTAGTTTGGATGGCACATGCAAGGCGTGTGCAATGCTACCCTTTGATTGAGAAAATTAAGATAGAACCTCTATTTTAAGAACACCTTGATTGTGAAAATTAAGATATAACCTCTATTTTATGAAGTATTAAATCATGTACTTAAGCTTAGAATAACTATTTAACATATGAATATTTATTTGCTATGATAGTTTCTTAAAACCTATTTGCTAAAGGCAATATCCATTCACTAAAAACTTCTAAGAATGATTATATTCAAAGCAATTGAGTTCTGCTAAGATATTGTCACAATATTTAAATTTTAGAAATAAATAATGTCATATGCTACAATTGAATGTATCATTAAATACCCGCAAGTATCCATGTGGGTGGGCTGAAAGGGGTTTGCCCATCCCCAAAACAATTTGGGGTGGTCTCAGCCCAAGATAGGCTCATGTTAGCCGAGACTATAAGGAAGCATCTTAGGTAAGGAACCTAACCTTGACAAGCTTTCCAACAAGAACCTGTATGAGCCGAAGGTGTAAGCCGGTGCCTTGGGAGAATCCGCTTCCAGAACATATGATTCTACGTTAGGCACAAGTTATTAGAGGGTTACCATGACAGCAGAAAGTGAGTCCCCTCTCTGACACGTGACATGACATGGTGGAACAGTGGACCAAAATTAAGAAACCACCCATGCCTTGCGAGTGGAAGGACTCACTAACAGACCAAATATTCCTTCATCATCACCGTCCCCTTTGAAAGGAGGGTATAAATTGGAGGAGAGAGGCAAAGAGAGGGGGGGGGGGAGGGAACAAAATTCAAGGGAGAGATATAGGAGAGAAAAGTGAGAACACGATCTGGGGATTACAGAGGTCTTGCTCGAACCTCAAATAGAGAGCTTGACTATTTGGGAGCCTTCTCGGCTAAGCCAAATCAAGAGCAGTCCAACGATAAATTAGACTAGGATACGATCCATCATTTAAAAAACCACTCTAGGGGTCTCACATTATAGGCCATACGCAATCAAGAATATAAATAAATTGGAGGCCTAAATCCTAGAAAGCCCAAGGGTTTTTGGAGCAAAGCCACCACAATCCACATGAAGATTTTGTTATTTATACTTCTTTTGTTATCATTTTACATTTTATGAGTCTAGCTACAATGTTTAGCTTAGTTTTTTATGAACATCCATTTAAAAAATAAAAAATAAAAAACTAGATTGCAAAAGGCATGTGTCATTGAAATTTGCATTAGATAAAATTATAAGATTTAAACCAAGTAAATCAACATTCTCTAGGTAACAAATAGAACAATATATATCACCATTCCAACTTTCCAAGTATAACTACCACATAAAACTCAAATGCGCGAAGAAAATTTTTGGGATATTAAAATTATTAGGAGTATTTTAAACAATGCACAATGGAATATTCTATGAATCATAAGATAGGGGGTATTTGCTCGGTTTTAAAGTTTAGGGGGGAATGAAACTACACCAAACATAAACATGCCTTCTTAATTATTATTTTTGGTGTAAAATTGTTTGTTTTTTTTTAATACTTTAAGCGGAAAAATCCAGCCGAACAAAAAACTAGCCTAAGAAAACTGTGTTTCAAAATGTGCATGAAACAATGAATTTTGACTAACCAAATTTTATTAAACCAAAAAAAGAAGTCTAGGAAGGTGCCAAAATGTCACAACATTTTCTCAATTCCTTTATTTTCAACTATAGTGTATCCTGGTATGATATTTTATTATTTTATTTTATCTTGACCTAGAAGGAATTTACACCGTAGTAGTTGTGAAAATATTATAATAACAACAAAATGTCACGACATTTTCCACAATACAATACAATACCTTTATTTTATGTAAGGTTGAATTTAATCAACCATTTTGTTGTTTTTATTCCGTGTCAAATTTACTTGTATTTCAAGATTTAGTAACCCCGTATCTAGGTGGGTTTGTTGTAAGGGTAGTAAGTGAGATAGAGTATTGAATGCTCAAAAGTGTGCAAGAAAACAGAGTCTCGCGGCTGGATCTTGCGGGTGACTCGCTACCGCAAGCTCGCTAGAAGTAGCACACGTACCAAGCATGCCAGAAGTTGAACCGTCATGCTAGCTGGAGCACTACAGGACAAAATAGGACAACTAGCCATTCGGTTATTTCGCGACTGGATCTCGCAACTCAATCAAGTCGCGAGGGCAAGCCGCGAGCTAGCCCTGTTTTGAAAAACCCGACGTTTCACATTCCTCTCTCACCCTAGTATATATACCCCTTATACCCACAAAAGAAAGAGAGCTTCCAGAGAGAATTTTGAGAGAGAAACCCTAGAGTAAAACAAGATTGATTCATCTACAATCTTTACATAAGAGTCTCTTCAAATTCCTCAAATTTCTTCCTCTCCATTGTTAAATCCTTGAGAGGCATTTTACCAAAACCTTTTTCTCACCATATCCATTATTGTGAGAGGGTTGTTTGGTGTTCGGAAAGCGATTAGGAAGGAACCAATTTACATTGGTTGATGCTATGGTCAAGTAGCGGAATTCGGGAAGCTAGAAAAGAAATAGGTTTGGCGCAACCTCGTTGGAGCAAGAAGCTTGGAAGGCTTAGGTGCACTGGGTAGATTAGGTTTGGAAGGTCTATTGCTGTCCATGTATCCCAACTACATTTTCTAGTGGATTGTTTACCGCTTGGAGGGTGGCGGAGAGGTTTTACGCCGAGGGCTTCGATTTCCTCTTCGATAACACATTACGTGTTGTCCTTGTGTTTGCATCTTCCTTCTCTTTTATCTTTGCCTTTTATTATCTTTTGTGGGTTGTGATTTTAAATTGGCTTAGATTGTTTACCAATTCTGTTTTATAGATTTTGTTCATTTTCCACACACTTGTTGTTTGACATAAAGCTTAAATTGGTTAATTTGTAAATTGAGGGTCTAAACATTCAAGGGTGTTTTTACACTATTTGAACTTTCATTTTCTATTGTGGGGATCATGATATAATATTTTATTATTTTATTTTATTTTGATTAAACGGAACTAACATCTATGTTAGAACATTTTCACGATATCTTTATAAAGAAAAAAGATTGGAGGAGAGAAAGAGGAGAACCACCACTGGCCGAGGGGAGAGAGAGAGGGGATTTAAGGAGGCCATGGGTCTTGATCTCAAGAGAGAGAGAGAGGCTTTGAATTTGGTTTTGGCTTTAAAGAACATGAACATTTGTGGCTGTATAGAGCTTGGAGAACATGAACATTCATATTTTGTTCTACGAGTTCTTTGTATTCTTCCCAAAAAAGAAGAAAATAAAATAATTTATTTTATTGAAAAAAAAGAAGTTTAGAAATGGTTTTTAATTATTTTATCTGATGTGGTTTTTTATTCATTAAGGAAAATACTCTTCTTGTGATTAGATTTTAATAAAATTTTCTTGGTTTAGAAATGTTTTTTAATTATTTGATCTAATGTAGTTTTTTAATTAATATTTAGCAATATACCATTATTTGCGAAATATTTAGCAATCTACCACATTTTTTAAACTCGATTTTGTGAAACTCGAGTTCTTTGAAAAAATAACATTCAAGTTTGTCGTGCTATTTTTTATGGAACTTGAGTCACATAAAAAAATGGTGGCTATTTGTCATGGAACTCGAGTTTGTGAAACTCGAGTCACATGGAAAACTTGAGTATCACAAATTTGAGTTGTAAAAAAGTGGTAGATCCCTAATTATTTCGCAAACAGTGGTAAATAGTGGTACTTGGCCATTTTGACCATTCAAACTGTCTATAATATGCAATGATGTATGTATGCACCTAAAAAGTAAAACCCTACAAAGCTGTTTGCTAAAGAGCTTCTCTTGAGTAAGAGCATCCCCATCGGTGCTTCTAAAATACAAAAAGTAACAAAATTTACACAGTTTTCTCCCAAAACTAGAAGCATCAATAGATGTATAAATGTGTACATTTACACATTCACTACCGTAGCCATGTACATATACTCAGTTACTATAGCTGTGTATAATGATAATTTTTTTTTCCAATCTCTCCTTCATCGGACTACTTCCCTTCCCAACGCCACAACAACCCAGTAACATCAGCAGATGATAAGAAGAAAAGGAGGAGGAGAACCACCCAACCATCAACCCCCCACCACTGGAACTTAGCACCTCCCAATCACCGCCAACACAACCCATTTGAACAAAATTATGATGGAAATATGCATGTACGCAGCGGAAAATCAACGAATCTACTTCATTCGCAATTGATAACATGTACTATGTAAGTTTCAGAATATAAGAACAAGAGAGTGTACCTTGGTATGGTGAAATTCAAAACCAAAGATCGAAAGTTCTTAAGAACACCTTTAATCTTCACTCCAATTTCACTAACGCCCAAAAAGAGTGGTCTCTCAATCAGATTTATATGAGTTTGTTCAAAGGGGAATGAAAAGAGATCCAACACTCATATACACCATTTCTTGTATGTTCAAAAAATCTGTATGTTTCTCCCCTTACAACCGATTATCTAATTGGGCTGGCCTTTTGGGTCTTTCCAATTGGGCTTTTGTATTTGGCTTGGAATGGGACCAAAAGGGAGCAAATAAGACATTAGCTCCAACGGGCCTTGGGCTTTTCTATCAACTCTTGACAAGTCCAAAGTTATCATTAATTATATTTAATATCACTATATAAATATAATTGCACTCTAGGCCTCATTAATAAATTATATCCCAAGACTTTATTATATACGCAACCCCTTCATAAGATATTCGTAGTAATGCAAAGTCATTAATGTAGACTGCCACTTTGTAGATTACTACATCTTAATCCTTGAGTACCCGGTTTAATCCTTTTAAGTTATTCATCATATATTTATGAAATCCAATTCCATAAATATATACTTTAGTAATTTCTTACTAAAGTGGTTAAGCCTAGCACTCTGAATAACCATGCCCATTAAACTTATCTCAAGGGAATATTTTATATCTCCTTTAAGTGACTATCAAATCCATCTTGAGAATATATGTTTCATCAACACTAAATGCGGTTGCCCAACATATCGAGGTTTTGACCGTTACTTTAGATCTCACTCCTAATATATCAAAACAACCTACACTTCATGATCAGGTCCATTATTCTCTCAGGATTAAAAGTTTATGTAAATAGAAGTCATGAGATTTATTATTCAATTGATAATCATTAGAAGAATAATAAATCTCATAGTGGTCCAGTTCAATATGTCTTAACTCTTAAAACATATCAACATATCAACTAGAAGTATCCACTTCCATGATCAAAACAAATTATCTTCGTTGATATGTTATAGTCTTCACAGATGAAATACCCAATTTCATCACCGACTACGAACTATAATTCTAAGTTTACAAAGAACTTGTGATTTATATCTTTCGTGACTTTTCACATAAATCACATATTATGTATATCATGGACTATATGATAATGTCCAAATATTCATGTTACCATTATTTTAGATAATAATAAAACAACTTTATCAATTACAATATTAAGTCATACATAATATCATACTTAATATCATACATAACATCATACAATAGGATTTAAGGGCACTAATCCTAACATATCAAACTCACCACAAGATTGACCTAAAATCAACGAAAAACTAAACCAAAATCAACACAAGCAATTAGAAAACCCAACTCAAAATCAAGCTAGACCAAAATAAACCCAATCTCATTGGAAAACCCAACTCAAAATCAATGAAACCCATCGGAAAACCTATCCCAAACCCAATGGAAACCCATGTTAAAAACCCAACGGAGTTGGATCTTAGTTGCTATTGCCGCAGAGTCTTTCACATTAGATTGCACTCATTATTAGATTTTAATAATGAGTGCAATCTGGAAAAGCTAATAATTAATAATTGGGTCATGCTAACGAGTGCACTTAGGGCACTCATTAACAATCCATTTTAGGAAAGTTTTGACATCACTTTTATGGGAAATGAAAAAAGCTGTCAAAACATTAATTTTTTTTTTCTTTTCCCATAAAAACTTTCTTTAACTTGATTGTTAATGAGTGCCCTCATTTCCCTTAATAATTAGATTACTAGCCTCATTGATATATTTAGTTCAAGGTTTATGTCTTAGTGCAATGAGATTTATGTATTGTCAATCACCAAAATAAACATGAAGGAGTTGAGACCTAGTGCCAAATAATGAATACACCAACTCCTACACCCATGCATGAATGATGACTTAAATGCTATTTCAAAATTTTTTTTTTTAATTATCTCATTGCACTCATTATTTCGGTGATGGGCAATGTGCTAATTTTATTAGATTGAGGCATGAATTTTGAATTAAATGAATGGAAAAAATTTATATTAAGGAATACAACAAATTAACCAAATTATATCTTGTTGAAAGTGAATTTGGCATCAATTTTTTGGCTAAAGTATGATAAACTATATTTGTACTTTGAAAATATGAGAAAAAAAAATGAGGTCTTAAAAAATTGTACATAAAAGTTAATAGCTAAAAATTTGTCAAATAAGTTGTAGGCAAACAAATTAAATCCAAACTTAAAATTTGAAGAAAATCAAAAGTCATCGACCAAAAAAAAAAAAAAAAAAAAAAAACAGTTGAATTTAATCTATGTTTGAAGTTCATTTGGGCTTCATTTTTCAAGTAAACAAGCAAAGTGCCTATCCTTTTGAAACGTCCAAAAAGAATATGCAATCTAACATATTTAGATTTTTAAAATATGTAACCATGTTAATTTTTTTTAGTAAGAGTGGTTGACTTGTAGCTAAACTTATCCTATATTATTTCAATGGATTATTTATATTATTTTAATAAATTTTAGGTTAAAATAGGAGATAAGATAAAGCGTTAAAAGTAGCTATTTTTTAAAGAAATGATGCTAATGATACTTCTAATAGAAACACTTTTGTAGGTAAGAATAATGTTAGAGATATAAACTATTTTACAAAAAATTTTATAAACTATTAATGTAGCAAGTGATTATTTGTAAATAAAAAAGTGATATTAATGATTTGCCTAAATGAAAACTAATAAGAGGTTGACCACATTAACATTTTATAAAAACGTTATAAAATAGTTTGTGGTATGTAGGATTACCCTCGTAGCTAATTGGGTGGTTTGGTTGAAAATTTTATAATACATGCCACTTCCCGCGTTACAAAAAAAGACAAACCAACAAACTATAATTTATTTTATATATGCTTTTTGACAAGCTAGAAAAGTTGTTTATTTATATTGCTTTTTATTAGTCTTTGTGAACAGCTTTGGTTCATCTTCTTCTTCTTCTTATTCGAGTTCAATAATTTGAGAGAGAGAGAGAGATAGAGTGAGGGGTGGGGACTGTTTGCAAAGACTTTCAGGAGCAGGGTGCGTAATTTGGCTTTGGCATTTTATGTAAGAAATTTCCAAGAAACATCCATTCTAGTGTGAGGAACAATAATCATAAGATAATGTGCATCGGAGCAAGGAAAAGTAAATCATAATATTGTGCATCGGTGAATATTGTGATTTTCTTTTAAATACAAGTGTTTTTTTTAGATGACTAGAGAGTGATCTGTCATTTGGATTCATTGTTTTATTTCAATATTAGTATTGTCATACTTTTCTATTGTCCTGCATATTTGGCCTTTTCAGGTAGCTGCTCTTGTTCCCTAATATGAAGTTGATCATATGATAGGTAGCACCTTCCTAGATGTGCAATCGCTAAAAATGACCCAAGAACATAGAAAAATCCATTACTCATTATTCCAATCTCAAAACTCTTATTGTTTTTTGGATTCAGATTCTTTAAATTTCTTAGAGTACTCTACTAAATAGAGTTCCTTAAATCTACTAATAATAATCTTAATTGTTTTGTTTGTAATATTATTTTATTATTTTAAGAATATTGTTAGTGGAATATTGACATGGCAGAATCTGGACTACTAAATCATTAAAGAGTGGTTAGGATTTAAGAAAATCTATTAGTAAAGTATCCTAGGAAATCTAGAGGGTCCGAATCCTTGTTTTTCTAAATCAAGTTGAACACAGATATATATACTCATTTTTAACCTCTATGTGTATATGTTATTTGTAGGGACACAATTTGGAGCCCGAACCCTTAGCTTACGGAGTTATGGCCCAAAAAAGCCCAACACAATGAATTTTGTAGAGTATGGGTCAAAGAACTAGGTTTAGATAAGTTAAACTGAGGCTTGCATGAGATAAAGGAACACATAAACAAGGACAAAAACTATTATGCTGGAATATCTTGCAATCCGAGGAGACTAAAGATTTTATTTATGAATACAGATCAGTACATTAGGGTTCCTTTGCATGCTACCGTCTTCTCCTCCCTCTTTTTTCGTCTTTTTATCGGTGTTTCTATACATTATATAGGCCATTCCTTATCATTTGGGCTTTACACTTGTTGAACATTCAAGCTTCCACTTGAGCACCCATCCCATCAGACACCTCCTTGAGTCCTTTGTGAGTTGTGGTAGCCAAGGTAACACTGTTCAAAGGTCTTCTCCACATTAACGCGACCAAGAAAGTAGTTGTAGTACATTCAATATGGTGGTGGCAGCTTTTGCTTAGATATTTTGTGTTTCCTTCCATTGTACGTATTTAGGGGATGGGTTTCAATGGCTTGGACGTATGTCCGCTCCGGACTTTCAGTGTCCGAGGAGAAATTCCTCCTCTGACCATTTTTTCTTTATTTCAAATGATAGGCTTAACATAAATTGCTTAAGTCACATCGTCTCCTTGGACAGGCCAGGGCAAGTGTGTGGACATGTGGATGAGGTCATGTGGGAATGCCTTTGCCTTGAAATTCTATTCAAGCTTTTGGTTCAAGTTATTGTAATTAACCCAAAAAAAAAAAAAAAATTTCTTGATGTTGTACTTAGTATAGGATCAAATTTTATCAAATCATCTTCCAAATAGGTGGGATTTTTTTTTTTTTTTTTTTTTTTGATAGTGAACACTAACTCACCAAGGACATACTCCTATGATAAACTCTTTTTTTTGCTGAATACTCCTATGATAAACTCAACATAATAGGCGACGGTCTACGTATTTGTCGAAACCTCATAAAATCGTAACAAAATCTTTCGAAAACGCATTCCATATTCATCAAATTAAAGCCTGATCATATAGAAATAAGAAAGTAGTAAACTTTATTGCAGGACAATGACAATTCACAAGTGGCCGACAAAAAGAAAATCACTTTTGAATTTAGTCCGCATTTGATTTCATTGGTTAAAAAGCAAATAACTTGTTTGAAATTTGGTCCGCATTAAAGGCCAACTTTTTTGAAATTTGAAACACTGACTCTGACCGAAAAGAAAAAGCGAAGAAATCACTTTCCTGTTTTATGATTAGTCTCTTACAGAATTGTTAAATAATTTATTTTTAATTTTTAAATAACATTATATATATTTTTATAATTTCTTTATTTACATGTATTTTAGAAATTATAAATAATATTATTCAAATTTCTCTATCAAACGGACTTTTGAAAATTTTCCTTTGCAACAAAATATTTGTTCACACCAGTTGGTACCACCGCAAAACCAACATTTTAGTGTTTTATACTATTTTTTGTGCTAATAATGAGTAATTTGCATAAAGAAAGATTATAAGAGCTAATTTATCCTCCCTACACAAAGTAAGAATAAAGCAAGAGATTAGGACTATAATTAAGACGGTTTGTGGAGCCAAGCCTCCAATAATGGCTGGGAATGTTTTAGAATTTTCAATTTGCTCGTATCCTAGCTAGTATCGTAAGAGATATAATTTATTATTACTTGTCTTTTTCTACTTGTTTGGATCGAGTTACCACTGCTTACCAGGCAAGAGGTTTGCTTTACCCTTCAATTGCTAGTTTGCTACCGACCAATATTAAATAGCAATTCAAGAGGTTTGCTTGTCTTTGTCTTTTTGACAAATGCTTTACCCTTCCGTTGGTATTTAATATTGGTGGGTAGCAACTGAAGGAAGGGTAAAGCATTTGTCAAAAAGCAAATAACTTGTTTGAAATTTGGTCCGCATTAAAGGCCAACTTTTTTGAAATTTGAATCACTGATTTTGACCGAAAAGAAACAGTGAAGAAATTGCACTTTCCTGTTTTATTATTGGCCTCTTAAAGTTCTCCTTTGCAACAAAATATTGATTCACACCGGTTTTTTTTTTTTTTTTTGAGATTTTTAATTTATGGTGTTCGTTTTTAATGATACTTTTTTATTATCAAATTAAAACATTAATCAATTTTAGTGTAGGCAGCGATTAAACTCCAGATCTTTTATACAATTAATAGAAATTTTATCAGTTAAACTAATTGAAACCCATTTGTTCACACTAGTTAGCACCACTGCATAACCAACATTTTAGTGTTTTATACTATTTTTTGTGCTTACCCTAGCTATTTAAAACTTTGGGGGTAAGAAAAGGTAGGAACAAATTATTCCTTAGAGCATCCACATCCGGATTCTAAATCCCATCTTATTTTACCATCCCAAAAACCTACTTTATCAATTATACAATATCATTTTACAATACACCCAACATCCCAACTTTTATTTTCCTATTCTACTCATTAAAATAATATTTTTACACAATAAAATAATATAAATTCTACAATAAAATAATATTTAAATTTTATCTATCACTCCACTCTCTCTCTCTGAGTATCTGTTCCTCTCTCAACAACCAAACAACCCAATTAAGGCAATTATCACCGCACCACCACCACCATGCCTACCACGCCACCATGCCCACTGCCCACCAAATCCACCGGAACCAAAAACCCAAACTAAGGAAAAAAAAAAAAAAAAAAAAAACCAAACAACCCAATTATCACCGCACCACCACCACCATGCCTACCACGCCACCATGCCCACCGCCCACCAAATCCACCGGAACCAAAAACCCAAACTAAAAAAAAAAAAAAAAAAAAAAAAAAACCAAACAACCCAATTATCACCGCACCACCACCACCATGCCTACCACGCCACCCATGCCCACCGCCCACCAAATCCACGGAACCAAAAACCCAAACTAAGGAAAAAAAAAAAAAAAAAAAAACCACCGGATCACTGCCACATCCAACCCATCTCGAACCCAAAAGATAAAAATCAATCCATGCCTCACCGCAAAACCCACACAAAACCCACACAAAACCCCGGATCGGCGAAAGCACAAAACCCAGATCGGCGAAACCATTTGACCCACGGCGCCACCGGATCAACGCCGCCAACATCACACCACATCCAGCCCATCATCGGCGATCTTGAGCGATCCATCATCGGCGACATTGGCAACCCACCAATCTCCACCGATCCAAACCCACGCCACCACCTGACCCATGATTCACCGATACACCGATCCACCGATCTCCATGCCGTGACCACGAACCAAACCCAGCTATAGTGCAAGCCTTGAACGAGAAAGAGAGATGTGAGATGAGAGAAAGAGTGAGGAAGGAAGACTGATCCGAGATTTTTTTTTTTTTTTATATGGAAACAAATTGATCGAGATAGAGTAGAGAGCGAACGAGAGGAGGAAGAGAGAGAAAAGAAAGAGAAATAACGAGAGAGGAGAGAGAAATTCCCGGGTTAAATGAGAGAGGAGAGAGAAATGAGAGTATTAATTTTTTTTTTTTTTTTTTTTATAACATTCAGCTACAGTACCATCTTACATTTGAGATGGTACTGTAGCTAAATCCCAAATTTGGAATTGGCATATGGCATATAGCCTTCCCATTGTTGAGTAGTTTTGGGGCTTAAATGCCAAATGTTCCTAACATTTGGCATATAGCCTTCCCACTGCTGATGCTCTTACCCTAGCTATTTGTTCTAGGGTAAGGAAAGGTAAATCATAAAATATTGTTCATCAGTGCAAGGAAAAGTAAATCATAATATTGTGTACCGGTGAAATTATTGTGATTTTCTTTTTATACAACTAATTTTTTAAGCATTATATAGTAAAATATATGATCAAGGGAGTCAATATTATACCGAGATCAGATCGGTTTAACCAAGTAGAACGATATATTTCGGTATCGGTCAATATCGAGTGTGCCGTTTCGGGTTTTTTGTTATTTTTATATTTATAAGTATATATATATATATATATATATATATATATATATATATATATATATATATATATTAATAAATATAAAAGTTTACCATAAAATATTACTTTAATTCAGAACAAATTATTCATTGGTTTAGACTTTAGTATCAATTAAAAGAAAAAAACACAATATAAAAAATAGAAAACTTAGGGAGTGTTTGGTAAAGTAGTTTGAAAATTGTTGTTTGGAGTTTTTTGAAATATGTGTGGGTGAAAAAGTGTGTAAAAATGTGTGTAATGTTGTTTAAAATTTGAAAATATGAGTTTGAACTCACTCACCAAACATGTCCTTAATTATTCATTGCATACTAAGAAAAGAAATAATACTAATAAGCTTTTATCAAACAAACTATTGTAAAGGCAAAAAAGAACCCACTTCTTCAATGTATATGATTGCAATAAGCAAGCAGGGCAAGTGTGTGGACATGTGAATGAGGTCACGTGGGAATGCCTTTGCCTTGAAATTGTATTCAAGCTTTTGGTTCAAGTTATTGTAATTAACAAAAAAAAAAAAAAAATTCTTGATGATGTACTTAATATAGGATGAAATTTTATCAAATCATCTTCCAAATGGGTGGGAATTTTTTTTTGGATAATGAACACTAACTCACCAAGGACATACTCCTATGATAAACTCTTTTTTTTGCTGAATACTCCTATAATAAACTCAATGTAATAGGCGACGGTCTACGTATTTGTCGAAACATCATAAAATCGTAACAAAATCTTTCAAAAACGCATTCCATATTCATCAAATTAAAGCCTGATCATAAAGAAATAAGAAAGTAGTAAACTTTATTGCAGGACAATGACAATTCACAAGTGGCCGACAAAAAGAAAATCACTTTTGAATTTAGTCCGCATTTGATTTCATTGGTTAAAAAGCAAATAACTTGTTTGAAATTTGGTCCGCATTAAAGGCCAACTTTTTTGAAATTTGAAACACTGACTCTGACCGAAAAGAAAAAGCGAAGGAATCACTTTCCTGTTTTATGATTAGTCTCTTACAGCATTGTTAAATAATTTATTTTTAATTTTTAAATAACATTATATATATTTTTATAATTTTTTTATTTACACGTATTTTAAAAATTATAAATAATATTATTCAAATTTTTCTATCAAACGGACTTTTGAAAATTTTCCTTTGCAACAAAATATTTGTTCACACCAGTTGGTACCACCGCAAAACCAACATTTTAGTGTTTTATACTATTTTTGTGCTAATAATGAGTAATTTGCATAAAGAAAGATTATAAGAGCTAATTTATCCTCCCTACACAAAGTAAGAATAAAGCAAGAGATTAGGACTATAATTAAGACGGTTTGTGGAGCCAAGCCTCCAATAATGGCTGGGAATGTTTTAGAATTTTCAATTTGCTCGTATCCTAGCTAGTATCGTAAGAGATATAATTTATTATTACTTGTCTTTTTCTACTTGTTTGGATCGAGTTACCACTGCTTACCAGGCAAGACGTTTGCTTTACCCTTCAATTGCTACCTACCAATATTAAATAGCAATTCAAGAGGTTTGCTTGTCTTTGTCTTTTTGACAAATGCTTTACCCTTCCATTGGTATTTAATATTGGTGGGTAGCAACTGAAGGAAGGGTAAAGCATTTGTCAAAAAGCAAATAACTTGTTTGAAATTTGGTCCGCATTAAAGGCCAACTTTTTTGAAATTTGAATCACTGATTTTGACCGAAAAGAAACAGTGAAGAAATTGCACTTTCCTGTTTTATTATTGGCCTCTTAAAGTTCTCCTTTGCAACAAAATATTGATTCACACCGGTTTTTTTTTGTTTGAGAGATTTTTAATTTATGGTGTTCGTTTTTAATGATACTTTTTTATTATCAAATTAAAATATCAATCAATTTTAGTGTAAGCAGCGATTGAACTCAGGATCTTTTATACAATCAATAGAAATTTTATTAGTTAAACTAATTGAAACCCACTTGTTCACACTAGTTGGCACCACTGCATAACCAACATTTTAGTGTTTTATACTATTTTTTGTGCTTACCCTAGCTATTTAAAACTTTGGGGGTAAGAAAAGGTAGGAACAAATTATTCCTTACCCTAGCTATTTGTTCTAGGGTAAGGATAGGTAAATCATAAAATATTGTTCATCAGTGCAAGGAAAAGTAAATCATAATATTGTGTACCGGTGAAATTATTGTGATTTTCTTTTTTATACAACTAATTTTTTAAGCATTATATAGTAAAATATATGATCAAGGGAGTCAATATTATACCAGAGATGTATCGGTTTGACCAGTAGAACGATATATTTCGGTATCGGTCAATATCAGTGTGCCGTTTCGGGTTTACTGTTATTTTTTATATTTATAAGTATATATATATATATATATATATATATATATATATTAATAAATATAAAAGTTTACCATAAAATATTACTTTAATTCAGAACAAATTATTCATTGGTTTAGACTTTAGTATCAATTAAAAGAAAAAAACACAATATAAAAAATAGAAAACTTAGGGAGTGTTTGGTAAAGTAGTTTGAAAATTGTTGTTTGGAGTTTTTTGAAATATGTGTGGGTGAAAAAGTGTGTAAAAATGTGTGTAATGTTGTTTAAAATTTGAAAATATGAGTTTGAACTCACTCACCAAACATGCCCTTAATTATTCATTGCATACTAAGAAAAGAAATAATACTAATAAGCTCTTATCAAACAAACTATTGCAAAAGGCAAAAAAGAACCCACTTCTTCAATGTATATGATTGCAATAAGCAAGCAGGGCAAGTGTGTGGACATGTGAATGAGGTCACGTGGGAATGCCTTTGCCTTGAAATTGTATTCAAGCTTTTGGTTCAAGTTATTGTAATTAACCAAAAAAAAAAAAAAAAATTCTTGATGTTGTACTTAATATAAGATCAAATTTTATCAAATCATCTTCCAAATGGGTGGGAATTTTTTTTTGGATAATGAACACTAACTCACCAAGGACATACTCCTATGATAAACTCTTTTTTTTGCTGAATACTCCTATAATAAACTCAATATAATAGGCGACGGTCTACGTATTTGTCGAAACGTCATAAAATCGTAACAAAATCTTTCAAAAACGCATTCCATATTCATCAAATTAAAGCCTGATCATAAAGAAATAAGAAAGTAGTAAACTTTATTGCAGGACAATGACAATTCACAAGTGGCCGACAAAAAGAAAATCACTTTTGAAATTTGATTTCATTGGTCAAAAAGCAAATAACTTGTTTGAAATTTGGTCCGCATTAAAGGCCAACTTTTTTGAAATTGGAAACACTGACTTTAACTGAAAAGAAAAAGCGAAGAAATCACTTTCCTGTTTTATGATTAGTCTCTTACAACATTGTTAAAAATTTATTTTTAATTTTTAAATAATATTATATATTTTTTTATAATTTTTTTATTTACACATATTTTAAAAATTACAAACAATATTATTTAAATTTCACTACCAAGCAAGTCCTTAAAATTTTCCTTTGTAACAAAATATTTGTTCACACCAGTTGGTACCACCGCAAAACCAACATTTTAGTGTTTTATACTATTTTTTGTGCTAGTAATGAGTAATTTGCATAAAGAAAGATTATAAGAGCTAATTTATCCTCCCTACACAAAGTAAGAATAAAGCAAGAGATTAGGACTATAATTAAAACGATTTGTGGAGCCAAGCCTCCAATAATGGCTGGGAATGGTTTAGAATTTTCAATTTGCTCGTATCCTAGCTAGTGTCGTAAGAGATATAATTTATTATTACTTGTCTTTTTCTACTTGTTTGGATCGAGTTACCACTGCTTACCAGGCAAGAGGTTTGCTTTACCCTTCAATTGCTACCGACCAATATTAAATAGCAATTCAAGAGGTTTGCTTGTCTCTGTCTTTTTGACAAATGCTTTACCCTTCCATTGGTATTTAATATTGGTGGGTAGCAACTGAAGGGTAAAGCATTTTTAAATAGCAATTGAAGGGTAAAGCGTTTGTCAAAAAGCAAACAACTTGTTTGAAATTTGGTCCACATTAAAGGCCAACTTTTTTGAAATTTGAATCACTGATTTTGACCGAAAAGAAACAGTGAAGAAATTGCACTTTCCTGTCTTATTATTGGCCTCTTAAAGTTCTCGTTCGCAACAAAATATTGGTTCACACCAGCATATATATATATATATATATATATTTTTTAGAGATTTTTAATTTATGGTGTTCGTTCTTAATGATACTTCTTTATCATCAAATTAAAACATTAATAAATTTTTAGTATAGGCTGCGATTGAATCTCAGATCTTTTATGCAATCATTATAAACTTTATCGGTTGAGCTAATTGAAACTCACTTGTTCACACTAGTTGGTACCACTGCATAACCAACATTTTAGTGTTTTATAGGATTCATTTGGATTGAATTTATTGTTTCTGAAACTGAAAATTGAAAACTGAAAACATCAGAAGCAAAATTATTTTAAATGTGTGAATAGTATCGTGAGACCTATTTTTAATATTTTTTAACTCGTGAACAGTACCAAACAGTGTATGAATAGTATTCAACAAGATGTGAACAGTACTCTTGTCCCTCTAAAGCAGAAACGGTGCAGAAAAAAAAAAAAAAAAAAGTAAAACACAAAACACAGACTTGACTTTTAGTTGGATCCAAACCGGCACATACTATTTTTTGTGCTTACCCTAGCTATTTAAAACTTTGGGGTAAGGAAAGGTAGGAACAAATTATTGCTTACCCTAGCTATTTGTTCTAGGGTAAGGAAAGGTAAATCATAAAATATTGTTCATTAGTGCAAGGAAAAGTAAATCATAATATTGTGTACGGTGAAATTATTGTGATTTTCTTTTTTATACAACTAATTTTTTTTAAGCATTATATAGTAAAATATATGATCAAGGGAGTCAATATTATACTCGAGGCTGTCGACGTTTGACCAAGAGAACGATATATTTCGGTATCGGTCAATACCAGTGTGCCGTTTCGGGTTCTTGTTATTTTTATATTTATAAGTATATATATTAATAAATATAAAAGTTTACCATAAAATATTACCTTAATTCAGAACAAATTATTCATTGGTTTAGACTTTAGTATCAATTAAAAGAAAAAAACACAATATAAAAAATAGAAAACTTAGGAGGTGTTTGGTAAAGTAATTTGAAAATTGTTGTTTGGAGTTTGTTGAAATACGTGTTGATGAAAAAGTATGTAGAAATATGTGTAATGTTGTTTAAAATATGAAAATGTGAGTTTGAACTCACTCACCAAACATGCCCTTAATTGTTTATTGCATACTAAAAAAACAAATAATACTAATAAGCTCTTATCAAAAAGACTATTGTAAAGGCAAAAAAGAACCCACTTCTTCAATGTATATGATTGCAATAAGCAAGCAGCCATAATCGAGAACCAGATAAAAGCCTCCAATGGATCTATAAGCAGTACGGTTACTGTATTAATGGTTATACTTAACTTTAAAAGGCTCTTTACAATTTATAATGACAGATGACTTATCAAAAAAAGAATGGAGATCACGGCAGAAAGTAAGAATAAAGCAAGAGATTAGGACTGTAATTAAGATAGTTTGTGGAGCCAACCCTCCAATAATGGCTGGGAATGGTTTAGAATTTTCAATTTGCTCGTACCCTAGCTAGTATCATTAGAGATAATTTGTTATTACTTGTCTTTTTCTACTTGTTTGGATCGAGTTACCAGGCAAGAGGTTTGCTTTACGTAACAATTGAAGGGTAAAGCATTTGTCAAAAATCAAATAACTTGTTTGAACTTTGGTCCGCATTTCAAATTTGGTCCACAAAATCTTTCGAAAACGCATTGCATATTCATCAAATTAAAGCCTGATCATAAAGAAATAAGAAAGTAGTAAAACTTTATTGAAGGACAATCACAATTCACGAGTGGCCGATGAAAAGAAAATCACTTTTGAATATCCATCATGTTTACGAAATTTCAAGAAAATTAAAGATCAATTATTATATCATCAAATAAATATTATAATTTCAAGTCTTTTTAATTTAAAGTTGTATATAAAAAATAAGTTAATTGATCAAATAGTAAATAATATCCAATTTGAATGAAATTTGATATGTATGTTAAGAACATAAGAAACATGAAATGCAAAAGTTAGATTTTCAAAATTCACACTCAAAAAAGAAATATATAAAAAGTTTGAAAAGTTTCTCTCTAAACTAGTTTGGAGAGAAACTCTGTTCTTTTATTATTAGCCTCTTAAAGTTTTCCTTTGCAACAAAATATTTGTTCACACCAGTTGATACCACCGCAAAACCAACATTTTAGGAGGTGTTTGGTGAGTGTTTTTAAACAATAATTTTCAGTTTTTAAACAATATTTCACGTATTTCCACACACTTTTTCACCCACACGTATTTCCACAAAAAAATTTTAACAACAATTTTCAATTTTTAAATACATGAACCAAATGGGCCCTTAGATTTTTATACTATTTTTTGTGCTAGTAATGAGTAATTTGCATAAAGAAAGATGATAAGAGCTAATTTATCCCCCCTACACAAAGTAAGAATAAAGCAAGAGATTAGGACTGTAATTAAGACAATTTGTGGAGCCAAGCCTCCAATAATGGCTGGGAATGGTTTAGAATTTTCAATTTGCTCGTACCCTAGCTAGTATCATAAGAGATATAATTTATCATTACTTGTCTTTTTCTACTTGTTTGGATCGAGTTACCAGGCAAGAGGTTTGCTTTAACCTTCAATTGCTATACCCTTCAATTGCTACCTACCGGCTACCAACATTAAATAGCAATTGAAGGGTAAAGCAAACCTATTGAATTGCTATCTAATATTGGTAGGTAGCAATTGAAGGGTAAAGCATTTGTCAAAAAGCAAATAACTTGTTTGAAATTTGGTCCGCATTGAAGGCCAATTTTTTTGAAATTTGAAGCACTGATTTTTCAAAAATAATTAAATTCAATACAATCATATATATTATGTTTAAATCTACTCGAAGAACTTAGTGTACGTTTCGATATAGTTTATTTCACTAAAAACTAAATATAATAAATTTTTTTTTTAATTGTTTATTACTGTTTGACACTGTTCATTGGCCTAAATACACTATTCATGACCAATGAACAGTGCATAACACTTGTTTTTAAAAAAAAAAAAAAAAAAAAGGCCTGAAACGCGGACACATAAACACAGATGCCCAATACAAACAGACCTTTAATGTACTTTATTTAAGGATCTGTGCCAGGCGGTGGAATGTACTAAAAGAGCCATACATACTAGCCGCACAAAAAAAAAAAAAAAAAAAAAAAAAAAAAAAAATTCCTTGCAGCCATAGGTCCATGTGAATTCTATGAAAATTAAATCAAAATATTGTGCATCAGTGAAATTATTGTGATTTTTTTATATATAAGTATTATATAGTAAAATATATGATATACCTAACATAACTCATAAAAAATAAATAAGATCGTTGATGGGTATCATGGTTTCTAAGTGGTTGGTGATTTTAATATGACAATTGTTGGCCTAGAGTCATTGGCGGAGCCATGAATTTTTTCTATGGGGAGTCAAGCTAAATATAACAAAATTATTGAATTAAAGTGTTTAGATTTTTGCTGTTATTTTTTCTCCGAACTAATGAGCATATTTTTATATTGTTTTTATTTAGATATTTTGTATGTCAGAATCTTGAATGTAACAAATTGTAATTGATCTAAACAATCCCATATACCTTCCTCATTCAATTTAGGAGATACTATTGGACTAATTTATTCTTTTATTTTGTGTTGTATTTAATAGAATTTCACGGATAGTGATTACGAATTGATATTATATATGTAATATCCAATAGTGATTTTCAAAATTATATACATTATAGCCGTGTAATGAGAAACTTAGCATAACCAATATCATGAAAATTGCAAGAAAAAACTATTTTAGTACCTTCAAATGTTTTGGCCGAATTAATATCCAATATGTTTTATAACCCAAGCTAACACTAATAGCACCACTACAATTCATCATTCCTCTGCGTAAGCACAAATTACATACTAGTTTTATTAGATGAAAGGCATAAAATTTGAATTAAATGAATGGAAAAAATTTACATTAAGGAATACAACAAACTAACCAAATTATATTTTGTTGCTAGTACATTTGACATCAATTTATTTAGTTTTTTACTGAAAGTATGATAAACTATATTTGTACTTCGAAAATGTACGAAAAAATTAGGTCTTAAAAAATTGTACATAAAAGTTAATACCTAAAATTTTTTGAAATAAGTTGTAGGCAAACAAATTAAATCCAAACTTAAAATTTGAAGAAAAATTCACAAGTCATTAACCAAAAAAAACAAAAAACCACAATTGAATTTAATATATATTTGAAGTTCTTTTGGGCTTCATTTTTCAAGTAAACAAGTAAAGTGCCTATTCTTTTGAAACACCAAAAAAAAAAAAAAAAAAAAAAAAAATCTAACAGTTAAAATTTCAAAATATATAATGTAGGGTCACAATTTGCAACCCAAGTCCAAAACGTGTGGGTTCTTGGCCCAATGAGCCCAATACAATAAATTTATACAGAATGGGTCAAAGAACTAGGTCATAATGATTTGAACAACGGCTAGTATTGAATTGTATGACAATCAAACACTAATAAAGGATGATGACATCAATGGACTTTCGGTCCGAGGAGGTCAGACTTATATATAATAATCACTGTTGGATACTAGGATGATTTAGATTTCTATAGTATTTTTCTTTCTTTGTTTTTCGATCCCCTTCTCATGGAGGGTCTCTGTAAGGTTGAATTTATTCAACCATCTAATTGACTTTATTCCGTGCCAAATTTGCTTGTAATTCAGCATTTAGTAACCCTGTATTTAGGTGAGTTTGATGTAAGGGTAGTGAGTGAGATAGAGTGAAGTTTGCTTAAGAGTGTGCAAAAAAACAGAGACTCGCGGCTTGGCCTCGCGGGTGACTCGCGGCCGCAAGCCGCGCAGACGCAAAGACACGTGCCAAGTATCTTTGGAAGGTGAACAATCATGCAAGCTGGAGCACTACAGACAAAACAGGACAATCGGCCATACGGTTATCTTGCGATTGGATTTCGCGACTTAGTCAAGCCGCGAGGTCAAGCCGCGAGCCACCCCTGTTTTGTAAAACCCGACGTTTCACATTCCTCTCCTACTCCAAAGATAAATACCCCTTTTACCCACGATTGTAAGAGAGCTTCCGAGAGAGAATTTTGAGAGATAAACCCTAAAGAAAAACAAGATTGATTCACCCACAATCTATACATTAGAGTCTCTTCAAATTCCTCAACTCTCTTCCTCTCCATTGTCAAATCCTTGAGAGGCATTATACCAAACCTGGTTCTCACCATTATCATTACTGTGAGAGAGCTGTTTGGATTTTTGGGAAGCGATTAGGAAAGAACCAATCTTCATTGGTTGATGCTACGGTCTAGTAGCGGAATCCGGGAAGCTAGAAAAGAAAAAGGTTCGGCGTAACCTCGTTGGAGCAAGAAGCTTGGAGGGCTTAGGTGCACTTTGGGTAGATTAGGCTTGGAGGGTCTATTGTTTGTCCATGTATCCCAACCTGTATTTTCTAGTGGATTATTTACCGCTTGGAGGGCGGCGGAGAGGTTTTACGCCGAGGGCTTCGGTTTCCTCTTCGATAACACATCGCGTGTTGTCTTTGTGTTTGCATCTTCCTTCCTCTCTATCTTTGCCTTTTTATTATCTGTTGTGGATTGTGTTTTATTTCGGCTTAGATAGTTTTTACCAATTCCATATTATAGCTTATGTTAAGTTTCCGCACACTAGTTGTTTGACATATTACTTGAATTGGTTAAGTTGTAATTTGGGGGTCTAAACGTTCAAAGGTGTTTGTACACGTTTTTGAACTTTCAGTCTCTCACATTATATAGCTCATTTTGGGTCATTTTGATCCTACATTTGTTGATCATCCGAACCCCTACTTGAGTACCTGTCCTATTAGATACCCCTTTTGGCTTTCTGTGAGTTGTGGTAGCCAAGGCAGCATTGTTCAAAGGTATTCTCCACATAAATGTGGCTAGAAAAGTAGCCGCACTGCATTTAATGTCGTGGCAACAGTTTTTCCTTAGATATTTTTGGATTTCCTTTCTTCTTATGCGTTTAGGGGGCACGTTCTTGTTGTGGGAGCTTCTTGGAAGGCTACTCTAGCTATTTGGAATACATATTTGGACTACATACGTCATATCCGAGGATGAATTCCTCCTCAGCCCACCTTCCATTCGTTCCTTCCTCACGAGACGTTAAATTGGAACTCTTGACAACTATTTGCCCCTCCTCGGATCATTCGGCGTCCTCGGACAAAGCCCAAGGCTCAACTTATTATTTTGGGCCTTTATCTGCTGGAGTTTTAGGCTTGTAGCCAAACTTATCCTATATTATTTCAATGGATTATTTATATTATTTTAATAAATTTTTGGTTAAAATAAATAGGAGATAAGGTAGAGTGTTAAAGTAGCTATTTTTTTAAGAACAAAATATTACCTTAATTTAGAACAAATTATTCATAGTTTTAGACTTTAGCATCAATTAAAAGAAAAAACATAATATAAAAAATAGAAAGTTTAATTGTTCATTGCATACTAAGAAAACAAATAATACTAATAAGCTCTTATCAAACATACTATTGTAAAGGACAAAAAGAACCCACTTCTTCAATGCATATGATTGCAATAAGCAAGCAGCCATAATCAAGAACCAGCTAAAATCCTCCAATGGATCTATAAGCAGTACGATTATTGTATTAATGGTTATACTTAACTTTAAAAGGGTCATTACAATTTATAATGACAAATGACTTATCAAAAAAAGAATGGAGATCATGGTATCAAGCACGATACCATGTGCCAGATCCAGTAACTCATTACTGTTGCACTATGCAGAATCTGAACATTTTAGCATCAAAGGCATAAAGATTACTTATCAAAATAAAAATAAAAATAATGATTGACATCCTTGCATCGCAAATCTTACAAGAATAAATATCCACAAGAAAGTCAACAAAGTCATCATTGCGGACTTCCAAGTGACAGAAAAAGATAAGAGAATTGTAAAGTTGTAATTTACAACTATATGTTTTGTTGGCTTCAATTCCATTCCAAATTTGATTGTAATTTTATTCAATCTTTTGTACCCTGTATTTATTGTGGGATTTAATTGTAAGGGTTGTGTGTGAGAGAGAGAGAATGTGAAGACTCAAGCAAATTGAAGATCGAAGAGTTTTCACGGGTAGCTCACGACTAAGCATCCCGCGAAATGATACATATGCCCTACACATGACTGGAATGCGAAGAGTCGGGACGGGATGGAGACGATTGTGTTTCATGAGTAGCTCGCGGGTAAGGCCTTCCCGCGAGACACTCTCGAAACATTCTGTTTTGCCATATTGTCCTATCTAATACACATTTTCTATACCTACACTATATATACCCACATTACCCAAAAAATTTGAGGAGTGCTTCTGAGAGAAAACCCTAGCCACAAACCTTGAGAGTTAAAGATTGTTATACCCACATATCTCTACACAATTGCTTATGGATTTTCCTCAACTCCTACCTCTCCATTTTCATATCCTTGAGAGGTTAATAGCCTAAACACTTACCACACCCTTTCAAAGTGTTCGGTGAGGTTTTGGTGCTATTGGGAAGCATTGGAAGAAGCCAAGGATGGCGGATGCAACATGGAGCTTGTTGCGGGATTCGGAAAGCTAGATAAGACACGGTTTCGAGAAGCCTTGTTGGAGTAGGAGCTTGGAGGGCTTAGGTACATTGGGTAGATTAAGCTTAGAGGGTCTCTTGCTGACCCATGTATCCCAACCGATTATCTAGTGGATCGATTACCGCTTGGAGGGTGGCGGAAAGGTTTTGTGCCGAGAACTTGAGTTTCCTCTTCGATAACACATTGCTGTGTTGTCTTTGTTATTGTTGTGTTATTATGAATATGAGTTAGAGTAGCTTGTTTGTTTTTACGCTCACATTTACTCTTTTCCACACTTAATATAAGTTAGAGTAAAATCTATCGAGCCGTAATTTTAATTTGGGGGTCTAAATAGCTCTTATGTTTTCACTGATTTTAGAGCATTCAATTGGTATCAGAGCAGGTGCACTAGTTTTGGTTTAATTACCTTAGTGCGATCCTTGACCCCGTTTGAGATGGACCAATCTCAATCTTTAAATGCTCCACCATATTTTGATGGTAGCAACTATGCCTTTTGGAAAGTCCGAATGAGGGCATTCCTATGTTCAATCGATGAGGTTGTTTGGGATGTAGTAGATGTAGGATGGACTAGGCCGGAGGTTGCTAAATCCTTATGGGATAAGGTGGCTCTCACGGCAGCTAATGCAGATAGCAAAGCATTTAATGCTATTTTTTGTGATGTATCTCCAGATGAGTTTCACAGAATATCTCACATCACAATTGCCAAGGAGGCGTGGCAAATATTGGAGACCACGTATGAAGGAACAAAGAAGGTGAAAGACACTAAGTTGCAGATGCTAACCACGAAAATGAGTGAAGACGAGTCATTCGACTCATTCTATGACAAGCTGAATAAGGTGGTTATTGGCAAGTTCAACTTGGGTGAGAAAACGGAGGACTCAAAGATTGTGAGGAAAATCCTTCGCTCATTGCTTGGAGAGCTTTTGTGCAAAAGTTACAGCAATTGAAGAGAGTACGGATCTTGATGATATCAAGGTTCAAGAACTAATTGGCTCACTTAAAACATATAAGCTGTCATTGCCATCACAAAGGAGGAGCAAATCCCTTGCTCTTAAGACAATTAATGAGAGGGTAGAAGCTCACGACTCATCGGATGATAATGTTGTCGATAAAGATGTGGCATATCTTGTGAAGAATTTCCAAAAATTCTTGAAATTCAAAAAGAATGGAAAGTTCACCGAGAAGGGAAAATTCCCGAGTTTGAGAAAGGAGAAAAAGGGCTTTAAGAGGAAAGATGGGAAGGACTCTCAATCCTCTCAAGGAATCACTTGCTTCGAATGCAATGCATACGAGACATTTCAAGAAAGAGTGTCCCAATTATTTGAAAGTGAAGGGCAAAGTGTATGCCACTACTCTAAGTGATTTAGACTCCTCTAATTCAGATTCGGATGAAAGTTGTGATGGAGAGGGAAACTTCTCTGCATTCATGACCATTGCTTATATGGAATCTTTAGATGATTTGAGTGTGCTAGTGGAAGAGCTTGGTGAGCACACTGAATTGAAGTCAATTGGGATAGTTAAGGAGTCGGATGATAAGGAAGATGAAGGAACAGTGGGACTACAAAAGACCTACAATTCCCTCCTTGAGAAGATCGGTGAATATGCAAAAGTGGGTAACGTAGCCATTAAAAAGATGAAGAGGGCAGAAGAAGATTATAGAAGTCTTCTCGTGCGATATAAGGAGGCCAAATGTGAAATAGAGACATTGAATCGAGAGCCGACTGAAGCCTACTTAAGGATAAAATTTCTTGAGCTTGAGGTGGTTCAAGCCAATGCTAAAGTAGAGCGAGTCTCCTCCAAGAAGCT
Organism: Quercus dentata; assembly: GCA_028216015.1. Classification (NCBI taxonomy): domain Eukaryota; kingdom Viridiplantae; phylum Streptophyta; class Magnoliopsida; order Fagales; family Fagaceae; genus Quercus; species Quercus dentata. Next base: position 82,846,635 of record CP116445.1, on the reverse strand, counting down.
TGATGAAGTCCTTTCTCATAAAAAACCTTTCTCTGACAAAACCGGATTGGGATATCTTGGAGAGCATAGTTCAACTATCAATATCTCTAAGGAAGTAAAGTTTGTGAAAGCCAAAGAACCGATGGTATCTACCACAAAGGCCGAGAAAGTGAAGCCGAAGAAGAAGAGGAATGTGACTGACCAACGGGTGTTAAATAAGCCTTGTAACCAATCGGTGGTGGTCGAAGCCAAAGGGAAATCATTTCCAAAATCACAAAGAGGTTTGAGAACAAAACATTTTCGCCATCATTGCGGACTTCAAGGACACACTAGACCAAATTGTCATCGACTTAGAGCATTGAAGAATGCAAGTGATCAGAGGTCAAGAGGACTAAGAAATGACAAAAGGAATTGGGCTGTTGAGCAATCCAGAGGTCGAGATGGTGATTCCGGAGTGATGGATGTGATGAAATGATTGATGCATTCACCACTTGTTTGGCAAGCTTCAACAGAAGGCTTGAAAGCCACAACACTCGTACCCAATCCTTTAGGGATATCACCCCAAACGCACGTGCGGTGTGGGTGAATAGAAGTACTCATGCATAAGTATTACAACAAGTCCGTGCATTAATACTTCCTATGCTTTGTGACTTTAATTGATTGTGTGCTTTTTGTTTTCATTCCAGCATGGGTTGAAAATTGTGCTTATGTATTTTTTTTTCCTTGAATGTTTTTACATTTTTTTGATCTTACTTTACTTGTTCTATTTTTGAGTGTGTTCAAAAAATTCAAAAACCCATAAAAATTGAAAAATCTTCAAAAAGTTTGATCGCTTGTATTGTGTATATCACATGTGAGTTTGGCCCAGTACCTTCGTACTAATGGCGTAGTGCATTTACGAGCTTAGCTTGTTATGTATGCATATATATCTTTGTGGGAGAAATCTTGAAAACTATGTGTGATTGTTGAAAATAGATCTTCAAGCTTGTCATGAATGATTGGTCAAAAGTCTTGATGGTCTTGATACTTGCATAGACTTATGCCTATATATCTTCCCACCTTTACTTTTATGTTTTTGTAATAGAGCTCACCAAATGTAAATCTCAAAATGAAAAAGAGATTATGAGCTACAAAAGTCTGTCGCACATACTAGTATTTGACTAGGAAAAAGGGAAAGCGGCTTTCGTATTGAAATGTATGGTGCTCAAAAAGGTAAAGGCTAACTCTCAATGTTGAAATATCAAAATTTTCATGCATCGATCTAAAAAAAAAAAGGAGATGTATTATCCAAAAAGGATCAAATGTTATGATTTATGCAGAAGCCAAATGAAAAGCTTCTAAGTTTTGTAATCATTCTCTTGTGGGAGGTCATATATGTTCATTTCTATAATTGAGATAGACCACTTGACTTAGTACCGGTTATGTATGACTTGATTGAATTGATCATTGAAGTTTCATTCTGGTCTAAGGACTATTCCACATTTGATACTCACCCACAACATACAAGACTTTGATTCTATTAATGCTTATCTTATTTGTGTGATTGTACATGTTCAAATGTGATGTGTATGCTCAATGACTTATCGATCAAACCCAGAAAGATCTTTGAGTGTTTTATATGTTTTTGAAAGTGATTTTATATTTCTGTGTTCTTAGTTTTTGTTCAAAATGCATTTTTGTGTATTTCTTTAAAAACTGGTTCAGAGGCAATTTCGCGAGAAGCTCGCAAGTTAGAGCTTCCCACGAAACTAGCTTAAGGGAAATAATTTTTTTTCAAATTTCATACAGAGAGTCTCGCTTCTATCTCGCGAGTATTTCGCTACTAAACTCTTCTCGCGAAATGCTTTTTAGGCAAAAATGGAAAATTTTCAATTTCATACAGAGGCTATCGCGATTGTTTCGCGACTAAAAGCTTCTCAAGAAAGCTTTTGTGCTTCAGTGGTGCTTTTTGTGACTAATATCGTGATTTGTCTAACTGCGAAAAACGGGTATTTTCAGTTTTATAAGGCAAATGTGACAGTTTTTTTGTTTTCAAACACTCTCTATCTCCCTCGCTTTGCCTCTCTCGAACCCCTCTCAACCTAAAACCACTTTTCATTCAAAACCCTATCAATTTCAAGCAAATCTCTGCAAAATCAATCTTAAATGTATGTTCTTAACATTCTTTTCATCTTTTCCACTTAGATTATGCAGAAAATAACTTAGGTTTTCAAAATTGGGGATTTTTCAAAAATGGGTTGGGGTTCATGTTTTTGTGAAAATTTTTTCAAAATTTTGATTAGGCTGAGTCCTATTTGGTTTGTGTGTATCTGTGTTGGCCCCTTGTCGCATTTTGATCATGTATTAAGGCATTTTTCTATGTGTTCATGCATTGTTCATTCGTGTAGTGCTGTGTTGCATGCCAAGTGCTTGTCAAAATGCTCAAGTGGCATTTTGTGTTGAATTGGACTCAAATGAGTTCCAATGTTTGGGTTTACCCTTGATTGAACATGCTTGACATGTTTTGATCATTGGGTGTGCCTAGAGAGTGCCTAGAAGGTGCATGCCAAGGCATTGTGAGGCACAAATTGGGCATTTTAGAGTATTCAAGAATGAAGCAGGAAATCAAGCACACCGTAATGTTTAAAAGAACAGATTCTAGAAATTAATTATGTAGAGCATACCAACATAAAAACTGATAGGGCAAAAATGAAATGACCTCTTTGCAAATTAATTAATTACTCAAGTTAATTAATTAAGCCAATTTAATATGCAATAGCGTGGTAGCACAAAAAAATGACCAATTATAATAAATGCAACGGAAAATACATTTGACACAGGTAATTTTTTTACGAATGGGGAAAATTATCGAGGCAAAACCCCACCAGGTGATTGTAATGTACCACTCCCGAGAATCTACTGTTATCAATCATAAGCAATTACAAGTATAAGGAATCTTACCAAACCCTTTGGCCAATCCCGAAATAGTAACCTACAGTTAAACCCTTACTCCAATACCTAATTGGACTTGTATTGTAGCAACAATCTCTTCATTTAATGTACAAATCCGAGTACATGACTAACCAATGATGCATGGATCCCAGTACGTGACTAACTCCACCAACTTGAAGAAGATGTTGGCTGCAAAGTTCTTCACTTTATCAACAATGAAGATCGGGAAATTCCTTGGTCGTAAAACCTTTGGCATAAAAACATAGTAGCTTCTATAGAGAGTGTTAGGAGATATGTGAATCATGTTAAGAACATGTCATTTAGAATTGGCTTATCCTTTGACAAAATGCACTTTACTTGTAATTGAGTAAATCTAGGATGGTTTAAGTCTTCAAGAAATATGTTGTTCAAGTTAAGAGTTAAAGCCATGCAAATCTGTCCAAGAAACAAGTGAAAAAGTGTTGTATTTTAAAGCTCGACGGATTGTATCTATCAAGTTTTAAAAGGCAAATTTAGCCCCATGCTCAACGGATACCTTATCTATTGAGATTTACGAAAATCAATTTTTCAGATATGATTTCATGCATATTTATGTGTATGTGTTTAGGCTTTCTTTTCTCACAACCCTAAACATATATAAGAATTATTTTAAGGGCCGTCATAAGGGGGTTGCACTTGTTGTTGCAAGTATATTGTGACCGGAGATAATTTGCCTTAGTTCATCTTTTTCTTGAAGAAAGTCTGCATTTGTACGCCGTAGGGTTTTATGACCAAGGAGCTTTGTGATCTTCATCGTGTGGATGAACTCAAGAACTTTACAGCCAACATTCTTCTCAAGTTGGTGTGTTAGTCACGTACTTGGATCCGTGCATCAATTGGTTAGTCATATACTGGGAGCCGTGCATTGAAAAGGAGAGATTGTCACTACAAAACAAGTCTAATTAGGTACTGGGGTAAGGATTCAACTGTAGGTTGGTATAAAGTCTTGGGATTCCTTTACTTGTAATCGCTTGTTTTGATAATAGTGGATTCTTAAGAGTGGTGACCTTAAATTCACTAGATGGGGTTTTTGCCTTGAAGGTTTTCCCCATTTGTAAACAAATCACCATGTCAATTTAATTTCCACTGCATTTAGTTTTTTGGTGATTTGTTTGTGCTACCATGTGTTATTGTATGTTAATTAAATTAATTAATTAACTTGGCTAATTAATTGGTTAATTTACCCAAGGGGTCAATACATTCTTGGCTTATCAAAGAGAATGATGAATTAGGTCATTTTTCGCATTTGGTTACACAATGCATGCGCGACGGCCTTCAAAGTAATCCTTATATATGTCTAGGGTTGTGAGAAAAGAAACCCTAGGCAAATACATAGGAATATGCGTGTAATCAGATTTGAAAAGTCTGATTTTGTAATTCTTGACAGATATAGCTTTTGTCGAGTTTCTATCGAGCTTTAACATTAAATCTCAATAGAAGGGATTTACATCGAGACTTCTATCGAGATTTAATGAACAACACTTCTTCACTTGTTTCTTAGTTAGATCTCCATGGCTTTAACACTTGATTTGAACAACATGTTTCTTGACGTCTTAAACTCATCCTAGATCTACCCAATTACAAGTAAAGTACGTTTTGTCAAAGGATTAGCCAATTATATAAAATATGTCCCTAACAATCTCCCCCTTTGGTAATCTGTGACAAAACCACAACAAAACAAGTAATCATGAGAGAAGTCTTAAATCACTAAACTCATAACAACTTTTTGTATTACAAAATAAATCTAACCCTAACATAAATTCTTGAAAAACTTTGCAAGAAGAGGGTTCATGGCATAGTAGACTTTCATAACATATCTTTTCGAAACACTTAAACAAAACTCATCAAGTCATCATGTGTGAAACAGAAAAATAAAGATTGCGTACATAAAGAAACGTGTGTATAAAGAGAGAAAAGAAACAACACATGTAGAGGTAGGTGAAGAAAACATACATTATCATCACATATATGAAAAGTAAAGTACAATGAATGTAAATAAATGGTCACAAGACCGGTGTACAAGAGGCTAATGTGAAAAGAAGAAAAGAAAAGTACATATAAACCTCACTACATCCTTTAATATCTATATACACTCCCTCTATAAAAAAAATCCTATACTAACTCTCCCCTTAAGTACAAGACTACTCTCAATCCCAAAACTACTCCCTTTAAGTACAAAACTACTCTTAATCCCAAAACTACTCCCCCTTTTTGTCACGAATGACAAAGGGTAAGTCACCGAGAGGTTGTTATCTCGTCATTACTGGAAGAGCTAGCATCATCCTTGTTTGGTTCTAAAGACTTAGGTTTTTATAAATTTAGAACTCTAATGTGAATTGTTGGCAAACCATGATCAAAACAATATGTTTAGTCATGTTTAGACTTGCTCAAAGTTGTCTCATTTATGTAAAGTTGGAATAAGTTGATGTAGAAGGCTTTTATGCTTCTCGCCCTGGTTCGATCGATCGAGGCTTAGGTTCGATCAATTGAAAATCAGGTTAGAAGCGTTTTTCTGCAGAATTCCAACTTAGCCCTAGTTTGTTTAAAACGTTTAGGGTTTTCTAATTTGTCCTAAGTATAAAAGGCAAACCCTAGTCACGTTTTAGTGTTGCTCATATTGCTGTTTGTGTAAATCTCTTGTGAGATCTAGAGGAGCTTTCCTTTACACAAACTAAGGGTTTTCAAGGAGGAGATATTATCTACACCTTGATGATCAATTTAGTTGTTGCATTGAAGTTTAAAGAAACACAAGCAGGTGTGCTTGTATCCGGTGGTGAATCCAAGAAAGAAGGAGTCCGTGGATTTGGAGCTTGCACGTGGTCGTGTCGGTAAGTTCCTTGGTGGGTAGCAATAAGAAGTCGAGCATGGGGGCTTGTAAGTCTTATTGTATGAACTTCGATTCTTTCAAAATAGTGGATTCAAGTTTACCTTAAGGATAGCTAGATTAAATCCTCCCCAGGTTTTTACCGGTTTGGTTTCCTAGGTGATCATATCTTTGTGTTATTTATCTTTCCATTGCTTTGTATGATATGATTGTTTGATTGTGATAATCTAGATTTGGAATTTGGGCTAAGATAACAGCTTGGCTAATTACCTAGGTTAATCCAATTGTATTTTTAAGGGGTCTAAAAATCATCAAGTGGTATCAGAGCAGGTTGCTCTCTTGTTCTTGATCTGTTGATCACTGAGGTGATCCTTGACCCCTGTTGTCATGGAACACGGATGCTCTCTTGTTATTCCTCCTCACTTTGATGGGAATAATTATGCTTATTGGAAAGTAAGGATGAAAGCATTCCTAAAATCGATTGATGAGAGAGTCTGGAACTTCGTTGAATACGGATGGGAAAAGTCCACTACTCCCGTTAGTGAGTGGGAAACTTCTCAAAAAGAAGCAGCTGCGTTCAATAGCAAGGCTATGAATGCTATCTTTAACGTTGTTTCTTTGGAGGAATTTAAGAGAATCTTTAATGTTGAGGTTGCTCATACTACTTGGAATATCCTCCAGATTGTGCATGAAGGAACAAAGGGTGTCAAAATCAATAAATTGCAGCAGTTAACTTCAAAATTTGAAAGCATTAGGATGTCTGATGATGAATCTTTTGATGAATTCTATGTCAAACTGAATGATATTGTTAATTCTGCTTTTAACTTGGGTGAAATCTATGATCAACTTAAAATTGTTAGGAAGATTCTTAGATCATTAACTCAAGACTTTAGACCCAAGGTGACCGCCATTATCGAAAGCAAGGATGTGGACTCCAACCCCGTTGATGAACTTGTAGGATCACTTCAATCTTATGAGTTGGACCTGCCCAAAACTAAAAAATCCAAATCAATGGCTCTTAAGTCAGTTGATGATGTTGAGATTGGTGGATTTGATGATGAGCTCTCTGCTATAGAGATTGCTTACCTTGCTAAGAACTTTTAAACTTTCTCGGGAATAGTAACAGAAAGGCAAGTGGTACGAACACTGCTGAACCTAGAAACTTTAGGAAGAACGATCCCACTAAGGTTAACAATAATGATAAACCTAGAGAAAAAGTAGGTCAATCTTCAAATAATTCTATGGGTCCTCGGTGTTTTGGATGTCAAGGGTATGGTCACATGAAATCTGAATGTACTACCTATTTGAAGTCTAAGGGTAAGGCTATGGCTGTAACCCTTAGTGATGGTGAAGTTTCTGATGATGAGTCCGGATGTGACGAGGATGAAAACTTCATTTCTTTCATTGCTACTACTGTAGTCAATGAAAGCATATCTGTTGAAGAGAACCCTTCTGATGGGGAACTCTCTGAGGATGCAGATCTTCAAGAGGCTTACAATAAACTTTGCAAAGTTGCTGCAAAGGATGCTATGAATGTTGAAATTGGCCTGAAGAAAATTGAATCTCTTGAGCTTGATAAGAAATTTTTTTTTGTAAAACTGTTTGATGCAAATGAACTTTTGAACAATGTGAAAACTAAGAATATGCTATTGCTTGATAAAGTTAAATCTTTGGAACTTGATTTATCTGTTGTTAGATCTACTAGTTCTAAACTTGATAAAATGCTGAGTGTTCAAAAGTCTCCTTTTGACAAATCTGGATTAGGTTTTGTTGAAAGCATCTTTGTGACTGCTCCCCATTCCACAAACTTTGTCCCTTCATCATCTTCTGAACCTTCTGTGAGTGAGATTGTGTGTGAAACTGTCAAATCCCCTGTGAGTGAGGTTGTTAAACCCATAGAAGTTTCATCATCTACGAAGATTAGGGTTGGTTTGAAAGAGTCTAAACCTAAGCAGCCTACCCTTTCTAAGGACAAGTCACATGATAAGCCTGCATGGGTTTGTCATTTTTGTGGAAAGCCTGGACACATTCGTCCAAACTGTTACAAGTTGCAAGCTGCTAAGAGAGCAAACAAACCAAGAGTATCTGTGCCTCAAGCATAAGATCCTAGGGTACTTATTGGTGAATTGGTAAAGGCTTTAAACCTTTATTCCAATCCTGGAGTTGGAAACCACTCTAATGTGAATACGAACTCCAATGCTCGTGGTGCATCTAACAGATTTTGGATGTAAAAGACTCGAACTAATTGAGTCTTTTTGACATGGTCCTTGTACTTCATTGCTCTACCTTTTGTGACCATTTTTTTTTGTGTGTTCTTTTGTTTCTAGGGTTTGCATTGCATAACATTCATGCATTTCATTTTTTTTATAATAATAAAAAAAAAGGAAGCAAATTGTGTTTTGCACTATTTTCTTGGTTTTTGAGAACAAAGTTGGTCAATTTATTTTCACATAACATGTCTTTTGTACCTTGTTTAGCCTTGATGAGCTTACTTATTGCACTTTACTAGTTAAAGCTTTGTAGTGCATGTTGTGTAGGAAAGATGTTTATGGTTTTTGATCACTTTGTCTTGATCTTGAAGTCACATGTCTTTGGTATCGGACTTGAACTTTTAGAGAAAAGCATAAATAACCATCTCACCACTGTTCACTAGCCAATCATGAACACTTTAGTGAATATCGTAAGATTTTGTACTCGAGAAAGTGTAGCACATGCACAAAAAGAACATAAGGTGTAGCCTCGGTTTAATTGCTTAATGCTTAAAATTGGTGTGTACTATTAGGCTTGATGCCAAATCACATAATTAAAATTGGTGTGTACATTATCCTGGCTTTTTAATAAGTTTCTGAATAAATTAAAATTGGTATGTATATTATGAGGCAAAATTCAAGAAACTTACATGATTGCAAGCTTATGTTCTAAGAGATGTGGGAGTTATATGATGTAACTCTTTAGGTGATAGTCTCTTTCAAATTCAATGTGATGAATTTTGTAGACTTTGTGATTGATTTCTATTTACATATCACCTCACATGTATCTCAAGTTTTTGCTAGTTGCACATACTACACAAGTTACTCTTTGCTAAACATTGTACATGTTATTATGTGTGTCTTTGGTCCGACCAACCAAGTTTGCAAATACTTTGAGTTTTGTACAAAACTGATTTGATGCTTGAAAATTTATGGAGAATGTAAGAAATTTTAAATTTGGGAAATTTGGGGCTTTTTGTTCAAATTGGTTCAATTGATGAAATTGGCTTGTTGGAGTGATGTAATTGATCATTATTTTATGCACTTCATCTTATGTACTGATCAATTCATCAATTTATTACAAATTGATCAAGTAGTTTTTCAAAATTTTGGGGTTTTTTGTTAGAAACTCTATGCTCAAGCCAAATTTGTGAACTTGAACTCAATTCGAACTTAATTGCACTGCATTAGGTCATGCATCACTACATTTAATTTGTTCATGCATCATATAGATTTTTTGTTCTACATTTTTTTTGTGCTAACTTGCAGTCTACCCTTGGTTTTTTTTTTTTTTTTTTTTTTGCATTGTGTCTTGGTCCTTATCCTAGCACTATGCCTAGGAAAACTAGAGCCCATAGGACCCCCTCCACTTCCTTTGAGTCCGCCTCTAGGAGTGAGGTGTTTAGGAATGCTAAGCGCAGAGAGGCCTTTGAGAAATTGAATTGTAAGCGTAAGATTTGGGCTGAGCGTTCTATGATTTTAGATGAGATTGATCCAGCCATTAGGGCTAACTTTGAGTCTAGAGGTTGGTTGTCCCTATTAGAGATAGATCATCCACCCCGCCCTGATTAGAGAGTTCTTCTCGAATCTCTCTTGCCATGTCTATGATTCCAACACTCTTGTTAGGAGTTGGATACGAGGTGTTGAGTTCACCATTACTCCTAGGGTAGTGGCTGAAGCTCTTGGGGTTCCGGTCGTTAGGGAGCCTGACTATCCCTATGATGAGTCTCCACCCTTAGATGTTGTCATGTCATACATCATTGGGTCTTCTATCCAGTGGGATTCTGATCCTCAGATCACGTCTGCTGAGCTTACTAAGACCGCCTATCTTTTCTTTAGAATAGCATGTCATTCTTAGTGGCCTATTTCTCATCTCCACACCATCCCTCTAGAGCGATGTGTGTTTTTGTACGCTTTTATTCTTGGTGCGTCTATCGCCTTTCCTCATCTGTTCCTTCGTTCTTTGAACGAGGTTCATAGGAGTTCTACCGTAGGGTATGCGCTTATCCATCTTATTTTCATACATAGAATTTTGTTGTTTCTTGGTTTAGATGGTTTCTCTTCCGGTGAGCCTGCTCATGTTGTTGCTGCCATAGGTGCCACCTTTCTTAGGCAGAGGGCTGCTCACTTGAGAGTTGATCCTACGCGTCCTAAAGGTGCATCTTAAGTCGTGCTGTTCCCCCTCCTCCCTCTTTTACAGTCTTGATCTTTCTTTGAGATGTCTGTTGTTGCTGCTGCTGATGCTAATGTTTCTCTACCGACTACGCCGGATGATTGAGACATTCGACGTACGTTGGATCATATCTTGACCGTTCAGGTGGCTCATGGACAAATTTTGGTGGGCGTGTTCGATGAGATCCGTGCTTTACGCACAGAGTTGGCACGATTTAGACAATCTTCACCGCCACCTCCCTTTTGATGATGGATTTTGTTTGCCCTTTGGCATTCCGTCACAAAAAGGGGGAGTACATATATTTGAGTTGAGCTCTTGTAGAGTTTTGTCTTTAGGGGAGAGTTTTTTTTTTTTTTTTTTTTGGTTAGAGCTTGTGGAGTTTAGATTGTATCTAGGTGCTTTACATTGTATTTTTATCCTTTTTAGCTCTTGCCATACTTTTGTTGGGTTATTCATGTTAGGGGGAGTTATTTTTTATTGCTTTATATGTTTCTTGTTTCAATTGCTTATTGATTTATATTTATGAGTTTTTCATTGATATATGTCTTTATTGTGTGATGTTTGAAATCAAGAATTTATTTTGTTCACTTGTATTTTCCACACATGTGGTTATGCATTTTGTTTAGTGTTTTAGGAAATATACAAGTTGATTCAATTGAGTTTCTTTGTCTACACTTGCAAATGATGGATAGTAGTTAGGATTGAATTTGTTTTATGAGCATTTGTTTTGTAAAGGGCTTTTCTTTATAAACTTTGAGCTTTTAGTTGTGTTTTGTCACGGATTGCCAAAGGGGGAGTTTGTTAGGTTCTAAAGACTTAGGTTTTTATGTATTTAGAACTTTAATGTGTATTGTTGGCAAACCATGATCAAAACAATATGTTTAGTCGTGTTTAGACTTGCTCAAAGTTGTCTCATTTATGTAAAGTTGGAATAAGTTGATGCAGAAGGCTTTTATGCTTCTCGGCCTGGTTCGATCGATCGAGGCTTAGGCTCGATCAATCGAAAATCGGGTCAGAAGCGTTTTTCTGTAGAATTCCAACTCAGCTCTAGTTTATTTAAAATGTTTAGGGTTTGCTAATTTGTCCTAAGTATAAAAGGCAAACCCTAACCACGTTTTAGTGTTGCTCATATTGTTGTTTGTGTAAATCTCTTGTGAGATCTAGAGGAGCTTTCCTTTACACAAACTTAGAGTTTTCAAGGAGGAGATATTATCTACATCTTGATGATCAATTCAATGCTGCCATTGAAGTTTAAAGAAACACAAGCAGGTGTGTTTGTATCTAGTAGTGAATCCAAGAAAGAAGGAGTCCATGGATTCGGAGCTTGCACGTGGTTGTGTCGGTAAGTTCTCTTGGTGGGTAGTAATAAGAAGTCGAGTGTGAGGGCTTGTAAGTCTTATTGTATGAACTTCAATTCTTTCAAGATAGTGGATTCAAGTTTACCTTGAGGATAGCTAGGTTAAATCCTCCCCAGGTTTTTACCGGTTTGGTTTCCTAGGTGATCATATCTTTATGTTATTTATCTTTCCATTTGCTTTGCATGATATGATTGTTTGATTGTGATAACCTAGATTTGGAATTTGGACAAAATAACAACTTGGGTAATTACCTAGGTTAATCCAATTGTGTTTTTAAGGGGTCTAAAAACCATCAATCCTCATCATCACTAGCACTATCATCCTCATCAATTGAGGCCTCTAGAGAAGGAGATGAAGAAGGAGCAAAACCACCAATGCGAGCCTGTTGGCGTGCTATGCGACCGACTCGGGTGTTCATTTGACAAATCTCATCTATGAGATAGTCAAGACGACCACTAAAGTCATCCTCTATCCGCTGAAGCTGCGCCATAATGGCCTCCATGGTCACACCATCGGTTTGTAAAGGTAGAAGAAGGCGAGGAAGAAGGCGGAACAACAGAAGCTACAAGATTTGTTGTCTACAATTGTCACCACTTCGGTTGAAGGCGGGCCTCGCTCCGTTAAACAGAATTGGCAATGATGGCACCCATGGTGGTGAAGAGAGGAGATAAAGGAATGGGGATGTGAAAATTCTGAAGGATTCGCGTGATAGCTAAAGGAAAGATGAGCTTATCATGGTTGGCGGTATCACGATACACATCTATGATAGATGTGTTGAAGTAAAAGGAAAAGTCGATAGAGAGGTCCTCTAAAAGAGACAAAAGAAAAGGAGCATGAGGCTTAGTAATGGAGTTATAGTGAGATACTGGAGTAAGAGTGAATGTCATTACCATGTTAAGGAACCTTAGGACTTTGGCAAACTCGAGCATGGGGTGTTTAGCTTACCACCCCATATGGAAGGTGTCTCACAAAAGTGAGAGAGAAGCTCGTCTTTAAACACCGATTTGGAGAAGCTCACAGCCGGGGTAATTAGGATGCGCTACCCTAGGAACATGTAGTACCTCGGATATAAGATGCGGGGTAACTACGATATGTGTACCTCTAAATATAGTAACAAACTAAGGCACAGAGGTATCGATGCCATGTATATTGAAGTAAAACTCCTATATAAACACGATGGGACACCTTATGGGTCTCTCAAGTAGAGATTCCCAGCCCCGAGTTCGAATGATAGCGGGGAGAGGAGTGTCGGCAAAGCCCAACAGGATAACCTGGCATTTTGGATGAATGCCACGTTTTTGGAAGTTCTTTGAGAAGTCCTTCCTGGCCTTCTCATCATGGAATTGAAAGTGGAGGGGGATAAGAGGATCAGAGGAAGAAGACCCAAAACCTTGAAGAGGATTCTGAGCTGGAGTGCATGCTTTAGGTGCCATAGCGCGGTCTATCCGAGAGAGAGAGAGAGAGAGAGAGAGAGAGAGAGAGAACATAATAGAACACATCACAAACTAGAAAAGGAAAGAAAAGAAACGAATGCATGAAAAATTGCATGAACATGTAACGTGCAAAATTTAAAAGCATCATGGGTAGAACCCAATCTGAACCTACCAGCACACAATCAACAATAATCAATCACACATCTAAAATGAATGAAACATTGTTATGATGCAATGAGAATGCAATGCATGAGCATATAACATCAAAACACCACAACCCAACCCAACAATTTCACAAAAATCTTAAAAAACCCAAAAACTTTCAAAACCCAAAACCTAGGTCTAAAAATGCATGAATGCATGTAAAAGAAGAAATTGAGAAGTCTTACCAAGTGATTTGAGCTTGATGTAGGCCGAAAATCATGTGGGTAAGGAGATTTGAGAGTGAAAAGGAGTTTTGGGTGAGAAAGAAGTGAGATCCATCGAGGGAGAAGAGAGAAAAGTGAAGTATGAATTGCGCTTTAGCTTTAAATATAAAACACAGCTCGATGGATCGAGGTATCTATCGAGATCTGTCGAGCACTAAATCTCGACAGAAATGAATCTATCGAGGTGATGTCGAGGATCTGTCGGTGACAAAACTCACCTCGATGGATCGAACAATTTGTCGAGAATCTATCGAGTAGACAGAGAGCAAAGAAATTGGGCTCGATGGATCGAGGAAGCTATTTAGATTCTATCGAGAAGAAACCCAGAAATCTCGATGGATCGAGAATATGTCGAGATGCTATCAAGAAAAGAGAAAGAAGGCTCGATAGAAAGGAATCTGTTGAGGATCTATTGAGAAGCTATTGAGGTTGAAGAAAAGGAGGTTTTTTAAGGGAGGAAAACACAAAGAGATGAATGCAACAAGCAAGCAACTCAACCAAAAATCCAATCAACATGTTAAGCTCTCACAACATCTTTCAACATATATGCAAGGCATAGATAGATCCAAAACAAACACACACATACTAAACAAGTCTAACCAATTTTATATTTCAAAAACAAGTTAAGATAGTTTAGTGAGCATATATTAACACTTGTATTCCTTGTGATGGCCAAATCATATTGTACCTGCACATGTATCAAAAGTAGCAAAGAATATGTGTGTTGTGTGTGAAAACATAGCAAGAGTGCATGTGTCTCATATTATGAAGATTTGAGATATGAGAAAATCAAATACACTCACACACAATCATAACTGCTTGATGGGGACTCTCTCCTTCGAGGTACATCCTATAACTCCCATATCTCCTAGAAATACGCTTGCAATCATATCAAAAGCATTTTGATTCTTTTTGCTTTTATTTTCTTTGCATATTTTTCTTTTTGAGCATAGCATGCATGGGCATATATGAGAAAGAAAAGAAATACCCATTTATGTAAACTTAAACATTCCAATTTTCCTGTGCCTAAGCACACGGATGTTATTCATGATTGGCGGGCTTTAGTGGTAAGATGGTTATTTATACGTTTCTCTTAGGATTTTCTAGTCCTTCCCGTCAAAAAGAGTGATATGAGTATGAGACATAAGAGATAATCTTAATCGTACTCATCACAAACATGAGCCACAAAGCTCACTTGCTTAGTTGTGCATTGAGATGCTCATCTAAGCTACAAGAGATACAAAGTTTAGAACACTTTGTTTCAATGGTCATCTAGGGTATACAAGTACCAATATACACAAACACACACTGTTTTTGTATTTTTCAAATTTTCATTTTTTTTTATTTTTATGAAAAATAAAATAAAAACAAAACCTAAAAACAACCAAACAAAAACATAAAGAAACACACAAAGCATAAAACTAGACTGACTCAAAAAAAAAAAGAATGCAAAACAAAAAAGTAATGCAAAAACATAAGGGGAGAGAAAGAAAAAGTGACTAAATCACTTTGAGCATTTTTCTTTCTAAACTGTAGTTTTGGAGAAGGATCCTTTTCTAGAGTTGAACCTTTGTTCCGGAGGTAAGGGGCGAGAATTGAAACTGTTCAAGTTCGAAAGGAACATGAGGGCCTTGAGAAGATCTCCAAGATGACCCAAAGATGATGGAATCTGATCTTGACCACCGGATGATAACATGCTATTGCTTTGTTGAGTGGCTAACCACTTATAGCAATTTGGATGAGTGTGTCCTGAAGCTCCATAGTGATGACAGAAATGCGGCTTCTTTGATTTAGACTTCTTATTTTTAGCCTTATTGATCTTAGGGTTTCTAGTCTCTTTCTTTTCAACCTTAGGGGGTGCTCCTAGTATAGATTTTCCCTTGTCTAAGTTCTCACTAGCTATTTCAGTTTTAGTTTCATTATTTTCAACATCATTATCATTAGCGGGTGAATCAAAAAAAATCTTAATAGAAGAGGCAATATTAGGAGAAGAGAATTCATATCTCGAATCGGTTTTGTCGAAGCTTGACTTTCTAAAAGCTTAGCATCTCGTCGAGCTTTACACTAAAAGTTCTCTCCAATTGAGCTGTGACTTGAAACAACTTTTCTTCAAGCTTCTTGGTCCTTTCGGTCAAGAAATTGTTCTCAAATTACAGTGCTCCAATGGTTTGATTGGCTTCATTAACCTCGGTAGAGAGCTTCCCTTGATCTAGCTCTACATCACTCGGCTTCTTGGTGGCCGGACTATATAGTTTCTCACGCTTTTGAGAACCCTTGTACAATTTTGCATAGGCTGTGTGGATATCATCTTGTTCATCCATTTTCTCAAACTTAGATTTTTCCAAGTCCTTTTTTTCATCCACTACTTCTACGATCCCCTTAGTAGGATCCACTGTGGTAGTGAAAGCACTCAAAATTCCCTCGTCATCACTATCATCCGACTCAATCTCAAGCTCAGTATCACTCAAGGTAGCAGCAAGAGCCTTGCTTTTCCTAATCAACTTGAGATATGTTGGACATTCTTGTTTCATGTGTCCAAAACCTTGACATCCAAAGCATTTTGGTCCGGAGGGACTAGTATACTGACCGCCATCCTTAGCATCCTTCTTCCCATTGTCTTAACTTTTGAATTGAGAAGAACTAGATCACTTACGGTCCATGTCAAAACCTTTCACATTGGCATTCTTTATGAATTTCTCGAACTACCTAATGATGTAGGACTTCATCTTGGAATCTTCATCATTTGAAGAATCATTAGTCTCATTACTTTTGGCCTTTAGTGCCATGCTCTTACTTTTGCTTCATTTCCCGAGTCTAGTCAAATCCAATTCATAGGATTGCAAGTTGCCAATTAGCTCCGTCAAAGGAATAGTGTCAATGTCCTCTGATTCTTCAATGGCGGCTCAGACCGAGGTAGCCCCGCATACGAGGCGGCAGCTCCTCCGGCTTCTCTTGCTCCATCCACCTCCGCTCCTTCGTCTTCTATGGGTGGAGTGACGATTGAGGCCATCATGGCATAGCTTGTGCGCATGGATGCTTGCCTTGACACTCTTAGTGATGAGTTATGTCAGGTGAACACTCGTGTCGGTCGTATCGCGTGTGATCTACAGTATTAGGATTAGTGCCCTTAAATCCTATTTTATGATGCTATGTATGATATTATGTATGACATGATGTATGACTTAATATTGTAATTAATAAAGTTGTTTTATTACTATCTGAAATATTGGTAACATGAATATTCGGACATTATCATATAGTCCATGAGATGCATAGTATGTGATTTATGTCAAAAGTCACAGAAGATATAAATCACAAGTTCTTTGTAAACTCAGAATTTTAGTTCGTAGTCCGTGATGAAATTGGGCATTTAATTTGCGAAGACTATAACATATTAACTAAGATGATTTGTCTTGATCATGGAAGTGGTGACTTCTAGTTGATATGTTGATATGTTTTAAAAGTTAAGACATATTGAACTGGATCGTTGTGAGATTTATTATTCTCCTACACATGATTCTAGACAATGGTATACACTAGACTAAATATTATAGTATCCTCTATGCTGAGTTCTTACTATTATTATTTAGAGGCCAAAAGTATAACGGCATATTATTAGTGTATGATAAGAGTTATCATGATAACACTAATAATGAGAAGAGTTCTCAATCAATCATAGTATTTAATGTTCACTCTATGCCGAGGGATATTGAATATGGGATTGGGTTGTTGTTGCATATATTATACTATGGTTTTATTAAGGTTCCATATTATATGTTTATATGCTAAATTGATAATATCTAGTTACTTATTATATTCATGTTTATTGTTTTCAGATTTGAATATGGCATCATTTAGCCCACTTGTTACTATTCTTAATCAAAACAAACTATTTGGATCCAACTATGTTGACTGGAAAAGAAATTTGGACATAGTTCTCTCAGCAAAAAAGCACAAATATGTGCTTACTAAACCATGTCCTAGCTTTCCTTCATTAGATGCTCCTCTTGAGGAAAAACAACGATATGATTGTTGGCAGAAGTCTAATGAGATGGCCAAGTGCTACATCCTAGCATCTATCTCAAATGTTCTATAGCATCAAATGCAGGATGTAGAACTAGCTTCGGACATAATGCCAAGTCCGAAGGAGATGTTTGGTGAGCAAGGCCGTTACGCAAGGCAAGAAACCATGAGGCAAATTTACAATACCAAAATGGCTAAAGGCGGTTCAGTTAGGGAGCATTGTCTCACAATGATCTCTAATCTGAATACATCGAAGGTTTTAGGTGCCGACATTGATGGAGAATCCCAAGTGGATATGATACTCCAGTCATTACCGGAATCATTCAAGGAATTCAAACTCAATTATAATATGAATAAAAAGATTTACACATTGTCCGAATTAATGAATAAGTTGGTAGCGGTGGAAGGTATTCTTGGTACTTCTAGTGTTGATGCTAACATGGCTGAAGCTTCTACTTCTCAACCTAAGTTGAAAGACAAGGGTAAGAAGAAGAAGAAGAAGGAATTCACCAAGCAAGAGGGTAAACAAATTGCCTTAGGGGTTGCCGACAGAGGAAAGAAGCTCAAAGGAAAATGTTTCCATTGTGGTGAGAAAGGACATTGGAAGAGGAATTGTCCAAAGTTCAAGGTTGCCAATAATAAGGGTATGAATAGTTCATTCCTCCTTGAAATATGTTTGGTACAAAATCCCACGGATTCTTGGTGTGTGGATTCAGGTTGTACTAATCATATCTGCAATTCTTTGCAGGGGTTCCAGGAGACGAGAAAACTTAATGAAGGAGAATTATTTCTTACTTTAGGCGATGGGAGCAGGATTCCAATTGTAGCTATTGGTGTTTTTAATTTATGTTTTGAGTCAAGAGTTTTAGTATTGGAAGACTGTCTATATGTACCTATTGTTCGTAGGAATTTAATTTACGCAACTTATTTAGGTAAACATGGATATTGTGTTATCCTTAAGGACAATGTTGTAATAAAGAAGGGTAAAGTGTTTATCATTGCGGCAATATTGTTGATGGTCTTTATATTTTAACTCCTGATAAGCATGAATTATACAATTCTGAATTAGATCATGACTCTCATATAAAATCATTAAAGAGAAAATTTCCTTCTACTAGTGATGCATATCTTTGGCATTTGCGTTTAGGTTATATTAATTCAAATAGGATTCAAAGATCGATCAAAGATGGACTCTTAGAGCCCATGGACTTTGATGAATTTCTAGTTTGTGAATTTTGTTTGGAAGGTAAAATGATCAAATGACCTTTTAATGCAAAAGGTAGAAGAGCTCAAGATTTGTTAGAACTAGTACATTCAGATGTATGTGATCCTATGTCAATCCAGGCAAGAGGTGGCTATGAGTATTTCATCACTTTTACCGATGATTACTCTAGATTTGGTTATGTGTACCTAATGAAATGGAAGTTCGAAGCCTTTGAAAAGTTCAAAGAGTTTAGGGATGAAGTTGAGAATCAATTAGGCAAATGCATAAAGGCCATTCGATTAGATCGTGATGGCGAATATCTTCTTGGGGATTTTAAGGATTACTTAACTAAAAATGGGATTGTATCCCAATTGATCTGCACTGAACTCCACAACAAAATGGTGTAGCGGAAAGAAGGAATAGGACTCTTTTAGATATGGTTAGGTCCATGATAATTTATTCAACTCTACCAATTTCTTTTTAGGGACATGCCTTAAATATTGCAATGTATCTTCTGAATTTAGTACCTTCAAAGTCTGTTCCTAAAACACCTGTTGAGTCATGGAATGGGCGTAAGCCTAGTATGAGACATCTCCATATTTGGGGTTGTCTAGCACATGGGTTGAAGGGAAAGTCTGACAAGTTACAATCTAAAACAGCAGTGGTTTTCTTTGTAGGGTATCCAAAAGGAACTGTTGGAGGTTTATTCTATAGTCATAAAGATAATAAAGTGTTTGTTAGTACAAATGCCAAATTCTTGGAAAATGACTATATGAATAATTATACTCCTAGAAGTAGAGTTGTGTTGGCTGAAATGAATGAACCTATAAATAAACAACCAATGGATGAAACTAGGGATGATGTGGCTGTGTTAGATACACCACAAGATACTACTCATGAGATGTCTAGTACACGGATGCCTCGTCGTAGTGGGAGAACAGTTCGGCCTCCTATAAGATTCATAGGTTTGGGAGAAACTTATGAAGCGATCTCAGAAGAGGCTGAATCGGATCCTTACACTTATGAAGAGGCAGTGAATGATATAGATGCACATCATTGGATCAAAGCTATGAAATCTGAATTAGATCCCATGTATTCCAATCAAGTTTGGGATCTTGTAAAGGCGCCTAATGGCATTAAACCTGTTGGTTGCAAATGGGTTTACAAGAGGAAGAGAGGGATAGATGGAAAGGTTGAAATCTTTAAAGCAAGGTTAGTAGGTTGAAATCTTTAAAGCAAGGCTAGTAGCGAAAGGGTATACTAAAAAAGAAGGTATTGATTATGAAGAAACCTTTTCACCAGTAGCCATCCTTAAATCTATCATAATTTTCTTATCCATTGCAGCTCATTATGGTTATGAGATTTGGCAAATGGATGTCAAGACTGCATTTCTTAATGGCAATCTTGAAGAGGAAATCTATATAATGCAACTGGAAGGTTTCATAGCAAAGAACCAAGAGCATATGGTATGCAAGTTGAAAAGGTCCATTTATGGACTTAAGCAAGCATCTAGGTCATGGAACATCAGATTTGATCAAGCAATCAAGTCATTTGGTTTTGAACAAAATCTTGATGAACCATGTATGTACAAAAGACATCAAGATAAAGTGGTAATGTTCCTAGTGCTTTATGTTGATGATATTCTACTCATTGGAAATGTTGTAAGGGTAATGTCATCGGTAAAGGTTTGGTTGTCAAGCCAATTTGATATGAAGGACTTGGGTGAGGCTAATTTTATTCTAGGGATCAAGCTTTGGCGAGATTGCAAGAATAGGATGTTAGGCTTATCACTAGCTGGATATGTAGATAAAGTTCTAGAACTGTTTAGCATGCAAACTCCAAGAAAGGTTTACTTCCTTTCGGACATGGAGTTTCTCCGTATGATGACCAAAGGCCTAAGACTCAAGAGGAAGAAAATATGATGAGACAAGTTCCTTATGCTTCAGCAGTAGGAAGTCTCATGTATGCCATGCTTTGTACTAGACCAGGTATACGTTATTCGGTTGGCATGGTCAACCGATATCAATCAAATCCAGGACCAAAACATTGGCAAGCAGTAAAGCATATTCTCAAGTATCTACGGAGAATGAGACATTATATGCTTGTTTACCGTTGTGAGGATTTGATTCCCATTGGCTATACTGATTCAAACTTTCAATCGGATTTAGATTTCAAAAAGTCCACATCGGGATGTGTTTTCACCTTGGGAGGTGGAGCCATAACATGGAGGAGTGTAAAGCAATCTTGTATTGCGGACTCCACCATGGAGGCCGAGTATGTCGTTGCTTGTGAAGTGGCAAAAGAAGCTGTGATAGGCCACAAACTGAATGACCCCTTGTGATAGAAATTAATTAATTAATTAGCCAAGTTATTAATTAATCAATTTATCATGCAAACGCGTGGTAGCACAAACAAATCACCAACAAACTAAATATGCAGCGGAAAATAAATAACACAGTGATTTGTTTACGAATGGGGAAATCCTAACGGCAAAAACCCTATCAGGTGATTTTCAGGTCACCACTCCCGAAACTCCACTATTATCACAACAAGCGGTTACAATTAAAGGAATCCAAGTACCTTATCAACCTATAGTTGAACTCTTACCCTAATACCCAATTGGACTTGTTCTGTAGTGACAATTCCCCTTTCGGATGCATAACTCTCAGTATGTGACTAACCAATTGCGCGGATCCTTGTATGCGACTTCAATCACCAACTAAGAAGATTGTTGGTTGCAAAGTTCTTGAGTTCATCCACACGATGAAGATCAAGAAGATGCTTGGTCACAAAACCCTACGGTGCACATACACAAAGAACTTCTTCAAGAGAAAGAGATGAACTAGGGCTAGAACTTCGTCTCCGATCACGATTTGCTTGAACAGAGTTTGCTCAAAGCTTGTGCAACTTGTGAACTCTTTGATGGCCCTTAAACTGATCCTTTTATATGTCTAGGGTTAGGAGAAAAGAAAGCCCAAAGACACATTCACGGATCCCAAGAAAATCAGATTGAAATTCTGAAGATCTTAAATTTCGACAGATAGCGGTGTCGGCGAGTTGTCAAGCAGGTGTCGAATGTAGAACAACTTCCTTAAGCTCGATAGATGCAGCTATCGAGCTAGTTGTCGAGCTTTAATGAATTTACATTCTGAACTTGTTTTCTTGAACAGACTTGAAGACTTCAATACTTGATCTTGAAATAAGGTTTATTAAAGTATTTAAAGACATCCTAAATCTACCCAAACACAAGTAAAGTGCGTTTTGTCAAAGGATAAGCCAATTACATAAAATCATGACATATGTTCTTAACATGTGAAACACATATGTCCTAACAATCTCCCCCTTTGGCAATCTGTGACAAAACCACAACAAACAAATGAACATATGAGAGAAGTCATAAATCACTCAACTCATATTCACTTGTTGAATACAATAAAATTTATCCTAACACAAACTCTTGAAAAACTTTGCAAGAAGAGAGTTTATGACAAGTAGACTTTGACAACCTATATTTCTTAAACACTTTAAACAAAACTCATCAAGGTATCTTTGTGTGAAACAGAAATAATAGATTGCATACAAGTATAAGAAACATGTGTATAAAGAGAAAAAAGAAACAACACATGAAGGGATAGGTGAAAGAAAAACATACATCAATATAAAGAAAGAGATAAGTACAATGTATGTCTATAAATGGTCACAAGACCTCATGTACAAGAGTAATGTATCCTAAAAAAGAAAAGAAAAGATACATACTATCCTCACTACATCCCTCAAAATGTATCAACACTCCCCCTAACAAAATTGTCCTATACTAACTCTCCCCCTAAGATGGACTACTCTCATACAAAAACTACTACCCCTTTTTGTCATGAATGACAAAGGGTAAGAGTGTCAAGTAGACATCTCATCGGTAGAGCTAGCATCTCCATCAGCATCATCCGAAGCATCATTATCATCACCATCATCATCATCCTCATCCTCAGAATTAGAACCCATGGGAGAAGGTGGTGAAGGAGTAGCCTCGGGAGCAAAACCACCCATGGATGCCTGTCGTCGTGCAATACAACCGACACGAACGTTCACCTGATACAACTCTGTAGAGAGTGTACCGAGGCGAGCATCTATGTGTTGTAGCTGTGCCATGATGTCTCCTAAAGACACATCGCTTGAAGAAGAAGGAGGAGCCGATATGGATGGAGCCAAACGGGATGGAGCTGAACAGGAGGAAGGAGATGCTGAATCCGACTCTCTGCGACCAAGCCGGGCCTCGCTATGTTTAACGGTAGAATAATCTATGGCACACATGATGGTAAAATGGTCAAAAGAGGGAAGAGGAACAGAAAAATGGTGTAAAATCCTCGTGATAACGGAAGGAAAGATGAGCTTATCACGGGACGCTGAATCTTGATGAACATCTATAATAGACAAAATGAAATGAGAAGGAAAATCTATGGTAAGATGCTCAAGAAGTGATAACAAAAATCAAGCATGAGGCTCTGTGATGGAGTTATAGTGAGAGAGTGGATGCAAAACAAAAGTCATCACCATATTCATGAATCTAGGACCTTTAGCAAAAGGTCGACATGGTGTAAAAAGACGCTCACCCCAAGTAGTAGGGCGCTCACAAAAAGCAGACATGAGCTC
Source organism: Quercus dentata (assembly GCA_028216015.1). Lineage (NCBI taxonomy): Eukaryota > Viridiplantae > Streptophyta > Magnoliopsida > Fagales > Fagaceae > Quercus > Quercus dentata. The sequence goes on along the minus strand of CP116445.1, from coordinate 82,823,347 downwards.
ATCCCTGGACACAGTCCTCAAACGCTCACAACTAGGATAGTCGGGAAACTCTATCCTAGGGACCTAAAGCACATCCGCAACCAACTACGATGTGATAGGAATGCGCGTACCTCGAACACGATTGAAGAAAAGAGGTCTTGATCGATCAATCCCGTGCATGTTGGAGTAGAACTCCTAGATAAGCACGAGAGGATAGGTGACCAGGACGTCATACGGTGACTCCCATACCCTTACGTGAATGATAGAGGGAAGGTTGGTGTCTGCAAAATCCGTCAAAAGACTTGGTGTTCCAAATGAATGCCTCGTCTAGAAAAGTTCTCCGAAAATGCCTTAAAGGCATCATCATCACAAAACCGGATATGAGATAGAGTAGGATCAAATGAAGAAGAAGCATCGGAATGAAAAGGACTCCGGGCTTGAGTGGATTTACGCTTAAGTGCCATAGACACGACTAATGTAAACAACAGAGAGGGAGAGAAAGAATGACAATCGGGAAAGTCCCAAACAGTTTCAAATATAACAAGTATATTGAAAAGAAGTATGTATGCATGGCAAATGCATGAACATGTGACATGCAAAAGAAATTGCATCATGGGCTTAGCCTAATCCAAACCTATCAACACACAAACATGTAGCACACATCTAAATGCATGGCAATACCATTATAATGCTAATGTGATGCAATGTATGAGGTTTTAAAATATTTAAGTGAAAACCCAACCCAAAATTCCAATAAAAACTCATCAATTTTGAAAAACCCCAAAATTTTTCAAAAACCCCAAAATCTAGGTTTCAAAACATGAAATGCATGAATGAGAAAGGATTAGAAGCTTACCAAGTAAAGAAAAACTTGAAAAACCTTGAAGAATCCTTGAGAACCAAGATTGGAGTAAGATTTGAGTGTTTTTGGGAGAGAAACAGAGAAGTATCGAGAGAGAGATCGATGGAAATGAGAACCGGATCATGCAGAGGCCTTATATAAAGAAGCGAGTAAATCTTGATAGATGCAAGTATCCAGAGGTATCGAGCGATCTGTCAAGGAGGTGTCGAGGAAATGCTCGTCGGCAGGTGAGGTGTCGAGGAGGTATCGAGGATCAACTCATCAAAATCAAGAACAAAAGCTCCATCAATCCACTAGGTGTCGAGAAGCTATCGAGCATACTGACCCAATCTCGATCGATCCACCAGGTATTGAGGTGCAGGCGAGATTGTGATAAGAAAAAAAAGCTTAGGAAGCTCGACAGATAGCTAGCTATCAAGGAAGTATCGAGGAGGTGTTGAGCCAGCTTTTAAAAGTAGTTTTTCGAGATGTGAAAAACACAGACATGAATGCAATCCAACATGCAACTCAACCAACGATCCAATCAACATATTAAGCTTTCAAAATCATCTCTCAAACAAAATTTAAGCACATGGATCTTCAAACACACACACACACACACACACACACTAAACAAGTCTAACCAATTTTATATTTCAAAAACAAGTCAAGGCAGTTTAGTGAGCATACATTAATACATGTAAAACCTCGTGATGGCCAAATCACATTGTACCTGCACATGTATCAAGAATAGCAAAGAATATTGCGTGTTGTATGTGAAAAACATCGCAAGATTGCATAAGTGTATGCGTGTTATGATAATTTGAAATATGAGAAAATCACTTTAACTCACACACAATCATAAGCGCTTGATGGGGACTATCACCTTTGAGGTACATCCTATAACTCCAACATCTCCTAGAATACACGCTTGCAATCATATTTAAAGCATTTTTGATCTTTTTGCTTTTGATTTTTCTTTGCATATTTTTCTTTTAAACATATCATGCATGGGCTTATTAGAGAGAGAAAAGAAATACTCAATGATATTTGACATTCCAATTTTGCTATGCCTAAGCACAGAAATGTCATTGACACCGCACTTTTGCTATGTCGAAGCATACAGGTGCCATATTATGATTGGCGGGCAACAGTGGTGAGATGGTTATTTATGCCTTTCTCTCAGGATTTTTTAGTCCTTCCCGTCAAAAAGAGTGATATGAGTGTTAAGTTTAAGAAACAACTTAATTGTACTCATCACAAACATGAGCCACAAAGCTCACTTGCTTAGTTGTGCAAGAAAATGCTCATCTAAGCTACAAATGATACAAAGTTTAGAAGACTTTGTTTCAATGGCCATCCAAGGTACACAAGTACCAATGTACACAAAACATACACTGTTTTTGTATTTTTTGATTTTTCAAATTTTTTTTTTATTTTAAAAAAAAATAAAATGAGCAAAAACTGAAAAATAACCAAACAAAAACATGTTAAACAGCCAAAGTATAAAAACTAGACTGACTCAAAGCATGAAATAAAAGCACCTAAGAAATGCACACACAAAAACAAGAAGAGAGAGAAAAGTGACAGAATCACTTGGAGCCCTTTTCCTTCCACACCTTCAAAGAACCTTTCCATCCAGCAAACCCTTGAACCGGCGGTGAAGGGGAAGAATTAAAACCGTTCAAGTTCGAAAGGAACATGAGGGCTTTGATAAGATCTCCAAGGGGAGCAAGAGAGGATTGAAGCTGATTCGATTGCGGATGCTATCATGCCGTTGCTCTGTTGAGTGGCAAGCCACTTGTAGCAATTTGGTCGAGTATGACCGGAAGCTCCACAATGATGACAGAGATGTTGCTTCTTTTGTTTAGGTTTTTGAGAGTTAGCCTTCTTAGCCTTAGGGTTTTTAACATCTTTCTTCTCAAGCTTAGGGGGTGCTCCTAAGATGGATTTAACCTTGTCTATGTTCTCACTAGCTAATTCAGTTTTAATCTCATTGTTCTCACTTTTAACATTATTAGCGGGAGGAACAAAAAGAGTAATCTTGAAGAAGCGATATTAGAGGAAGAAAATCCATATCCTAAACTTGTTTGATCTGGAGCATATTTCTGAATGCTTAACATCTCATCCAACTTTGCGCTTGAAGTCCTTTCCAGTTGAGCTTTGACTTGACATAGCTCTGCTTCAAGCTTCTTGGTCTTCTCGGCCAAGAAATTGTTCTCAAACCTCGGCGCCCCAATAGTTTGATTGGCCTCATCAAAATTTGTGGAAAGCTACTCATAGTCAAGTTCCACATCACTGAGCTTCTTGGTGGTTAGCCTATACGATTTCTCATGCTTCTTAGAAAGCTTGCACAGTTTCTCATAGGCTGGATGGATGTCATCTTGATCATCCATCTTCTCAAATTTGGATTCCACCAGTTCCTCTTCTTCAACCATATCTTCAACAATCCCATCAGTAGGATTGACCGTGGCCGTGAAGGCATTTAAGATTTCGTCATCCTCATTGTCAGAATCATCCTCGGGCTTAGTGTCGCTTAAGGTAACAGCAAGTGCCTTGCTCTTCCCAATTCTCTTGAGGTATGTAGGGCACTCATGCTTCATGTGACCGAAGCCTTGACACCTAAAGCACCGAGGTCCTAAGGGAATAGTGTGCTGACCACCTTCCTTAGCATCTTTCTTCCCTTTGTCTTGGCCTTTAAACAGAAAAGAAGCTGGATTACTGCAGTCCTTGTTGAAACCCTTTCCATTGGCGTTCTTCATAAACTTTTTGAACTGCCTGGTGATGTATGACTTCATCTTGGAATCTTTATCATCGAAAGATTCATCTGTTTCACCGCTCTTGGCCTTGATTGCCATACTCTTGCTTTTACCCGACTTACCTATTCTTGTCAACCCTAGCTCGTAGGTCCGTAAGTTTCCAACCAGATCAGTCAATATCCTTTGATTCCTCTATTACCATAATCTTGGCATGAAATCTCTCAAGTAGAGATCTGAGTACTTTCCTCACAATCTTGGGTTTGGGAATGGTTTCCCCAAGATTGAAGGCTAAGTTCACTATGTCCTTTAGCTTAGCATAGAACTCATCGAAAGACTCATCCTCCTCCATCTTTATCTCTTCAAAGCTTGTAGTGAGCCTCTGAAGCTTTGAGTCCTTGATGACCTTAGTACCTTCATAGGTTATCCGGAGAATGGTCCAAGCCTCCTTGGCGAGTTTCGATTGAGGATATCTTCTTGAACTCCTCATTGGTGACTGCATTGAACAATGCATTCAATGCTCTCTTGTTGAAGTTCGCCGCCTTAATCTTGGCATCATCCCGGTCGGCTAGTGCTTCAGTAGGCTTAGTCTAGCATATCTCCTGACTTGCCACACTTTTTCATCTAAAGACTACAAGAAAGCTCTCATGTGTACTTTCCAGTATGCATAGTTTGTGCCATCAAATAAAGGAGGTATAATTAATGACTGTCCTCTAACCATGACAACCAAGGGTCAATGGATCAACACAGCAAAGATTAAACCCTAATCAGTGTGTGCCTTCTCTGATACCACTTGATAAGCCATAAACTGAATGACCCTTTGTGATAGAAATTAATTAATTAATTAGCCAAGTTATTAATTAATCAATTTATCATGCAAACGCGTGGTAGCACAAACAAATCACCAACAAACTAAATATGGAGCAGAAAATAAATAACACTATAATTTGTTTAAAATGGGGAAAACCTAACAGCAAAAACCCCACCGGGTGATTTTCAGGTCACCACTCCCGAAATTCCACTATTATCACAACAAGTGGTTACAAGTAAAGGAATCGAAGTACGTTACTAACCTACAGTTGAACCCTTACCCCAATACCCAATTGGACTTGTTCTGTAGTGACAGTTCCCCTTTCGGATGCAAGACTCGATGCGTGACTATTCAATTGTGCGGATCCCAGTACGTGATTTCAATCACCAACTAAGAAGATTGTTGGTTGCAAAGTTCTTGAGTTCATCCATATGATGAAGATCAAGAAGATGCTTGGTCATAAAACCCTACGATGCACATACACAACAACTTCTTCAAGAGAAAGAGATGAACTAGGGCAAGAACTTCGTCTTCGGTCACAATTTGCTTGAACAAAGTTTGCTCAATGCTTGTGCAACTTGTGAACTCTTTGACGGCCCTTAAACTGATTCTTTTATATGTCTAGGGTTAGGAGAAAAGAAAGCCCAAAGACACATTTACAGATCCCAAGAAAATCAGATTGAAATTCTAAAGATCTTAAATCTCGACGGATAGCAGGTGTTGAGCAATTTGTCGGCAGGTGTCGAGCACACCGAATGTAGAACGACTTCCTTAAGCTCTATAGATGCATTTGTTGAGCTAGCTGTTGAGCTTTAACGAATTTGCACTCCGAACTTGTTTTCTTGAACAGACTTGAAGACTTCAATACTTGATCTTGAAACAAGGTTTCTTGAAGTATTTAAAGACATCCTAAATCTATCCAAATACAAGTAAAGTGCGTTTTGTCAAAAGATAAACCAATTATATAAAATCATGACATATGTTCTTAACATGTGAAACACATATGTCCTAACAAGCTATATGGCTCAAGAAATTCCTTTCTGGCCTTGGTGTAATGAGAATGGAACAAGTTCCCATCACATTGTTTTGCGACAATAGTGGTGCGGTTGCACAATCAAAAGATCCAAGGAATCATAAGAAAGGAAAGCACATTGAGAGAAAGTACCACATTATTAGAGATATTATTGCTCGTGGAAATGTTGTGGTAGCAAAGATTGAAAGTGCAAATAATCTAGCAAATCCCTTTACCAAAGCCTTGCCTCAAAGGACCTTCGAGTCACATTTGGAGGGAATGAGAGTTAGATTAGTGCACAATAGTCTTCAGGGCAAGTGGGAGATTGTTAGGATTAGTGCCCTTAAATCCTATTGTATGATGCTATGTATGATATTATGCATGACATTATGTATGACATGATGTATGACTTAATATTGTAATTAATAAAGTTGTTTTATTACTATCCGAAATATTGGTAACATGAATATTCGGACATTATCATATAGTCCATGAGATGCATAGTATGTGATTTATGTCAAAAGTCATAGAAGATATAAATCACGGGTTCTTTGTAAACTCATAATTTTAGTTCGTAGTCGGTGATGAAATTGGGCATTTCATCTGTGAAGACTATAACATATTAACTAAAATGATTTGTCTTGATCATGGAAGTGGTGACTTTTAGTTGATATGTTGATATGTTTTAAGAGTTAAGACATATTGAATCTGGACATTGTGAGATTTATTATTCTCCTAATGACTGTCAACTGAATAATAAATCTCACGACTTATATTTGCATGAACTCTTAATCTTGAGAGAATAATGGACACGATCATGAAGTGTAGGTTGTTTTGATATATTAGGAGTGAGATCTAAAGTTTCTGATCAAAACCTTAATATGTTGGGCAGCCACATTTAGTGTTGATGGAATATATATTCTCAAGATGGAATTCATAGTCTCTTAACGGAGATATAAAATATTCCCTTGAGATAAGTTTAATGGGTTGAGTTATTCAAAAAGTTAGGCCTAACCACTTTAGTAAGAAATTACTAAAGTATATATATTTATGAAATTGGATTTCATAAATATATGGTGAATAACTTAAAAGGATTAAACCGGGTACTCAAGGATTAAGATGTAGTAATTTACAAAGTGACAGTCTACTTTCATAACTTTGTGTTACTATGAATATTTTATGAAGGGGTTGCATGTACAATAAAATCTTGGGATATAATTTATTAATAAGGCCTAGAGTGCAATTATATTTATATAGTGGTATTAAATATAATTAATGGTAACTTTGGACTTGTCAAGAGTTGTGAGAAAAGCCCAAGGCCCATTGGAGCTAGTGTCTTATTTGTTCCCTTTTGGTCCTACTGCAAGCCACATACTAGAGCCCAATTGAAAAGTCCCAAAAGGCTAGCCTAATTAGATAATCAGTTATGTGAAGAGAAACATACAGAATTTTATAAACATGAAATGGTTTGTATGTGGGTGTTGGACACTCTAATTCTCTAGAACATAAACACATAATTGATTGAGAGACCACACATCTTGGGCGTTAGTGGAATTGGAGTGAAGATTGAAAGTGTTCCCGAGTACTCTTCATCTTCGGTTTTGAAATTCACTGCACCAAGGTACACTCTCTTATTCTATATTCTGAAACATACATAGTGCATGTTATCAATTCTGAATGAAGTAGATCCATTAATTTTCTGCTACGTATGTTTTATATGCGATACAAACATGTGATTTTCCATCAGACAGGTTGTCAAGGGTGATTTCACTATTACTTCTTCTCCATCTCCACTAGCCTTTGAGGATGAGAGTGACGATGGCTCCGACGGTGAGGATGCTGATGAGGATGATGGTGCTAGCTCGCCTAGTGATGATGAGATGTCTATTTAATGTATTTACCCTTCGTCACTCGTGACAAAAAGGGGGAGAAGTTTTAAGATGAGAGTAGTCATACAAAAAGGGGGAGGGTTAGTGTAGGAGATTTTGTGATAGGGGGAGTGTGTATATGAGGGATGTAGTGAGGATTTTTGTATCTTTTCTTTTCCTTTTATTTTATATACATTATCTCTTGTACAATGGTCTTGTGACCACTTAGTGATAACACACCTTGTACTTATGTTGATATATATATATATATATATATATATATATATATATATATATATTGAGGTTGTTATTACTTTCTTTCACCTATCTTTACATGTGTTATTTTTTTTTTCTCTTTATGCACATGCTTCTTATATCATGTATGCAATCTTATATTTCTGTTTCACACTAAGATGCCTTGATGAGTTTTATTTAAAGTGTTTCAAAAATACAGGTTGTCAAAGTTTACTTGCCATAAACCCTCTTCTTGTAAAGTTTTTCAAGAGTTTGTGTTAGGATAGATTTTATTGTATTTAACAAGTGAATATAAGTTGAGTGATTTATGACTTCTCTCATATGTTCATTTGTTTTTTGTAGTTTGGTCACAGATTGCCAAAGGGAGAGATTGTTAGGACATATGTGATTTGATGTTAGGAACATATGTCAATTTAGAATTGGCCAATCCTTTGACAAAACGCATTTTACTTGTAATTGGGTAGATCTAGGATATGTTTAATGCTTCAAGGAACAAGGTTTCAAGTTCAAGTGTTAAAACCATGCAAGTCTGTCCAAGAAACAAATGAAGAAGTGCTGGATTTTAAAACTCTATAGCTAGCATCTATCGATGTTTAAAAAGCTTCTGAAGCCCGAAGCTCGATAGATACCCTATCCGTCGAGATTTATGAAATTCAATTTTTTAGAGCTGATTTCACTCTAATCCGTGAGTATGTGTTTAGGTTTTCTTTTCTCACAACCCTAAACATATATAAAAATTATTTCAAGGGCCGTAAAAAGTTGCGCAAGTGTGAAGCAAAGTTGTGTTCATGCAAATTGTAATCTGGGACAGAATTTGCCCTAGTTTGTCTTTCTTTTAAAGAAGCTCTTGTGTTTGTACACCTTAGGGTTTTGTGACCAAGTAGTTTTGTGATCTTCATCGTGTGATGAACTCAAGAATTTTGCAGCCAACATCTTTCTCAAGATGGTGATTAAGTTGTGTCTTGGGATCCGCGCATCTATTGGTTAGTCATGTACTGAGAGTCGTACATTGAAAAGGAGAGATTGTCATTACAGAAAAAGTCCAATTGGGTATTGGGATAAGGATTCAACTCTAGGTTGGTATAAGATCTTGAGATTCCTTTACTTGTAACTACTTGTTTTGATAATAGTGGATTCTCGGGAGTGGTGATCTTAAAATCACCCGGTGGGATTTTTGCCATGTAGGTTTTACTCATTCATAAACAAATCACTGTGTCAATTTAATTTCCATTGCACTTTAGTTAATTGATGATTTGTTTGTGCTACCACGCATTTTGCATATTAATTGAATTAATTAATTAACTTGGCAAAATCATTTGGTTAATTTATCACAAGGGGTCCATATATTCTTGGCCTATCAAAACATCTCATCCTCCTCCATATTTATCTCCTCAAAGCTAGTAGTGTGCCTTTGGAGCTTTAAATCCTTAATAGCCTTAGTCCCTTCATATGTTGTCCGGAAAATGGTCCATGCTTCCTTTATAGTTTTAATTGAGGATATTTTGTTGAAGTCCTCATTGGTCATCACATTGAATAGGGCATTCAATGCTTTGTTGTTGAAGTTTGCCGCTTTGATCTTGGTCTCATCCCAATCAGCCGGTTCTTCCTTTGGCTTTACCCAACCAATTTCCATGACTTGCTAGACCTTCTCATCTAAAGACCGCAAGAAAGCTCTCGTGCGTACTTTCTAGTATGCATAGTTAGTGCCATCAAATAAAGGAGGTATAATAAGAGACTGTCATCTATCCATGACAAACAGGGGTCAATGAATCACAAAGCAAAGATTAAACCTAATCAGAGTGTGCTCGCTCCGATACCACTTGATAGGGCAAAAATGAATTGACCCCTTTGCAAATTAATTAATTACCTAAGTTAATTAATTAAGTTAATTTCACATGCAATAGCGTGGTGGCACAAAAAAATCACCAATTATACTAAATGCAACACAAGTGATTTGTTTACGAATGGGGAAAACCACCGAGGCAAAACCCCATCGGGTGATTTTAAGGTTACCACTCCCGAGAATCCACTATTATCAGTCACAAGCGAGTTACAAGTATAAGGAATTTTACGAAACCCTTTGGCCTATCTCGAAATACCAACCTATAGTTGAACTCTTACCCCAATACCCAATTGGACTTGTATTGTAGCGGTAATCTCTTTGTTCAATGCACGAATCTTAGTACGAGACTAACCAACTCCACCAACTTGAAGAAGATGTTGGCTGCAAAGTTCTTCACTTCAACAAAAATGAAGATCGGGAAGCTCCTTGGACACAAAACCCTTGGCATAAAGACGCAGTAGCTTTTACAGAGAGAATGATGAACTAGGTCACTTTTTACATTTGGTCTCACATAATGCATGTGCGGCAGCCTTCAAAATAATCCTTATATATGTCTAGGGTTGTGAGAAAAGAAACCCTACACAAATACGTAGGAATATGCGTGTAATCAGATCTAAAAAGTCTGATTTCATAAATCTTGACTAATACAGTTTATGTCAAGCTTTTGTCGAGTTTCAACATTAAATCTCGATAGAAAGGATTTTGTTGAGATTTAATGAACAACACTTCTTCACTTGTTTCTTGGTCAAATCTTCATGGCTTTAACACTTGACACGAACAACATGTTCCTTGAAGTCCGAACCCATCCTAGATCTACCCAATTACAAGTAAAGTGCGTTTTGTCAAATGATTAGCTAATTACATAAAATATGTCCCTAACAAAAACAACCAGTTGCTAACCCGTGTGATGCACGGGATAGTTAAATTTAGAATTACATATATTGAAAAAAAAAACAAAAAACAAATAGAGAGTCCTATATGAAAAAACTATTAATTAAAAGTTAATAGAAAGATTATTTTATAAATCAAAATAGTTTCCCATATATATTTTATAGGTATCAACGAAGTAGGATGCATATTTTAAATAATAATAAAAAAAGACTGTAATGGTGGGCGGTGGTTGCTTTTGTTTTATTATTTATCAAAATAATAATAATAATAATTTGAGAAGATATGAACAAATAAATTGTAGTAGAAGAATTTGGATTGTAATCAAATTAAGATTTTTATCAATTTAGAAATTATAGGAGAAGAAGATAATACTAAAAAAATTATAAAATACAATTTTGTTAAATAATTATAAAATGATAATGGTGTAGCAAGCTCTAAAGAGGTCAATAAAATGTCTAAGACTTCGGTTTTATATATATCAACCACTAAACATATTATTTATGTGAATTATCCCAAATATTTGAATATTGAATAGTTTAATATTTGTCAAAACAATATTAAAAATAATAATATAAAATATTATTAAAAAAAAGTGTGAATCTATCGGTGGCTTAGACCATTGTTTGGGTGTGAGACTGGTATTTTACATTACTTTTTAAGTTCAATAGGTTTAGAGAAGTAGACTTACTCGTAGGTTTAATAGATGGAATAACTAATAATAAAAAAAAAAAAATGGACATAAACATCCATAAAAAGTCAAAAAATTGTCAGTTGAATTTAGAAATTTGCAATTTTTTGATCTATACATACTATACTCCACTGGGGCTATGATTTAACCACTGGACAAACGATAAGTATATAACTTTTCATGGTTTCATACGAGATGATGCTGTATAAATTCTTAGATAAAGAGAGTGATAGAGGTGGAGGCTTCCAGCTTGAAGAGAGACAATCAGATTTGAGAGACTAAAAAGAGGAGAGTTTGAAGAGAAAAAGAATCGGGTACCATCGGCTAAAAATAAGCATAAATTAATAAATAAAAAAAGAAAAGAAATTATGCATAAAAAATAACAAATAATTAGATGATGTGTAAAATTAGGAGGCTTCTAATAGTAAATTTTTTTATGGACTGAAATTCTCAAAAGTAGTTATGTTCTAATTGGAATTGGTTATATATATATATATATGAAAGCTCAGTTGATTTTACTCTAACTTAAACTAAGTGCGGAATAGAGTAAATGCGAGCGAACAAACAATAAAACTACTCTAAGCCATAATCATCAAATATCAACAATAAAATGAAAGCTAAAAGAGTAGGGAAGAAAGATGAAAACACAAGATAATACCGAGACATGTTATCGAAGAGGAAACCAAAGAACTCGGTGAAAAAACTCTCCGTGGTCTCCAAGTGGTAAATCAAACCACTAGAGAATAAAGTTGGAGTACAAGAATAATAAAAGACCCTCCAAGCCTAGTCTACCCAATGTACTTGAGCCCTCCAAACTTCTGCTACCAATGGACTTCTTGGAGTCATGTCTTCTCTAGCTTTTCGGATCTCTTAATACGCCCGATTGCATCCGCCAAGCCTTATTGGCTTCTTTTGGAAAATCCAAAAAACTTCACAAGCTCCAAAACACTCTCTACACTCTGAATAGGTGTAGGTTGTGTTTGGGTACAAATCTCCTCTCAAGGTATGACAATGGGAGAGGAAAGGAGAAGAAGCTACAATGATTTCTCATTAAGGATGAATAGCTCTCTCTCTAAAAGATGGGTGTGTGTGTGTTGTAGAAAATCTATCTAGAGTTTTTCTCTCTGAATGACCTCTCATACTTTTGTGGGTAATGAGGGTATATATAGTATGGGTGAAGCGTAAGAAAGTCACACTTAAAAGTCCTCCAGGCAGAGAGTTTCGCGGGAAGGCCTTACTCGCGAAATACTCGCAAAATCGAGTGACTGGCATGACTCCTCGACTTCCGACATGTGCTTCTCATGTGGCTATTTCACGGGTAAGCTTCTAGCGAAACACTCGCGAAATCCACTAATTCTTCATTTTATGCTCGATTTTTCACCAACTTAATACTAAACCCAATACAATAAAATCCCATAAAATACAAGGAAATAATTTAATGCAATTTCAACACTTTTTGTCATGGAATAAAGCCAACATAAAACATAGTTGTAAATCACAACTTTACAATATTCCCATTTGGCTATTTCGTGACAAAACACCCTATAACAGACTTTAGACTTAAACGTGAGCTTGGGAACAATGGCAAAACTCACTCACATTTAAATCTAAAACTTATGATGAACTTGGAACAAAATACCCGCAACCCGAAACACTTGCACAAAACACATTAGACCCTCAAGGTAAATCAAGTGATAAAAGGACAAGTACAATGTAACAAGTAAAAAGCGATCAAGTAAACATGTTGTGAAACATATGAACAACTTGATCAAATACATGACAGTCATATGGAAATGACTACAATGATCATATAGCAAAGCAAATGATCATCCGAACATGCAACTAATAAAGCACAATAACATAAGGATGTATGCATGTCCAACACATAAGCATGATGCTATGAGAGCAACAAAGCATAGATACTAAGCATAACTTAAAGCACCATAAAGCAAAGAGAAAACAAGCATAAGGTAAAACAAGACAAAACAATATTTTGCTCAAAAAAGAATGTCTTCTCCCTCTTGGTATTTGCATCTTCCCTATGGCTTTCTCCCCCTACGAATGTGCATGAGATAGAATTTCTCCCCCTAAGAATGTGCACATGAGTCGTATAGAAATGACAATACACTCCGGTATACTCTCTAGTATACTCTTCCCCTTTTTGTCATGAATAGACAAATGAATCAAAAGGAAGGAGGGAAATAAAAGAAGATATGAACAAGGGTAAAAGATGATGCATGAAGGGTGCAAGATGAACGAGAAAATGAAGTTCGAACGAAAGATAAAAACATCAAAAAAATGCTACAAAGCATAAAGTAAACATGACATGCTAAGGATGATGGAACAAAGTATAGACCAAGGCATGACATAGACATAAGAACATGTTATGTCATGCCCCAAACCCAATTATAAAGATAGACATATGACAACCACTGCACGCTTATAAAGTAAGCACCCTACAAGTGTGCAAGGCCTTCTTAGCAACTAAAATTTATCCTAAAAAATTAAAACAAATAAATCCAAAATACCTTAACAATTTCTTTATGAATAGGTCTCCAATAATTTAATAGGAACAAAATCCAAACCTTATGTTCATAATGCCAATTGGCCAATAAATATAAAACTATTAGAAGACCATCCAATCCTAAAATCACTAAGCTTCTTTTCCTACTCACAACATAGCATCAAAATCCCCGAAACTTGTTATTCTTCACAATCTAAAACTGGAGGGGAAAAATGGGGTGAGTTGACAACTCAATAAGTAACCCAAGTCCTAATAAGTTCTATCAAGCAATAGATCTGTAAAGTATAAGGTGTAATATGTGTTTTCAAAAGTTATAATATACTATGTGTTTTCAAAATAACTGAAGAAGTTTCATAGTCTTAAAATAATAAGTTGCACATAGATCACATACTTTAATCTTACAAATATATCATAGATGGTTTAGAAAATAGTCAGTTTTCCATATATCAAAAGGTATAATTTACAATAGGTTCCAAAAACACATAAGCAGTTTTAGTGACTCAAAATAGTTCAAATACTCAAACATTTCCAAAATCACATATGTAGTTTTAAGGACTTAAAATAGTTCAAATATTCAAACGTAATTCATACTCTTAACAATCTTATAACTATGGTCACACTATATTCCCCTGTCTGGGCACCAAAGTACCAATGAATAACCCCTATTAGCTAGGTATCAGAGTACCAATAAATAACCCCCATTGGTTTGGGTATCAGAATTCCAATGAATAACCCCCATTGGTTGGGTATCAGAGTACCAATGAATAATCCCTATTGGATAGGTATCAGTATCAATTCATAGTTAGATTGTCCGTAATCATATATATATGAAATCATAGTTTCTAACAAAAATATATCTTATTCAAGCATGTATATAAAAATCATATACTCAGTATTAAAATATATTTATAATAATCCTTTACTTGCAATCAGTAATACAATAGAAATAAAAATTCTAACAGTTATAAACAATTTTTAGTAGTTAAAAATACATTAATATAAGCAAAATAAAACCCAATTAGGATAAGATTACTTACCTCTAAAAGCCATACCAAAAAGAACTTCTTCCTAACACTTCTTCTAAAATTCTTAGATATCACCTAAAACAAGTTTGAAAGTACCATTTACTCAATAATCAATTAATTTATAATAGTATCCGGCCAAAAGAGAAAGCGCTAAAAATATCCATCTTATATATTTGAGAACTATCATTAATTTACCTATATAAATTCTATCTTCTCATTAAGCCTAACAATAATCCCCTGTTTCTTTCACCAAACTCACATAGTTAAAATATTTTTGTTTCTTTACTTTCTGCCACAAATAGTTCCCTAGGAATAAAACCTATAGAACATACTATACTTATAGCCATATAGGGCCTATACGTTTTTTTTTTTTCCCCTTGCCACCATTAGTTCTTCCGAGATGAGGACAAACTAAGTACTATATCGTACAAAAATCAAAGCACCAGGACATTTATGAATACACCACACCATTCTTTTTCTTTTCTCTTTTTTTTTTTTTTTTTCAAAAGCATGTGAGTCTATATCGGACCTCAAAGCATGCCTAGAGTACTAGGCTTCTATACATCATCAAGTCTAGAACTTAGGTCACTATTCTTTAAAGAAAAATTGTGTAGAAACTTCACACCTACCAGAACAAATCTTAACACAACATAAATATTTGTAGTTTCTATTGCAATTAACACAATAAAAATGTTAGAAAAGGATAGATTTTCGAGATAGGAATAGTTGCTTAGCGTCCAAAATAGCAAAGATATAACTCTACATCCTTCTTCTTCGTTTACAACATAAAACTCACTAGATATTTAGATAGTTTTACTACTGGCCAAAAATACTCACATAAAAATATTATAATTCCATATAAAGCCTAAATTTGACAAAGAACAAGATTTCTTAGGCTCTCACCTCAAGTGTGCCATCAATCTTTCATTACTTGAACAAACTCAGAAGTCCTCCTCCAAAATATCTATCGTTATACTCTAACTTAATTAGCTTATATATATAGTTAGGGTTTCATCCTAATTATATAAAAAGCCCTTAATAAATTTTAATTATAAAAATTGACCCCACAAAAAGATTTACTTAAATACCCCTCTTTTTAAATCTTTTTTTTTTTTTTGGGTATTACAAGTTATATGTGCTAAAAGGTCTAAAAAGACTTAACTAGCATGAGTGAATGCAAAACATGTTAAGTGTTAGAGTATGTGCGACAAAGGTGCATCTAGTGTGCATGTGAGATGTATGACAATGCATGAGCAAGTACCAATGATCAAAATATGATAAACATGAATAATTATGGTGATCCCCAAAATTTGGAACTCATCGGAGTCCAAAACAACGAGAAAATGCCATTTGGGCATTTTATCAAATACTTAGAGTGCACACACTACACATGTATGTTAAATAATGCATAAACATATGAAAAACTTGCCTAAATACATGTTATTTTTTCCACAAGGGGCCAACATCCAAAAGAAATTATCTTTTAAAACAAAATCTAATAAAAAAGATTGACAAAAAATAAGTTTTCCAACTCCCATTTGAGAAAATATAAGTTAATGCAAATAAATTACCATTTTGCCTTTACAAAATTTCAAAAATTACTGTTAGGACATATGTGGATATTGTTAGAGACATATGTTATGTATATTGGCTAATTCTTTGACAAAACGCACTTTTCTTGTAATTGGGTAGATCCAGGATGGGTTTTGCGTCGGAAAATTTGGTTTTGTATCTCATACAAAACACACAGCGGAAGCAACAAACACAGATCTACTTCATTCATGAAAGATAACATGTAACCTTGAATTTTAGAATAAAGAATAGAAAGCGTACCTTGATGTAGTGAAATTCAAAACCAAGACTTGAGAATACCTTTAATCTTCATCTCAATTCCACATGATGCCCAAGATGTGTGGTTTCTCAATCAGTCTTTTTGTACATAGATTCTTAAAGAAAAATCATTCTTCTTTTCCTTGTGGAGAAAAACCGATTTCTTTTCTTTTCATCATACGTACATACAAATTATCTTGGTAGTTACTTTATTTAATAACTCTTATTAAATAAAAAATAATTATCTAATTGGGTTAGCCTTTTGGGCCTACCTAATTGAGCTTTAGTTTATGACTTGAGATGGGACCAAAGGGAACAAATAAGACTCTAGCTCTAATGGGCTTTAGGCTTTTCTGTCAACTCTTGACAAGTCCAAAGTTATCATTAATTATATTTAATACCACTATGTAAATATAATTGCACTCTAGGTCTTATTAATAAATTATATCCCAAGACTTTATTATACATGCAACCCCTTCATTAAAATATTCGTAGTAATACAAAGTCATGAAAGTTGACTACCACTTTGAAGTTTACTACATCTTAATCCTTGAGTACCTAATTTAATCCTTTATGTTATTCATCATATATTTATGAAATCCAATTTCATAAATATATACTTTAGTAACTCCTTACCAAAGTGGTTGGGCCCAACACTCTAAATAACCAAACCCATTAAACTTATCTCAAGAGAATATTTTATATCTTCGTTAAGAGATTATGAATTCCATCTTGAGAATATATATTCCATCAACACTAAATGCGGCTGCCCAACATAACGAGGTTTTGATTGTGACTCATAAATCTCACTCCTGATATATCAAAGCAACCTACATCTCATAATTAGGTCCATTATTCTCTCAGGATTTAGAGTTGATGTAAATAGAAGTCGTGAGATTTATTATTCATTTGACAATCGTTAGGAGAATAATAAATCTCATAGCGATCGATTTAATATGTCTTAACTCTTAAAACATATCAACATATCAACTAGAAGTCTCCACTTCTATGATTAAGACAAATTATCTTAGTTGATATGTTATAGTCTTTGTAAATGAAATGCCTAATTTCATTACCGACTACGAACTAAAATTTCGAGTTTACAAAGAACTTGTGATTTATATCTTTTCGTGACTTTTCACATAAATCACATACTATACATCTCATGGACTAAGATAATGTCCCATTAGTTCATTTATAAATAGTCTCATATAATTAAATTATTTAATTATTTATGACATACCAATAAATTGGATTTTAGGGCACAAACCCTAACATTTTGTACTTCAAGGAACAAGAGTTCAAGTTTAGTATTGAAACCATGCAAATCTATCCAAGAAACAAGTGAAGAAGTGTTGTTCATTAAAGCTTGACAAATTCATATCTATTGAGATTTAATGCTGATGCTTGATAGAAGCCGTATCTATCGAGAATTACAAAATTCAAATTTTTAGATCTGTTTTCATGCATATCCATGTGTATTTGTGTAGGGTTTCTTGTCTCGCAACCCTAGACATATATAAGGATTATTTTATGGGTCGTCTCAAATGATGCAAAGTGATACAACTCAATGCAAATTGATTGTGCATGTAAATTGTGACCGGAGATAGAATTTTTTTGCCCTAGTTCATTGTATTCATTGTAGAAGCTACTGCATCTTTGCACCATGGGTTTTGTAACTAAAGAGCTTTTTGATCTTAATCATTGAATGAACTGAAGAACTTCGCAGCCAATATATTTCTCAAGTTGGCGTGTCAGTCATATATTTGGATTCATGCATCAATTGGTTAGTTACGTACTAGGAGCCGTGCATTGAAAGGAGAGATTGTCACTACATCACAAGTCCAATTGGGTATTGGGGTAAGGGTTCAATTGTAAGTTGGTATTAGGTACTAGGATTCCTTTTACTTGTAACTACTTGTTTTCATAATAGTGGATTCTCGGGAGTGGTGACCTTAAATTCACCCGGTGGGGTTTTGCCTCGGTGGTTTTCCCCATTCATAAACAAATCACCTGTATCAAATTTATTTTCCGCTGCATTTAACTTAGTTGGTGATTTGTTTGTGCTACCACGCTTATTGCATGTAATTGAATCTAATTAATTCACTTGACTAATTAATTAATTAATTTATTAAAGGGATCAATACATTCTTGGCCTACAATTACAATACTAAAAAGAAAAAAAAGCTTTTTTTTTTCTTGCATCGGCTAGTAATGCCCGAAATCAGCCGGTATGGCTGGTATTTAAACCGGTATGAAATGTTGGCATTTCGATACAGGTATACATACCAAGACGGTACTTACCGTGACGGCGAGACCGATCATTGTATCGACCACCTTGTATATGATACACCTAACATATCTCATAAAAGTAAATAAGATCATTGATGGGTATTATGGTTTAGTGGTTGGTGATCTTAATAGGACAATTGTTGGCCTAAAGTGTTTTGGGTTTGAAAGCTCTGTTAGGACATATGTGATTTGATATTAAGAACATATGTCAAACTAAAATTGGCTAATCTTTTGACAAAACACACTTTACTTGTAATTGAGTAGATTTAGGATGTGTTTAATACTTCAAGAAACAAGGTTTCAGGTTTAAGTGTTAAAGCCATGCAAGTCTGTCCAAGAAACAAGTGAAGAAGTGTTAGATTTTAAAACTTGATAGCTAGTATCTATCAAGGTTTAAAAAGCTACTGAAGCCTAAAGCTCGATAGCTAGCTCAATAGATACCCTATCTATCGAGGTTTATGAAATTCAATTTTTCAGAGCTGATTTCACTCCAATCCATGAGTATGTATTTAGACTTTCTATTCTCACAACCCTAAACATATATAAGGATTATTTTAAGGGCCGTCAAAGGTTGCGCATGTGTGAAGCAAAATTTTTTCATGCAAATTGTGACCGGAGACAGAATTTGCCCTAATTCATCTTTCTCTTGAAGAAGCTACTATGTTTGTACACCGTAGGGTTTTGTGACCAAGGAGTTTCATGATCTTCATCGTGTGATGAACTAAAGAACTTTGCAACTAACATCTTTCTTAAGTTGGTGATTAAGTTGTGTCTTGGGATCCGTGCATCTATTGGTTAGTCACGTCTTGGGAGTCGTGCATTGAAAAGGAGAGATTGTCACTACAGAACAAGTCCAATTGGGTATTAGGGTAAGGGTTTAACTATAAGTTGGTATAAGGTACTTGGATTCCTTTACTTGTAATCGCTTGTTTTGATAATGTTGGATTCTCGGTAGTGGTGACCACAAAATCACTCGGTGGGGTTTTTGTCATGTAGGTTTTCCCCATTCATAAACAAATCTCCGTATCAATTTAATTTTCATTGCATTTAATTAATTGGTGATTTGTTTGTATTATCATGCATTTTGCATGTTAATTGAATTAATTAATTAACTTGGCTAAATCAATTGGTTAATTTATCACAAGGGGTCAATACATTCTTGGCCTATCAAGTGGTATTAGAGCGTAAACACTCACGATTAGGTGTTAATCATTGTTGTGTGATCCATTGACCCCTGTTTGTCGTGGATAGAGGACAATCTCTTATTATACCTTCTTTATTTGATGGTATTAACTATGCATCTTGGAAAGTACGCATGAGAGCTTTCTTGTAATCATTAGATGAAAAAGTGTGGCAAGCTGTGGAGATAGGTTGGACCAAGCCTCTTGAAGTGCCGACCAACTGGGATAAGGCCAAGATCAAGGAAAAAAACTTCAATAGTAGGGCATTGAATGCTTTATTTAGTGCAGTCACTAATAAGGAATTCAAGAAGATAGCCTCTATTAAAACTGCTAAGGAAGCATGGACCATTCTCTAGACAACCTATGAAGGAACCAAGGCTGTTAAGGATTCAAAGTTTCAGAGGCTTACTACGAGCTTTGAAGAGATTAAGATGGAGGAGGATGAGTCATTCGATGAGTTCTATGCAAATCTCAAGGACATAGTGATCTCAGCCTTTAATCTTGGGGAAACCATTCCTGAACCCATGATTATGAGAAAGATGCTTAGATCCCTACCCGAGAGATTTCATGCCAAGATCACTGAAATTGAGGAATCAAAGGATATTGACAAAATTCCTTTGACAAAGTTGGTTGGAAATCTGCAGACCTATAAGTTGGGTTTGACAAGGATTAGGAAATCAAGCAAGAGCAAGAGCATGGCATTGAAGGCCAAGAGCAGTGATTAATCGATGAGTCTTGAGACGATGAAGATTCTAAGATGAAATCCTATATCACGAGGCAGTTCAAGAAGTTTATGAAGAATGCCAACGCAAAAGGATTTAACAAGGATCGTAGGCAATCCAATTCTTCGTGGTTCAAAAGCCAAGACAAAGGGAAGAAGGATGCTAGGGATGGCGGTCAGAGACACTGCTGTTCCCTGATGACCAAAATGCTTTGGGTGTTAAGGCTTTGGTCATATGAAATAAGAGTGACTTATGTATCTCAAGACTATTGGGAAGAGTAAGGCACTTGTTGCTATGTTGAGCGACACCGAGCCTGAGGATGATTTTAATAATGAGGATGATGGAATCCTAAATGCCTTCACTGCCACTGTAAATCCTACTGGGGGGATTGTTGAAGATGTGGATGAAGAAGAGGAATTGGTGAAGTCTATGTTTGAAAAGATGGATGAACAAAATGTCATCCACACAGCCTATGCAAAGTTATACAAGGTCTCGGAAAAGCATGAGAAGTTGTATAGGTTGGCCATCTAGAAGCTTAGTAAAGTGGAGCTTGAATGAGAAGAAATCTCCACAAAGTTTGATGGAGCAAATCAGACCGTTAGAGCACCGAGATTTGAGAATAATTTCTTAGTTGAGAAGACCAAGAAGCTTGAGGCAAAACTGTTCCAAGTCAGAGCCCAATTGGAAAGGACTTCAAGTGCAAAGCTCGATGAGATGCTCGGTCTTGAGAAATCTATGTTCGATCCCCCGGTTTAGGGTATGATTTCTCTTCTCGTATTGCTTCTGCTAGTACTACTATTTTTGTTCCTCCTACTGATAATATTGAAACCGAGAACAATAATGTTAAAAATGAATTAGCTAGTGAGAACATAGACAAGGGTAAATCTATCTAAGGAGCTCCCCCCAAGCTTGATAACAAAGAGATTAAGAACCCTAGGGCGAAGAAGGGAAATACTCAAAATCCCAAACAGAAAAAGCAGCATTTCTGTCATCACCGTGGCGTGACTAGACATACTCGACCTAATTGCTATAAGTGGTTAGCCACTCAATAGAGCAACAAGATGATTGCGTTGGGAAACCAAAATCAGTTTCCATCCTTCTTTGCTTCTCTTGGAGATCTTCTCAAAGCCCTCATGTTCCTTTACTTGAATGGTTAAAATTCTTCCCCTTCACCGCCGGATCAAGGGTTTGCAAAACGGAAAGGTTTTTCCAAGGTGCGGAAGGAAAATGACTCTAGGTGATTCTGTCATTTTTTTTTCTCTCTCCCCTTCTTGTTTTTGCATTATTTGTGTGGTTTGCTTTTATGTTTTAAGTTAGTCTAGTTTTGTGCATTACTTTGTTTAACGTGTTTTTGTTTGTTTACTTTTCAGTTTTGCTTTATTTTTTTTTTCATATAAAAAAAAAAAAAAAAAAAAAAAAAAGAAAAAGAAAAACAGTGCGTGTTTGTGTACATTGGTACTTGTGTACCTTGGATGGCCAATGAAAAAAGGTTTTCTAAACTTCGTATCTTTTGTAGCTTAGATAAGCATCTCTATGCACAACTAAGCAAGTGAGCTTTGTGGCTCATGTTTGTGATGAGTAAGGTTAATTAATCTCTTGTGCTTAACACTCGTATCACTTTTTTTGACGGGAAGGACTAGAAAATTCTAAGAGAAATGCATAAATAACTATCTCACCACTATTGCCTGCCAATCATGAAATGACATTTGTATGCTTTGGCATAGAAATGTGGAATGTCAAATATTTAACATCATTGGGTATTTCTTTTTAATCTTTTATATGCCCATGTATGATTTGCTTAAAAGAAAAATATGCAAAGAAAAATGAAAAGCAAAAAGAATCAAAATGCTTTTTACATGTTTGCAAGCGTGTATTCTAGGAGATGTGGGAGTTATAGGATGTACCTCAAAGGTGATAGTCCCCATCAAACAGTTATGATTGTGTGTGAGTTCAAGTGATTTTCTCATATCTCAAATCATCATAAGATGTTGACACTTATGCAATCTTGCGATGTTTTTCACACACAATGCGCAATATTCTTTGCTACTTTTGATACATGTGCAGGTGCAGTGTGATTTGGCCATCACAAGGAATACTTGTGTAAATGTATGCTCACTAAACTATCTTAACTTGTTTTTGAAATATAAATTTGGTTTGATGTGTTTAGTGTGTGTGTGTGTGTGTGTGTGTGTGTTTGTTTTGGATCTATGTGCTTAACATTTTTCTTGTTGAGAGATGATTTTGAGAGCTTAAAATGTTGTTTGGATCATTGGTTGTATAGCATGCCTGATTGCATTCATATCTGTGTTTTTCTCTTCTTGAAAAACTATTTTTAAACAATCTTGACAGCTGCTAGACACCTCTCGATAGCAAGGCTATCTATCGAGACCCTTTAGTTGCTTTTTATAGCATTCTTGATAGCTTCTTGATAGCTGCTTGATCCATCGACATACTTCTTGGTTGCTCGATAGCTTCTCGATAGCTTCCTTGATTGATCGAGATTCCTTTGCCGTGGACACCTCTCAATAGATCCTGGATAGCTCTTCGATTGCTAAAAAACACCTTTTTAATTCTTGACACCTCTTGACACATCTCGATCTGTCGAGATTTATGAAGTTTCTATCTAAAGGATCTGCGCGATTTCTACCTCATTTTTCTCGATCCCTCTCGATTCTTTTCGACTTTTCACCTTCCCAAACTCCTTTCACTCACTCCAAATCTTTTCTCCATTCCTTTTTGGGTCTTGAGCTTGCATTTTTCACAGGTATGATCCTCTTTTCATCATCTTATCATACATTTCATGCACTTTTGACCTAACTTTTGGGGTTTCTAAATTTTTTTTGGGATTTTTCAAAATTATTGAGGTTTTTGTGAAATTTTTGGAATGGGCTTTGTTTAAATGGTTTTAAAACATCATGCATTGCATTCACATTTGCATTATAACAATGTCTCATGCATTTAGATGTGTGTTTACTTTGTTGCAATGATGTGTGTTGGTAGGTTTGGATTGGGTTGAGTCCATGATGTATTTAAGTTTGCACGTCACATGTTCATGCATTTTCATGCATACGTACCTTTATTTCTTTATATTTTTATATATTGCTATTGTTGGTACTTTTCTAATTGTCTCTCTCTCTCTCTGTTTCTTGCGTTAGTCTACTCTATGGCACCTAAATGCAAATCTACTCCGTCCTAGAACCCTCTGCATTCTGGGGCTTCTTCTTTTTCTGACCCTACACCTTCCTCTATACGATTCTGTGATGATGAAGCCCGAAAGGACTTCTCGGAGAACTTTTGTAGATGAGGCATTCATTCGAAATGCCATGTCGTTCTGTCGGACTTTTCTAACATCGACCTACCCACTGTCATTCACAGTAGGGGTTGGGAGTCACTTTGTGACATCCTGGTCACTTGTCCCCTAGTGATCATACAGGAGTTTTACTCCAATATGCACGGAATCGATACTTTTGTACCTTATTTCTTCTTTCGTGTTAGAGGTATGCATATTGTAGTTACTCCGGATATTGTATCCGAGGCACTACACGTTCTCGAGGTAGTGCATCCCGACTACCCCGGTTGCGATGGTCTGCAAACTGTGTCCAAAGACAAACTCTCGTCTCGTTTTTGTGAGATACCTTCTTCTTGGGGTGACCATCAAAACACCCGTTGCTCGGGCTTTGCAAAAGGTCTAAGGTTCCTTAACATGGTGATGACATTCGTTCTTTATCCTTTGTCTCACTATAACTCCATTACAAAGCCTCGTGCTTGATTTTTGTTGTCCCTCTTAGAGGACATCTTTATTGACTTCCCACTTCCTTTCTTACTTTATTCTATCCTTTATAGATGTCCATAGGCATACGACGACTCGTGATAAGCATATTTTCCTTCGGCGATCATGCGGATACTTTGCCATTTTTCCGTCTCATTTCCCGTGTCTCCTCATTTTTCCGTGATGGGTGCCATAGATGCTGCTATGTTGTTAGACGGAGTGCTGCACAACTTAGACCAAGGCAGCCCTAGACACAGACGGTAGCTCCTCCAGCTTCCATTGCTCCATCCACCTCCGCTCCTTCGTCTTCTGCTGGTGGAGTGACACTTGAGGCCATTATGGAACAGCTTGTGTGCGTGGATGCTCGCCTTGACACTCTTAGTGATGAGTTATGTCAGGTGAACACCCGTGTCGGTCGTATCGCACAACGACAGGATGTCATGGGTGGTTTCATTGTTGCTTCCTCTCCATCTCCACCAGCCTCTAAGGATGAGAGTGACGATGGCTCTGGCAGTGAGGATGCTGATGAGGATGATGGTGCTAGTTCACCCAGTGATGATGTGATGTCGACTTAATGTACTTACCCTTTGTGATTCGTGACAAAAAGGGGGATTAGTTTTAAGATGAGAGTAGTCATACTCATAGGGGAAGGGTTAGTATTGGAGATTTTGTGATAGGGGGAGTGTGTATATGAGGGATGTAGTGAGGATTTTTGTATCTTTTCTTTTCCTTTTATTTTAGATACATTATCTCTTGTACATTGGTCTTGTGACCACTTAGTGATAACACACCTTGTACTTATGTTGATATATATATTAAGGTTGTTATTACTTTATTTCACCTATCTTTCCATGTGTTGTTTCTTTTTTTTCTTTATGCACACGTTGCTTATAAAATGTATGCAATCTTATATTTCTATTTCACACTAAGATGCCTTGATGAGTTTCGTTTAAAGTGTTTCAGAAATACAAGTTGTCAAAGTCTACTTGCCATAAACTCTCTTCTTGTAAAGTTTTTCAAGAGTTTGTGTTAGGATAGATTTTAGTGTATTCAACAAGTGAATATTAGTTGAGTGATTTATGACTTCTCTTATATGTTCATTTGTTTGTTGTGGTTTTGTCACGGATTGCCAAAGTGGGAGATTGTTAGGACATATGTGATTTGATATTAGGAACATATATCAAACTAGAATTGGCTAATCTTTTGACAAAACGCACTTTACTTGTAATTAGGTAGATCTAGGATATGTTTAATGCTTCAAGAAACAAAGTTTCAAGTTCAAGTGTTAAAGCCATGCAAGTCTGTCCAAGAAACAAGTGAAGAAGTGCTGGATTTTAAAACTCAACAGCTAGCATCTATCGAGGTTTAAAAAGTCTTTGAAGCTCGAAGCTCGACAGATAGCTCGATAGATACCCTATCTGTCGAGGTTTATGAAATTTAGTTTTTTAGAGCTAATTTCACTCCAATCTGTGAGTATGTGTTTAGGCTTTCCTTTCTCACATCCCTAAACATATATAAGGATTATTTTAAGATCCGTTGCGCAAGTTGCACACAGTACATAAGTTATTATTTGCTAAACTTAATACATGATAATCTGTGTAAATTTGTTGCGGTCATCCAAGATTACATGTTCCTTGATTTTAATGCAAAATGTGTTTAAAGCTTGAGATTTGAGGACAAATTA
The DNA here is from genome assembly GCA_028216015.1 of Quercus dentata. Lineage (NCBI taxonomy): Eukaryota > Viridiplantae > Streptophyta > Magnoliopsida > Fagales > Fagaceae > Quercus > Quercus dentata. The sequence goes on along the minus strand of CP116445.1, from coordinate 82,797,376 downwards.
ATTCAAAAATGTGTTTTTGGAAGATCTAGTTTGAATTCAAGTGTTTTTGAAAAACTTTTAATCTCATACTCATGCATTTCATTCATGAAATATTGTGTTTTGAGAAGTTTCTGCATAAAAGTGCTCTGTTTTTCAAAAATTTTGAAATTCCAGATTTTTGATCGATCGAAGTTGCTTATCGACCGATCGAAATTGCGATTAAAATTTTGGTTTGAATCGGCTTGGCTCGATTGGTAGTCGATCGTTTCTCGACCGATCAAAACTGAAAAATTTTCAGTTTTTAAGTATTTGACCAATCTATTTTTTCATGCATCATTTATGTTTAGGATTCACATGCATTGTATTGTTTTCTATATCCATCTTGCAATTTTGCAGTCATATCTCTCATTGTTTCACACATAACATGCATACACCTTGCTAAATTGGGTACTCAACTTGATTTAAAAGTTGATTGATTAATTTTTGAGTTATGTACTTTTTAGTAAATGCTATTTTTATGTGTGAACTGCAGAAAATATTTTTCTTAAGAGATATGATGGATAATCAATGTGCAGATATTTTCTCTACTCATGCAACTGTTTATGGGTCACATAGTGTCATGTTTGCATTTATTGAAAGAGTGAATATTTTTCTTCATGTGTATCCTCAACTTTTTTTTTTTTAAAGTTAGGTTTGTGTGTTTTTATTTATCCCTACCTCCTAAATTTTCCCCAAAACTGTTTTTCCCAAAACTTGTTTTGTTTTTCCTATTTTTATCGATGGAGAAAAGTTTTTTTTTTTTACATTTGTTGTTCTTAGGGGGAGTTGTTGCTCTTTATAGGGGGAGTTGCCTCGATTCTCTATAGAGCTAGATTCTTTTGTTTCCTTGATTCTCTATTTGCTCTTGACTTTTGTTGCGTATGCTTTTTATTTACTCTTTGTATGAGTTGTCTTTGTCAATACGTGACAAAAAGGTGGAGAAATAGATGAAATGTGGGAATCCTGTTTAAAAAGGTTTTTAAAATGTTTTGTTTAGGGGGAGTTAAAATTGTTCATGTTAGGGGGAGATACATTGATTTGTATATGTTTCTTGTTTCACATTACTTATTGATTTATATTTATGAGGTTATTCATGATATATGTCTTTATTTTGTAGTATGTGAAATCAAGAAGTTATTTTTGTTTTGCTTGTATTTTCCACACATGCGTTTATGTGTTTGTTGGGTGTTTCAAGAAATATCTTGGTTGATTCAATTGTGTTGTTGTCTACACTTGCAACTAATAGATAGTAGTTAGGTTGGATTTTTTGTGTTGGGCTATATTTTTGTAATGGACTGTTTTTTGTAAACTTTGAAGATTTTGTTTAAGTTTGTGTTTTGTCACGGATTGCCAAAGGGGGAGTTTGTTAGGTTCTAAGGAATTAAGAACTAATGTATTAGAACTTCATTTTGTAATGTTGGCAAATCATGATCAAAACATTTTAGTCTTGTTTAGACTTGCTCAAAGTATATGCTTTTTATGTAAAGTTGGAATCAAGTTGCTGCAGGATTTACTATGTAAATTTGCCTGGCTCGATCGATTGAAAATTAGACTCGACTAATCGAAACTTGGGCATAACGTTTTTTTGTTGAATTTTCCAACTCAACCCCAAGCTCGTTTGATGTGTAGGGTTTTATGTTTTGCCTTAAGTATAAAAGGGAAAACTCTAGCAACGTTTTATGGGTTGCTCCTTATGCTGTGTGTGTGAATCTTTTGTGAGATCTAGAGGTGTTTGTCTTTACACATACTTAGGGTTATCAAGAATCAAGATTATGTCAAGAACTTGATGATTAATTCGATTCTTTGCTTCAAGATCTTAAAGATACACAAGTGGGAGTGCTTGTATTTGCTGCGAATCCAAGAAAGAAGTAGTCCATGGACTTGGAGCTATCACGTGGTCGTGGTAGTAAGTTTCCTACTCGAGGTAGCAATAGGATGTTAGTGGTCTAAGTCACTATTGTGTAAACTTCAATTCTTTCATAGTGGATTCGTTTTTACCTTGAGAATAGTTAGGTTAAATTCTCCCCGGGTTTTTTACCAGTTTGGTTTTCTTGGGTTATCACATTGTTGTGTTCTTTATTTTTCACACGTTACAATGATATGATATATTTGTGTTAACCAAGATTTGAATAATTTGACTAAGTTATCACTTGGCTAATTAACTAGGTTAATTTGGTTATGTTTTAAGGGGTCTAAAAACAAACACATGTCCAACAAGCAAATGATGCATTAAAGAAACTAAGGCACAAAGCAATAGATAACTAAACACATCACGAAACAGCTATAAAAACCAAGGTACACAAAGTACTAAAGATAAAGCGAGTTTTAAACTAAAAATCTTGAAAACTTTAAAATAAAGCACTGAAAATAAACCATAAAAGGCAAAACATATATTAGAACGTCTAAGTTGTGTGGCTATAGGTTAGCTTCCGCCTTTTGAACCCTTTGTGCTCCCCCATTCTATATGCACTCCCCCTTGCTTTGTGGTGCTCTCCCTTTACCCTACGATATAATCACAATATTCACAGTAAGCTTTCTCCCCCTTTTTGGCATGAATAGCTAAAGGTTTGCCTCGAGCTTATGTTAAACCTCATCCAATTGTGTCTCAATGGTGGTCAAGCGAAGTTGAACATGATTATTGTGAGAATACATGATATTAGCAAGTCCAGAAATGCATTCATGTAAACCCTCCGTTAAAGTCATCATCCTATCCACATGAGGGATAGATGATTCAAGCTGAGAATGAATGTTGGAAGGTTGAGGCTCTAGAGTGTGAGGAGAAGATGTCTTGGGAAGTTTGGAGACACTAGGACCAGCCAAGCTTTTCTCAATAGGAGAAGCATGAAAGAAGGATCCACTCTTCGGAGGCTTGGAAGGACTCTTTTTTGCCCTTTTGATAGATGAGTGTACCTTACTGCTTTGGAGAGAATACAAGGAAATCGGGCCTTGACGAGACAAGACGGTTCCATCTTTAGGAGAATGGATGCCCTTGAGTGTCATCATCTTCATGATGAGGTTGTAGAAAGGTAGACATGTCCGAGCAGCTGATCGCCCAGCAGTTCTTCCTAAAATCTAAAAGATGTAAGCACAAATGTCGATTTAAACTCCATTAATGAGATCACATAGGAATTTGGCTTTTCCAAGGCTAATGAAACCTGTGCTAGTCAAAGAGTACAAGTTGGAATGCATAATCTAGGTAAGCGTCTTCATTTCTGGCTCGAATCTTGAAGTGCCAATTGATGTACCCGTGGAGGAGACTTCATGGTGCGCTCTTAATGTTTCAAGAATCTCGACAATGGGAGTTAGTCTGTCATCATAAGAGGAAGTATCAACATTTGCCGGATGATTTATGTGAGGATCTTTGCTAGATAGTCTAGAGTGATGACAAAGTCTTTTCCACGAACCCAACATTTCGATTCGACTTTAGTGAACCATGCGTTAGAGTAAAATTCTTTGACCAACTCTTCAATAGGATCTTCAAAGCCACCAAACAAGCTAGCCCAATCTTTGTCATCAAAGATTTTAGGGATAAAATTTGATCCCAATGTGTTAAACCTCACAATCCTTTCCACCACAGTAGAGACATTCTTGAAATTTTTCTTGAAGGATTGAGAGTCCGGAAGAGTCTTAAATGTCTTGTTATCAAAGTTTGCCAACGATTGGCGGGTCCTCTTTGAAATCGAAGATGATGTGAGATCAATCAAGGGTTCCTTATTGCGTGAAGATTGATGAGGCATCTACAAAATAGCCACACAAGCACAAACCATACACAAAAATGACAACAAAATTGATTAGATGCAAGTTAGTCAAATAACTAACAAAAATAGCTAAAAATGCCCTAATAGCTAAAAATACCCTAAAATAGAAACAAACAAGCATAACATAGAAACAAGAACATGTTATATGTACTAAAAGGTCTAAACAGACTTAACTAGCATGGATGAATGCAAAATATGTCAAGTGATAGGGTATGTGCATCGAGGGTGCATCAAATGTGCATGTGAGATGCATGATCAATGCAAGAACAAGAACTCTTGGGGCAAAGTGTGTAAAACACACAATCAATGATCAAAACATGGTAAACATGAATAATTAAGGTAATCCCCAAAATTTGGTACTCATTGGAGTCCAAAAGAGTGAAAAAATACCATAGAGGCATTTTATCAAACACCTAGTATGCACACACTACATATATTGTTGGAGTTTATGCCCTAAAATCCAATTTATTGGCATGTCATAAATAACTAAATTGTTTAATTATATGAGATTATCTATAAATGAACTAATGAGAAATTATCATAGTCCATGAGATGCATTGTATGTGATTTATGTGAATTAGTCACAGAAGATATAAATCACAAGTTCCTTATAAACTCAAAACGTTGTTCGTAGTCGGTGATGATATTGGGCATTTCATCTGTGAAGACTATAACATATCAACTAAGATGATTTGTCTTGATCATGGAAGTGGAGACTTCTAGATGGTATGTTGATATGTTTTAAGAGTTAAGACATATTGAATTGGACATTTGTAAGATTTATTATTCTCCTAAGGACTGTCAAATGAATAATAAATCTCATGACTTCTATTTACATAAACTCTTAATCCTGAGAGAATAATAGACTTGATCATGAGGTATAGGTTGCTTTGATATATCAGGAGTGAGATCCATAAGACACGATCAAAACCTCGGTATGTTGGGCAGCCATATTTAGTGTTGATGAAACACATATTCTCAAGATGGAATTCATAGTCTCTTAAGGGAGATACAAAATATTCACTTGAGATAAGTTTAATGGGTTTAGTTATTCAAAGAGTTGGGCCCAACCACTTTAGTAAGGAGTTACTAAAGTATATGTTACGTTTTAAAGACTTAGGATCTTATGTATTTAGAACTCTAATGTGTATTATTGGCAAACCATGATCAAAACAAGATGTTTAGTTGTGTTTAGACTTGCTCAAAGTTGGTTCATTTATGTAAAGTTGGATTTAAGTTGATGCAGATTTAATAAAGCATTTCGGCCTGGTTCAATCGATCGAAGTTTAGGCTCGATCAATCGAAATTTGGGCAGAATACGTTTTCTACTGAATTCCAACTCAGCCCTAGTTTGTTTAAAATATTTAGGGTTTTGTATTTTTGCCCTAGGTATATAAGGCAAACCCTAGCCACGTTTTAGTATTGCTCATATTGATGTTTGTGTAAATCTCTTGTGAGATCCGTGAGGAGCTTTCCTTTACACAAGCTTAGGATTATCAAGAAGGAGATTCGTTCAAGAACTTGATGATCATTCACTTGCTGCCATAAGAAGTTAAAGAAACATAAGTAGGTATGCTTGTACTTGCTGGAGAATCCAAGAAAGAAGGAGTCCGTGGTTTCGGAGCTTGCACGTGGCCATGTCGGTAAGTTTCTAATGGTGGGTAGTAATAGGATGTTAATGGTCTAAGTCCTGTTGAACAACTTCGATTCTTTCATAGTGGATTCAGGTTTACTTTGAGGATAGCTAAGTTAAATTCTCCTCAGGTTTTTCTTGGTTTGGTTTCCTAGGTGATCATATTATTGTGTTATTTATCTTTCCGCTACTTTGTATGATATGATTGTTTGATTGTGATAACCTAGATTTGGAATTTGGACTAAGTAACAACTTGGCCAATTACCTAGGTTAATCCAATTATGTTTTTAAGGGGTCTAAAAACTATCAGTATATATTTATGGAATTGAATTTCATAAATATATGATGAATAACTTCAAGGATTAAACCGGGTACTCAAGGATTAAGATGTAGTAATTTTCAAAGTGGCAGTCTACATTCATGACTTTGTATTACTATGAATATTTTATAAAGGGGTTGCATGTACAATAAAGTCTTGGGATATAATTTATTAATAAGGCCTAGAGTGCAATTATATTTATATAGTGGTATTAAATATAATTAATGGTAACTTTGGACTTGTTAAGAGTTGACAGAAAAGCCCAAGGCCCATTTGAGCTAGTGTCTTATTGGTCTCTTTTGGTCCCACTCCAAGCCACACACTAAAGCCCAATTGGAAAGGCCCAATAGGCCAGCCCAATTAGATAATCGATTAGTTATAAAGGGAGAAACATACAGAATTTATTTTAAGAGAGACATCATTGTGAAATGGTGTGTATGTGTGAGTAAAGCCACTCGATTATTCTCCCTTGGAAACCGATTGAGAGACCACACTTCTTGGGCGTAAAGTGGAATTGGAGTGAAGATTAAAAGTGTTCCCAAATACTTCTAATCTTTTGTTTTAAATTTCACCGCACCAAGGTACACTATCATGTTCTTAAATTCTAAAATTTACATAGTGCATGTTATCAATCATGAATGAAATAGATCCATGTTTGTTGCTTCCATTTGTGTGTGTTGCTTCACTTTGTGTGTGTTTTGTATGAGATACAAAACCAAATTTTCCAACAATTGGTATCAGAGCCAGGTTTTCATATCATGTTTGTATAACATGTGATTGAGTTTTAGAAATTAAGAAAACCGTTATCTTTGTGTTTTCAAAATTCTGCATAAAGTTATTGCTCCATAAACCTTGCGTGCATTGATCAATATATGTGATATATTGTTTTGCATGGTTCCAAGAGGACACGGCTGTAAACTTTTTTTTTGTGCCGTATGTTTTTGGTGTTTGTATTCATCAAGGACACCATTTACACATCTTGCGAATGGGTTTACTTTTCATGGAGTGAATCTCTTGAACAAACTGTTAGGTTCTAAAGTCTTAGGATTTTATGTATTTAGAACTCTAATTTGTATTGTTGGCAAACCATGATCAAAACAATGTTTTAGAATTGTTTTTAGTCTAGCTCAAAGTTGTGATTTTATGTAAAGTTGGAATCGAGTTAAAGCAGGAAGCATTATGTCTTTCGGCCTGGCTCGATCGATCGAAGCTCGGGCAGAATGTTTTTCTGCAAATTCGTCCAACTCAGCCCTAAGTGTTTTAAAACGTTTTTAGGGTTTTTTATTTGTCCTAAGTATAAAAGGCAAACCTTAGCCACGTTTTAATGTTGCTCATAATTGCGGTTTGTGTGAATCTCTTGTGAGATCTAGAGGAGCTTTCCTTTACACAAACTTAGGGATTTCAAGGAGAAGATTTATCTACGCCTTGATGATCAATTCAGTTGCTGCCATTGAAGTTTAAAGAAAACACAAGCGGATGTGCTTGTATCCGGTGGTGAATCCAAGAAAGAATGAGTCCGTGGATTCGGAGCTTGCATGTGGTTATGTCTGTAAGTTCTACTGGTTGGTAGTAATAAGAAGTCGAGCGTGGGGGCTTGTAAGTCTTATTGTATGAACTTCGATTCTTTCAAGATAGTGGATTCAAGTTTATCTTGAGGATAGTTAGGTCAAATCCTCCCCAGGTTTTTACCGGTTCGGTTTCCTGGGTAATCTTATCTTGTGTTATTTATTTTCCGCTACTTTGCATGATTTGATCTTTATTATTGTGATAACCTAGACTTGTTTAATTGGACTAAGTAACAACTTGGCTAATTACTTAGGTTAAAAAAAACTATCAAGTGGTATCAAAGCAAGTAGCTCTTTTGTTGTTGATCTTTTGATCTAAGAGTCGATCCTTGACCATTTGTTATCATGGATAATTTGAAGTGTCTTTCTGATCATGTTTATGCTCATGCTTCTATTGATTTTATTGATGCCTATGAAACTCTTCGTAAGGAATTATTGAAATCTATGAAAATTGCTAAGAAATTCAAGGAAGAGTTAAAATTGGCTAATCTTGAAAAAGAGGAATTGATTGTTAGATTAGATGAATCTAATAAAAAGAATGAATTTTTGAGAAATCAAATTTCCTCTCAAGATGAGAAGATGAAAAGCTTGGAACAAGAGTTAGTTGAATCTAAAGCTAAAATTGAAAATTTGACTAATACCAAGCCTGTTGTTGATAACTGAAGTGTTTTTGTTTCTCTTAAGCCTAAAATCGAGAAAGTTTATATCCCTCCTTTTAAGAGGAATAATAAAGAAAAAGTTTATTTTGCTAGGTTAGACAAAGGTAAATGTTCTGATGTTGACGCTGAAGTTCCTAAACCTATGTGTAAACTCTTTGTTAGAGAGCATAATAAATCTATTTTTGTGCCTACTTGTCATCTTTGTAGTGTTGTTGGTCATATTAGACTAAATTGTTCTTTGTTGAGGCAAGAACCAAAGCTTGTGACTGGAAACCCCACTAGGAATACCGATGTTCCTAAATTTGTTCATGTTTGTCACCTTTGTGGTGTCTACGGTCACATTCGTCCTAATTGTCATAAATTGAAATTTAAGCATTCAGTGTTTCAATCTAGGATATGTGATGATATTTCTCCTTCCATAAGTCCATATAAATTGTTTCATATTATTTTGAAAAATTTGAGCTTGTTGGCTTATGAAAGGAATTTGCAAAATTTCAATCTTTCTCAAAAGATTGGTGTAATCCCTCAAATACACTCTGCTTCACACGGATTTTCACCTACAAAGCTCAAGACTCGTGCTAGATGGGTGAGAAAAGATTCTCCAAGGTGAGTGTTGCTAACTTGTCCCTGATTTAATTCTTTCAATTAATTGTGGACATGTTTTGTTTCTGTTTTTGGTCGTGTTTTTTTTAGGTTGTTTTTTTTTTTAAAAAAAAAAATCCAAAAACATTGAAAAAATTTCAAAAAGGCAAATATTTTATTTTGTGTCTAGTTTTATTTTTCTTGAGGATTACATGAGTTATGATATCCCTCTCTTGATTTAGAACATGCTTGATATTGTGGAGAAACTTGAATAGTATGTGTTAAATAAGTGCTAAGCTATTTCTGATTTTGTGTGAGTATGTAGTAGTTTGTACATGTACTCATGGGTTAATTAAGAAATTGATATTTCTTGTTTGTGTACCCTCTATAGCTTAGATAAGCACTGTCATGCATTGCATTTGCATTGTTCATTTAGCATAATGTGTGCTTTTTGTTTTTGGTCATAAATTTTTTAAAACCAAAAAGATTTTTGTGTTTTATATTTCACATCTTGGATTTATAATCAAGGATTGGCCATACTATCTTTACATAACATGTTTATGTACCTTGTTTAGCTTGGATGAGCTTTTATTGCACTTTACTAGTTAAAGCCTTGTAGTGCATGTTGTGTGGGAAAGATGTTTATGGTTCTTGATTATTCTGTCTTAATCTTGAAGTCACATGTTTTTAAATGTTTGACTTGAAATTTTAGAGAAAGGCATAAATAACCATCTCACTACTATTCACTAGCCAATCATGAACACCTTAGTGCATATAATAAGATTTTGTGCTCGAGAAAGTGAAGCACATGCACAAAAAGATCATAAGGTGTAGCCTTGGTTTAAATGCTAAAATTGGTGTGTACATTATTGGACTTAATGTTAAATCAAACAAATAAAATTGGTGTGTATATTATGAGGTAAATCAAGAAATTTACATGATTGCAGGCTTGTTTTCTAGGAGATGTGGAAGTTATATGATGTAACTCTTTAGGTGATAGTCTCTTTTAAATTCCATGTGATGAATTTTGTAGACATTGTGATTGATTTCTGTTTACATATCACCTCACATATGTCTCAAGCTTTTGCTAGTTGCACACATTACACAAGTTACTCTTTACTAAACTTGGTACATTATATTGTGTGTGATCTTGTTGTGGCCATCCAAGATTAAAGTTCCTTGATTTTAATGCAAAATGTGTTAAAAGTTTGAGATTTGAGAACAAATTGATTGAAAATCTTGTTTTTGGAAGATCTAGGTTGAATTCAAGTGTTTTTTGAAAAACTTTTAATCTCATACTCATACAATTCATTCATGAAATATTGTGCTTTGAGGAGTTTCTGCATTAAATTATTCTGTTTTTCAAAAATTTGATTTTTCCATGCATCATTTATGTTCAGGATTCACATATATTGCATTGATTTTTTTTTGTATCCATCTTGCAGTTTTGCAATCGTATCTCTCATTGTTTTCACACATAGCATGCATACACTTTGCTAAATTGGGAATTAAACTTGATTTAAAAATTGATTGATTAAGTTTTTGAGTTATGTATTTTTTAGTATATGCTACTTTTTATGTGTAAATTGCAGAAAATATTTTTCTTAAGAGATATGATGGATAATCAATGTACAAATATTTTCTCTACACATGCAACTGTTTATGGGTCACATAGTGCCATGTTTGTATTTTATTGAAAGAGAGAATATTTTTTCTTCATGTGTATCCTTAACTTAGTTTTTTTTAAAACTTGGTTTGTGTCTTTTTATTTATCCCCAACCCCTTTATTTTTCCCCAAAACTATTTTTTCCAAAACTTGTTTTGTTTTTTCTATTTTTATAGGGGGAGAAATTTTTTTTAACCTTTGTAGTTCTTAGGGGGAGTTGTTGCTCTTCATAAGGGGAGTTGTCTCTTTTTTCTCTTACTCTATTGCGTATGTTTTCTGTCTACCTTCTGATTAGGTAGTCTTTGTCAATACGTGACAAAAAGGGGGAGACATAGATAATCTGTTTGTTTTGTTTAGGGGGAGAATATAAAAACTTTTTGATGCATCTAACTTAGGGGGAGAGTTAGAATTTATTTTGATGTATTTGTTTCTTGTTTCACTTCTTATTGATTTATATTTATGAGTTCTTCATTGGTATATGTCTTTATTTTGTGTTATGTGAAATCAAGAATTTATTTTTGTTTACTTGTATTATTTCCACACATGCGGTTATGCATTTTGTTTAGTGTTTCAGGAAATATACATGTTGATTCAATTAAATTTTCTTTGTCTACACTTGCAACTGATGGATAGTAGTTAGGATTGAATTTGTTTTATGAGCATTATTTTGTAAAGGGCTTTTTATTTTGTAAACTTTGAGCTTCTAGTTGTGTTTTGTCATGGATTGCCAAAGGAGGAGTTTGTTAGGTTCTATAGTCTTAGGATTTTATGTATTTAGAACTCTAATTTGTATTGTTGGCAAACCATGATTAAAACAATGTTTTAGAAGTGTTTTTAGTCTAGTTCAAAGTTGTGATTTTATGTAAAGTTGGAATCGAGTTAAAGCAGGAAGTATTGTGCCTTTCGACCTGGCTCGATCGATCGAAAAACAGACTCGATCGATTGAAGCTCGGGTAGAATGTTTTTCTGCAGATTCGTCCAACTCAACCTTAAGTGTTTTAAAACGTTTTTAGGGTTTCTTATTTGTCCTAAGTATAAAAGGCAAACCCTAGCCACGTTTTAGTGTTGCTCATAATTGCGGTTTGTGTAAATCTCTTGTGAGATCTAGATAAGCTTTCCTTTACACAAACTTATGGTTTTCAAGGAGAAGATTTATCTACGCCTTGATGATCAATTCGATTCTGCCATTGAAGCTTAAAGAAAACACAAGCGGGTGTGCTTGTATTTGGTGGTGAATCCAAGAAAGAAGGAGTCCGTGGATTCGAAGCTTGCACGTGGTCGTATCAGTAAGTTTTACTAGTTGGTAGCAATAAGAAGTCGAGCGTGGGGTTTGTAAGTCTTATTGTATGAATTTCGATTCTTTCAAGATAGTGGATTCAAGTTTACCTTGAGGATAGCTAGGTTAAATCCTCCCCAAGTTTTTACCGGCTTGGTTTTCTGGGTGATCATATCTTGTGTTATTTATTTTGATAACCTAGACTTGTTTAATTGGACTAAGTAACAAATTGGCTAATTACCTAGGTTAAATCAATTGTTTAAGGGGTCTAAAAACTATCACAAACGCTATAATAGATTGCACAGTTTGCTTTCTATGTTATTAGCGTTGGAATTCATATGACATGATTTATATATATGATATATAGATTGTAAAGTTGTGATTTACAAATGTGTATTTTGTTGACTTTTATTTCGTACCAAATTTGCTTGTAATTAATTTCAATCTTGTGTACCCTGTATTTATTGTGGGATTTGATTGTAAGGGTTGTGTGCTAGAGAGAGAGAGTGTGAAGACTCAAGCAAGTGAAGCCGGAAGAATTCTTGCGGGTTTCTCGCGACTAAGCTTCCCGCGAAGTGAAGCATGTGCCTTACACATGACTGGAATGCGAAGAGTCTATACAAATTGAGGCAATTTGTGTCTCGCGAGTATCTCACAGACTAGGCCTTCCTGCGAGACACCCGCGAGACATTCTGTTCTTCCAGTCTCTGTCTTGCCTAATGCACACTTTCTTTACCCTCACTATATATACCCATATTACCCACAAATGAGATAGAGAGCTTCTGAGAGAAAACCCTAACTAAAGCACTTGAGAGTTAGAAATTGTTATACCAACAATTCTCTACACATTTGTTTGTGGAATTTCCTCATCTCCTACCTCTCCATTTCCATACCATTGAGAGAAGCCAAGGATGGCAGATGCAACATAGAGCTTGTTGCGGGATCCGGAGAGTTAGAAAAGACACGGTTCGGAGAAGTCTTGTTGGAGTAGGAGCTTGGAGGGCTTAGGTATAGAGGGTAGATTAGGTTTGAAACTCGCTTTATTACATGCAATAGGGTTCCTCGACCCTTGGATTCCCTGTTGTCTATGACCATGCGAGAGGGGGAGACCACGAAAATGTACTCAGGCAGAACATCTTGGGAGATGTTCAATGAGATCGATGAGGACTTTGATGATGTGGCCATAAGGGCTTTCAAGGTCGATCTACTTGCCAAACATGATTTGAGAAAGTCGTTGACTAAGAAACCTGTGAGGAGTGTACGTCGGCTTATGGACCGTATTGACGAGTATAAATGGGTTAAGAAAGACTAGTAGCAAGGGAAAAGGAAAACTAAGGTTATCTCTCAAGATATGAGGGATTTCGGGTTGGACTAATACAACAATGACCGACCCCGGAGAGACTTTTCTAGGCAATCTGGGTCCCTTCTTTGCCCAAGTGGTTAACACGATGTTCTGAGAACCAATACATCAAGTCTTAGAGAAGATTAAGAATGAGCCATAAAATGGCCAAATAAGATAGGAGGAGACCCCATGAAGCGCAACCAAAGTCTCCATTGCCAGTACCACCAGGAGCGAAGGCATACCAACAAGGACTGTAGAACTTTGTGGAATCATCCGGAACCGCTGGTTAAAGAGGGCAGGTTAAAGCAATTTTTGTATCTACTCAACGGGCAAGGTAACCAAGCAGGGTCGGGAGCTCAAAGAAACGCTTCTTCAAGGCCACCTTTGGGCACAATTAATGTCATCTTTGTTGCTCTAGGGAGAACTGGTTCTCACCCTTCTAGGGTGATGTCGGTAGGGATCCAACCAGCATTAAGTTTTTTGGATGAGGACAAGGTTGGAATCATACAACTACATGATGATGCTTTAGTGGTTACTCTCGGGACAGGAGGGTATGATATGAAGAGGGTGTTGGTAGATTAGGGCAGCGGTGCAGAGATCATGTACCCCGATCTATACAAGGGCTGAGGTTGAGACTTGAGGATTTGGTGCATTATGATTCACCTTTGGTAGGCTTTGATGGAAAAGTTGTCATTCTAAGGGGTCGGATCAGATTGCCAGTACAAGTGGGATCAAAAGTGGTGGAGATAGACTTCATTGTAGTATATGCTTACTCCCCTTACACCGCCATTGTAGCAAAGCCCTGGGAGCTGTTTCTTCCACCCCGCACTTGAAAGTGAAATATCTATCCCAGGATCGGATTGAGGAACTAGTTGGGAGCCAATCTGTAGCTAGGCAATGCTTGGTGTTTACAATTATACATTAGCCTAGAGCTAAGTCTTTAGCCTCTCTTTGAAGGGGCTCATAGCAATCAAAGATCCCGGGGCTATCTATAGATGCGAAGACAGATTAGGCAAAGTGTGAGAAGTTAGAGGAAATTGTTATAGATGATGATGCAGAAAGGTTTTTTTAGGTCGGAGCTCAGTTGCCTTCTTGGGAGAAGGAAGAGTTGATAATGTTTCTTAAAAAGAACATTGATGTTTTTACATGGAATGCTTATGAAGCTCCTGGGGTGGATCTAAGTTTCATTTGTCATCACCTAAACATCAACCCAGCTGTAATCCCTAGAAAGCAACCACCACGGCGCTCATCTAAAAAGCATTCTAATGTTGTCAAAGAGGAGATGGACAAGCTTAAGCGGGTTAGGGCTATTAAGGAAGTGTTTTACCCAGAGTGGCTAGCCAATATTGTGGTGGTGAAAAAGAAGAATGGAAAGTGGCGAGTATGTGTGGATTTTATTGATTTAAACAAGGTTTATCCAAAAGATCCTTTCCCTATGCCTCGAATAGACCAGCTAGTGGATGCAACTGTAGGCCATCCTCGGATGAGCTTCTTGGACACCTTCCGGGGATACCACCAGATACAAGCGGCTTTGGGTGATCAAGAGAAGACAGCTTTTGTCACTCCTACTAGAAATTATCATTAGAAGGTGATGCCCTTTGGTTTAAAGAATGCAAGGTCTACCTATCAGAGGATGATGACTAGGATGTTTGAGCCAAAACTGGGAAAAAGTATTGAGGTTCATATAGATGATATGGTGGTAAAGAGTAAGTTAGATTTCGAGCATGTCAATGACCTTGGGAATATCTTTAAGATCTTGAGGAGGCACAAGCTATGACTTAATGCTTCTAAGTGCTCTTTTGGTGTCAGTTTAGGGAAGTTCTTGGGGTACATGGTCACTCACCATGGAATTGAAGTCAATCTTGACCAAATTAAAGAAATTAACAATTTGCAGCCACCTTGAAATTCCAAAGAGGTCCAGAAGTTGACAGGAATGAGTGCTACTCTAAACCAATTTATCTCTCGCTTAGCAGACAGATGTAGGCCTTTCTTCCAGTTGTTAAATAAGTGGAAGGGATTTTAATGGACCAAGGAATGCATCTTGGCCTTCCAATAGTTGAAGGAATACGTTTCTCGGCCACCCATTATGTCTAGGTCCGAGATGGATGAAGTTTTGTTTGCTTATATTGTTGTGGCCCCTCATGCGGTGAGCTTGGCGCTAATACATGTTCATAATAGTCTGCAGAGGCCAGTTTATTATGTGAGCAAGTCACTACATGAGGCCAAGGTTCGTTACCTAGCACTGGAGAAGGCCATTTTGGCAATGGTGCATGCTACGCATAAGCTCCCCCACTACTTCCAATCCCATACAGTTGTTGTCTTAACCCAACTTCCATTTAGATCTCTGATTACACTGGCGGGATTGCCAAGTGGGGTGCGATCCTAGGGAAGGAAGTCAATTCCGCACCGTCACCCGACCAAGACGGCCGAGTACATACCATACCGACTAGTGCACCGGTAAAGATACCCCTTGTTTCGTACCAGAAAAAATACTGGCCATATTGGTGAAATTTGGTTGTTTCGGCCGTTAGTGGATCTTGGACTGGTACCTTTTCTCATGACACACTAAACTTCTATCTCTCTTTGCCTCCTCTTTATCACACAAGTGACGACGAAATACCGATTGGTGGTGAGGAGAGGTGTCGGTGATTCATGCAAGAGAAATCGGTTTGAAGTGAAGAAAAAAATAGACTGGACTGATGCTAAAAGAGTTAGACTGGTGTGAATCGTGTGATACTAGGAGAAAGAGAGAGAGGGAGAGAGAGAGAGAGAGAGAGAGAGAGAGAGAGAGAGAAATAGATCTGTACCTAATGTGGAAGAAATGAAATAAAAAGTGAAAAGTGAAGACAAAATTAATTTGAAAAAGGAAGAGGTAATGTGTGGTTGTAAAGAGATAGCATGTGAAGCTATAATGTGTTGGAACTTGAAAATAGGAAGATTGATATTTAATGTTAAAAAAAAAATGAAAGAATAAAATAAATGTGGAACAAGGGAAGAGAAAACTAGAATAAGAAAAGCATCGGGCTTTTTTCATTCTTTTTTACACGTACTCAATATTTGGAATGGCAATGTGGCTCTAAATGTTAGTTTGGTAGACATGATTCTTGTTGTACTAACAATATCATTAATCGTTTTCCCTCTTTTTTTTTTTTTGTGTGTGTGTGTGTGTGTGTGTGTCTATATATAATATATAAAATAGCGGTAAACCCAAAACAGTACACCAGTATCCAAAATATATTGTACTGGTGGCCAAACCGGTACAGCCCCTGGTACGATATTTACTTCCTTGATCCTAGGAGTTTTTGATATCAAGTATATGCCTCACACCTCTATCAAAGGTCAGGTCCTCACAGATTTAGTGGCCGAGTTTGCTGAGTCCCCATTAGAAGAGAAAGTAGAAAAACAAAACATGGATGGAAAATCGGTTGGCATGGTTTCCTTACAAGAGCCTTTATCTTGGAGAGTGTACATTGATGGTGCATCAAATCAAAGAGGATTTGGAGTGGGGCTAGTTTTAATATCTCCTGAAAAAATCACTATTGAAAAATCCTTAAGATTGGGGTTCTTGGCCACAAACAATGAGAACAAGTATGAGGCTCTCTTGGTTGGAATGGCTATGGTTCAAAAAATGGGAGGAAGGATAGTAGAAGTATTTTCAAATTCAAGACTGGTTGTAGGCCAGGTGAAGGGAGAGAGAGAGGCCAGGGACATGAGAATGCAAGAATACTTAAGTCAAGTTAGACGCTTGCAATCGGGGTTTGAGTCTTTTAGTTTGTTGCAAATCCCTAGAAGTGGAAATAGCCATGCTAATTCTCTGGCGACCCTCACAACATCCTCGATGCAGAGCTTACCTCGAGTTATCCTTGTTGAAGACTTATGCAAATCTACTGAGATGAAAAGAGAGATGGTATGTATTCATCGGATAAGGGTGGGACCTAGTTGGATGGATTCTATTGTGCTGTTCCTTAAAGAGGATAACTTACCCGAAGGGACGTTTGAGGCTAACAAGGTACGGAGAAAGGCTCTTCGATTTTAGCTATCCAAGGACCAAAAGTTGTATAAGCGCTCCTATTCTGAACCATAATTGCTATGCATACACCCCGAGGCAGTAGAACTACTCCTAGAAGAGTTACATGAAGGGATTTGTCGAAGCCATACAAGAGGCAGATCCTTGTCTCACAAGGCCCTTACTTACAGATATTGGTGGTTAAATATACAAAAGGAAGCACAGGAGTATGTGAAGAAGTGCGACCAATGCCAAAGATTTGCTCCAAACATTCACTAACCGAGAGGTGTCCTCAATCCTCTGTCTAGCGCCTGGCCTTTTGCTCAATGGGGTTTGGACATTGTAGGGCCTTTCCCTAAGGCAGCAGGCTATAAGAGATGGTTGTTGGTCAGCACTGATTACTTCACTAAATGGGGTGAAGCTAAACCACTGGCTAATATTAGGGACGTGGATGCCAAGAGATTTGTCTGGAAAAATATCGTCACTCGGTTTGGAATCCCTCGTACACTTATCTTGGACAACGGTCTTCAATTTGATAGTAAAGCCTTCAAGAGGTATTGCCGTGACCTGGGCATTACAGATAGGTATTCCACCCTCACTTATCCACTGGGGAATGGACATGCCGAGGCTGTCAATAAGGTTATAGTGAATGGACTCAAGAAGAGGCTGGATGATGCAATGGGAAAATGGGTGGAAGAGTTGCCACGCATCCTTTGGACATATCGGACTACATTGTGTAGATCCACTAAAGAAACCCCCTTTGTAATGACTTATGGGGTCGAGGCTGTAATTACTCTGTAGACCAAATTCCCAACACTAAGGACGAGTTCTTTTACTCCAAGCAACAATGATAGGCTACTAGAGAAGAGCTTAGATTTAATTGAAGAGCAAAGAGAAAATGACATGGTCCGGTTGGCGTACTATCTACACAAGCTCAAGCAAGGGTGCGACTTAATTGTGAGGTTAAGGCCACTAACGCCTAGTGACTTGGTTTTAAGAAAAGTTTTGGGCATAACAAAGAACCCAACATTGGGAAAATTAGGGCCCAATTGGGAAGGGTCATATCATATCACCTAAGTGGCTGAAAAATGTACATATTATCTTGAAGATCTAGATGAAAAAGTTGTACCATGCCCCTAGAATGTAAATAACCTGCGAAGGTATTATTATTAATGAAACTCTTTTCTGCTATATTTTTGTTAACGATATTATGCATTTCATATCATTTTACTAAGTGTTAAATAGAGCCTTAGTTATGCCTGGTCCCTTGGACCACATACTTTGGCTAAATTAATACTTGAGATCATTCTACTAAGTGTTAAACAAAACCTTAGTTATGCACGATCCCTTGGACCACATACTTTGGGTAAATTAATACTTCAACTCATTCTACTAAGTGTTAAACAGAACCTTAGTTATGCCTGGTCCCTCGGACCACATACGTTGGGTAAATTAATACTTGAGCTCATTCTACTAAGTGTTAAACAAAACCTTAGTTAAGCCTGGTCCCTCGAACCATATACTTTGGGTAAATTAATACTTGAGATCATTCTACTAAGTGTTAAATAGAACCTTAGTTATGCCTGGTCTGTCGGACCGCATACTTTGGGTAAATTAATACTTGAGATCATTCTACTAAGTGTTAAATAAAACCTTAGTTATGCCTAGTACGTCGGACCACATACTTTGGGTAAATTAATACTTGAGATCATTCTACTAAGTGTTAAACAAAACCTTAGTTATGCCTGGTCCCTCGGACCATATACTTTGGGTAAATTAATACTTGAGATCATTCTACTAAGTGTTAAACAGAACCTTAGTTATGTCCGGTCCCTCGGATTGCATACTTTGGTTAAATTCATACTTCAAATCATTCTACTAAGTGTTAAATAGAACCTTAGTTATATCCAGTCCCTCGAACCACATACTTTGGGTAAATTAATACTTGAGATCATTCTACTAAGTGTTAAACAACACCTTAGTTATGCCTAGTCCCTTGGACCACATACTTTTGGGTAAATTAACATTATTCATTTTTTCTCTAAGTATTAAACAGAGCTTTAGTTATGTCCGGCCCCTCGGACTTCACATTATTTCTAAGGGTTATGTTTCTCTTTAAAAACTTAGACCCATACATTGATTGCATAGTTTTCAATACCAGCACATAGCCTTTTTTTCTCACTGTCTATACGCGTTTAATTCATGCGAATTAGCAACAATTCATTATTGTTAGCTTTTGTTCAATTAAGGTATTCACCCTTAAAGAAATCATCAATCTCAAGTCTCATCGGAAGGTAAAATGATGACCACACCAACCATAGGTAAATATTGCAAAGAAAATAAAGATTCATGAATCAAAATTTGATATCCTTTCATTAAACAAAAAGGAAAGGGGTACATTATAAATAGTGGCAAACTGCCATAATCAAGGAAAATTAGATGTAAAAAAATAAATAAATAAAAAAGAGCAAAGGAAAAGGATCCTAAGCTAGGCCTTGGACTTCGGAGCAGGGTTTTCTTTGTTGCTCTATTTGAGAGGCAAGAGCGTCTTTGGCCTTGGGATCAGCCTCCTTAGATTTGGCCATAGCCTTCTTGCCTTCACGGGAGGATCCTTGGCCTTGGAAGAGACATTCTTAAGCTTGAGGAAGGCCTCTAGATCCTTGGCCTCTGACAAGGGCTTGACCTCCTTACCCTTACCCTTATCCTTAGCCACCTCAACCCCTTGGTCTTGGTTACTAGCTTAGCCAAGCCCTTTGGAGACCTCGGCAAGAGGAAGAGGTGCTTAGATGATAAGGGGCTACTCGAAAGAGACTAGTACAAGGGCAGCGAGAGGTGGGAGTGCAGCTAGGACTTTGTGAATGTTCGGAGGGTAGTAGACATTCCCAGCCTACCTCCACTCCGAGGTAGCGGGGACTCCTGCAAGGTTGAGGGCCTCCATCTACACCTCCTTACAGTAGTCCCTGCAGACCTCGGCTAGCTCGTCTGCCGGACAAACCTTGGTCTCCTATATCATGAGCTCATAGGACTCCTACTTCGAAGCCTCCACGGCTTCCTTGGCCATCCAAGTAGTGGCCTTAGCTTTCTCTAGATCAGCCCTCAACTCCAAAACCTGTTGCTTTGCTATGACGAGCTCTATTTCGGTATGATAGAGCCTTTTACGTTGGTTCTTAGCCTAGTCCTAGGCATTCTTCAAGCCCACCTCGGCACTCATTCGTGCCTTCTCCTTAGCGATTAGCTTAGTGGTAAGCTCTTTATTCTTCTGTTCAGATGCACCCAAGGCCTTGTTGGCCTTGATGCGGAGTTTGGCCTCAACCCTAGCCTCATTCCGGGCATCCTTGACCCACTCCTCGGCTATGAAAATCTCCTAGATAGCCTTCACATAAACTACAAAGGAGTATGTTAAAAAGGAAGAAGAAGAAGAAGAAGAAGAAGAAGAAGAAGAAGAAAGGGAAAAATACCCTCAATGAGGCATGATAAGGAGCTTACCAGGGCTAGATCCCTCTTCAGGGATAGGAAGAGGTCTGGCTGCCTCACATACTTCAAGGCAACCATGTCCTTTGGAAGAAGAAGAAGCTGTTCTAGGGCCTCGGCCAAGTATTGGGCGTGCCCTTTTTGGAACTCCCTAATGGTGGAGTTCCATGGAATGATTACGCCGTCAAACTCCAGGTGAGGAGCCCAGGTGTGATGTTGTTGGTGTACCTTGGCCACACCTGGGTCCTCCTTGCTCTCCACCGAGGAGGCCTGTCCTTTGTCTTGGGCCGTCTTCTGCTGCTTGGCCTTCTTACGGCGGACCACCTTACCTTCCTCCACTTCCTACTCCTTCCTTTTCTTCTTCAAGTTGGGGATGGGGAGTAGGCCGATTATAGAAGGAAGAGAAGGAGGGGGAAAAGTAGGAAAGGGTTGAGACCTTGGGGCCTTCTTAGATGATGACCCCTTATTCCTCCCCGCGAGGAGATCCTTGAGGCCTTTTCTCGAGTTCAAGGCCATTTCTTCTTCTTCCTTGGAGCTGTTATCTATACGTGCAACCACGAGGCCTGAGATGCAAACACTTGAAAATCTGTTGAACTCGTCCTCTGCATCCGCGATATGGATGACAGGATCTCCCTACTCCTCCCTTTCTTCCTTGAGTTGGAATTGGTCTATTTCTTCCTCGAGTGACGGGCGTGGGGAAGCAGTCTCTTCCCTTGGAGCTACTACTTCAGGGGGAGCACGTTGAGAAGGCTAATCAACTTACACAACATCTACTCGAGCAAGGAACCCAAGTATTGTAACGTCCATCCTACGTATCTGAGGATCACCAGCCCCGATTGCGTGGCCCACATCCTGGAACTTGTCTGATAATGGCTCGAAGTCTAAAATGAGGTGGATCACTCTCAGTTGCCTATCCTCACTCACAAACGCCTCGGACCTTAGGAATTTTTTGAGATCTGCGACATTGACGAAGTTGAAATTGGGCATTACGTGCCTTTTATCTGCAAAAACAGCCGAGGAGCAAAATCATGGTCAGAATGATGAAACCCATCATAAAAAAGAAATGAAATACTAAAGGGAAGAGCAGCAAAACTAAAGAACTAAATCCCGTGTCAAGGGACCTAACCATAGGGCACCTTACCTGGCTTTACCGACCGAGTTGGTCGGTGATGACCATCATGCCATTCCCCAGAGGTGATTAGCTAGTCGTCTTTCATGCTCTTGTTGGACTTAGGAAGACACGATACAAGCCTAACAATGAGGGACCTAGACTTGAGGTAATACCCCGAGTTAGAGAGCGAATGGCATTCATACATATAGACGACGTCATGCCAAGTGAGTCTCAAACCCATTTTCTTGTTGAGAGCATCGACACTACCTAAGATTCTAAATAGGTTGGGCGCGTATTGGTGAGGACACACACTGTGGGCAATTAGGAAGTCTCTGGTTATCCTACCTACAGGAAGCGTCATTCCCCCTTCTATGAAGGCGTTCATAGGAATGACGACCTCCCCTTCGCTCCTATAGGTCATCACCCGATCCAAAGCACAACATTGTAGGGAAACCCCCGAAGGAATGTGCTACTCAGCCCTAAAGCCGTCCATACCAGCGGGAGAATCTACAAGGTGCTTGAATCTACCCATCTAAGCAAGCTAAAGGGAAGTGAGGGATGTATTTGAAAAGGGAGTAAAGGTTAGAAGGCCGAAGAGGCTGGCCGAGAAGAAAAGAGCTTAGGATTATGAAGACTTACGAAAATAAAAACAAGTGACACTTCAGGAGCTTCTTGAGAGTTGGGAGATTTGCGAAGTCTTGAAAGCCCGAGAGTTTGAGAAGTTTTAAGAGTTTGCAAATTTGTGAAGTGGAAAAAATAAACCCACTAGGTACCTTATATAGGAGGCGGAATTGAGTGGGAGTTATCCCGCTCGAAATTCGAGGAGAAACGCCAGCCGTAGGATCTACATCTCTTTGTAAAATGCAGGGAACAAAGCGCCACCTGGAGCATTTAATGAGACATCGCGGGCCACGAAGTGTTAGGAACAGTTAGGGACACATGAAGTGACATTCTCACGTGTGGAAATCAAAGAAACATATGGAATTAATTATCCAAATTCAAAACCTCATTTTTCTTCTCGGATAGGAGGGAAAAAACTAGAGTTTTGAGGGGCTATTGTAAGGATAAGGGGCCCAAGAATATACGTTGGGCCTTGGGCCTTGTCTGAGGATGCTTAGTGGTCCAAGGACGGATAAACGATAATGAAGATATAAGACTTAGAGCTTTATGAGCAAACTACGACCGAGAAGGCTGGTGAAGGTAGGTAGAGGAGGAGTAGCTCCTCGGCTAAGCAAATCAGAGGCCCAAGAATATATGTTGGGCCCTAGGCCTTGTCCGAGGATGCTTAGTGATCCGAGAACAGATAAACAGTAATGAAGATGTAAGACTCAGAGCTTCACGAGCAAGCTACGACCGAGAAGGCTGGTGAAGGTAGGCCGAGGAGGAGTATCTCCTCGGCTAAGTGAATCAGAGGTCGGAAGGTGTGTTTTGTCATCTAGAGTAACATTCCAAGAAATTCCATTGATAAGGATATGCATCATGAATGTACAGGACAAATGGGAGCTGTGAAAAATCTAAGAGAAAGCTATTACCATCACATTGAATGCTTTGTAGCTAACTTTCTAGCCGCATTAATGAGGAAGTGATATCGAAGCAGACTTTTCAGCCTTATAGCTACTCCCAAAGACTTCAGGAAGGTACCGATGGGATAAGGATCAACAGTAGCAATCTAATGTACAAGTGGAGGATGGAGATGAAAGAGAGAGGAGAGCATAAAATAGAAAGGACACCCGGATGGAAGGGATCGAAGATTGGAGAGAAAAACAACGTAGCAACAAGAAGCGTGCTTGTAATCAAATTCAAAGAATGATATATAAGAACTAGTCTCCTCGGATTGTGCCAAGGATGATTTTCTTGAGATAAAACCTGTTCATCTTTATTTTCTTGTCATCTTGACTCACTATAATTGTTGTCTAACTCATTAGAGCCAGTTTTCTAACCCACTCTTTACAAATTCATTGTGTTGGGCTTTTTGGGCCTAAATCCATTCATCCCTTGGGCTTGGGAACCGAAGTGCGCCCTTACGGTGCAGAAATTGAAGGATAAAAAAAAATTTTGAATTGTCGCAAGAGTAATGGTACAACCACACACTATTTTATAATATTTTTACAAACTGTTGTTATGGCCAACTTCTAACTGGTTATCATCAGAGCCCACCAATAACATCACTTTTTAATTTATCAATAATCACTCACCATTTCAGCAGTTTGTGAATTTTATTTTATTTTTTGGTAAAAAGTTTGTATCTCTAGCATTTTGCCAACAGTGGAGGATTAAAAAAAAAAAAAAAAAGAATTGTGGCAAGAGTAATGCTACAACCACACTTACCACAATTCAGTTTTTTTTTTTTTTTTTACTCCTCCAAAAGTGTGGTTGTAGCATTAATCTTGCCACAATCCAATTTACCTTTTTTTTTTTACTCCTATTTCCGACAATTCAAGTGCCCCAATTGAGTTTTTTTTTTAATCCTCCACTTTTGGCAAAATGCTAGAGATTAAAACTTTTTTACAAAAATTTTCACAAACTGTTGATGTGGTGAATAATTATTTATAAATAAAAAAAGTTATGTTATTGGTGGGCATTAATGAGAACCAAGAAGAAGTTGGTCATAACAGTAGTTTGTAAAAATATAATAAAATAGTTTGTGGCTATAGCATTACTCTTGCCACAATTCAGTTTTTTTTTTTTTTTTTTTTTTTTTTTTATATATAAATTTTAGTCAGGACAGTCTCCAATTTTAGGCAGGTCAATTGGGTTTTTTTGAGCACATATTTCAGCAATATTATTGTTGAAATTCATTTTTCTCTCTCCCACTTCCGTCACATCATTTCTCACCTCTCTCCTACTTTTTCTCATAATTTCGGCAATGGTATTGCCGAAATTTACTTCTCTCCTCATTTCGCCAAATAACTTTGAAATACCTATATCACAAATAAACTTGATTTTTTGCAATATTCAGCCAAAAGACTAAAAATTTTGTAATATAAAAATTGAAAATTAAAAAAGTTGAAAAGATGATGTACTTAATTCACAATTTATTGGGTAATGACTTTGAAATACCACACATGTTTGAAGGGAAGTGCACATAGATATTGAAATACGCAATCTATATTATACAAAATTTCAGGAAATCACTAAGGAGTCTTTAGCATAAGCCTCGTAATTCTTGTCATTCTTTAGTAAGTCAGTGAGACGTGAATTGTAAGAAGTTCCCTTAATCTCTCTGTACTCTCCCCACCATTTCATAAAGCTGCTCCCACGTAAGAAAATCTCAGGGGATGTTGCTTAATTTTTCATCATATCCAATACATACTTTTCAAACTTAATCAGTTTTTCAAATTCTTTCTTTGAAGAGCCGTTCTCCATATCACTTAATCCTCCACTACTCAGCAATTTGCATGAAATGCGAGCCTCCTCAACATGTGCCCAAAAGCAAGAATCCTTTATTAAACTTGACGCAACATTTTGTTTCTTCAATTCATTCGGGACACTTGAAGGTTTCTCAGTTTCTTTCAGCCATTGCTCCAATTGTATGTAATGTTTAGACCTTCCTTTATTTATGTAGTCTTTTAGGCCCTTGTTGTAGTGGTCAACTATGTCCAGTGGCTCAATCATCCTCCGGTAATTTGTTCCCCTAAAAAGCGAACAGGTATGAAGGGAGGCACCTACTGTTTGGGGCCTTTTCTCTGCTTGATCAACCATTTCTTCCTAGTAACATGTGAGGATTTTCTTATGCTTTACCAGGTCAATATTACTCGTATCTGTTAGGACATATGTGTTTCACTTGTTAGGAACATATGTCACTATTTTATGTAATTGGCTTATCCGTTGACAAAACGCACTTTACTTATATTTGAGTAGATTTAAAATGTGTTTAATACTTCAAGAAACCATGTTTCGAGATCAAGTGTTGAAGCCTTCAAGTCTGTCCAAGAAAACAAGGCGATAGTGCAAATTCATTAAAGCTCAACAGTTGGCTCGATAGCTGCATTTATTGAGCTTAAGAAAGCTGTTCAAAGCTCTGTGTGCTCGACACTGCTCACAATACTGCTCGACACCTTCTATCTGTCGAGGTTTAAGAATTTTACAATTCTGATATGATTTTCTTGGGATTCGTGAATATGTCTTTAGGCTTTCTTTTCTCCTAACCCTAGACATATAAAAGGACTGTTTTAAGGGCCGTCAAAGAGTACACAAGTTGCACAAGTATTGAGCAAACTCTGTTCATGCAAATTGTGACTAGAGACGAAGTTCTTACCCTAGTTCATCTCTTTCTCTTGAAGAAGTTGCTATGTATGTGCACCGTAAGGTTTTGTGACAAAGTATCTTCTTGATCTTCATTGTGTGGATGAACTGAAGAAATTTGCAACCAACAATCTTCTTAGTTGGTGATTAAAGTCGTGTATTGGGATTCGCGCAATTGGTTAGTTACGTACTTGGGAGTCATGCATCAGAAAGGGAAACTATCACTACAGAATAAGTCTAATTAGGTATTGGGGTAAGAGTTCAAGCGTAGGTTGGTGAGGTACTCTGGATTCCTTTACTTGTAATCTCCTGTTGTGATAATAGTGGAGTTTCGGGAGTGGTGACACGAAAATCACCCGGTGGGATTTTTGCTGTTAGGTTTTCCCCATTCGTAAACAAATCACCGTGTTATTTATTTTCTGCTGCATAGTTAGTTTATTGGTGATTTTTTTGTGCTACCACGTGTTTGCATGATAAATTGATTAATTAATAACTTGACTAATTAATTAATTAATTTCTATCACAAGGGGTCATTCGGTTTGTGGCTTATCAAGTGGTATCAAAGCAGGCACACTCTGATTAGGGTTTAATCTTTTTTGTGTTGATCCATTGAACCCTGTTTGTCATGGATAGAGGACAATCATTAATCATACCTCCTTTATTTGATAGGACTAACTATGCATACTGGAAAGTACGCATGAGAGCTTTCTTGCGGTCTTTAGATGAGAAAGTGTGGCAAGTTGTGGAGATAAGCTGGACTAAGCCTACAAAAGCACTAGCCGACCGGGATGATGCCAGGATTAAGGCGGCAAACTTGTGAGTAGAGCATTGAATGCCTTGTTTAGTGCAGTCACCAATGAGGAGTTCAAGAAGATATCCTCAACTAAAAGCGCCAAGGAGGCTTGGACCATCCTCCAAGCAACCTATGAGGGTACAAAAGTCGTAAAAGATTCAAAGTTTGAGAGGCTCACTACAAGCTTTGAAGAGATAAAAATGGAGGAGGATGAGTCATTCAATGAGTTCTATGCCATGCTAAAGGACATAGTGAACTCAACCTTCAATCTTAGGGAAACCATTCACGAACCCAAGATTGTAAGGAAGGTGCTCAGATCTCTACCTGAGAGATTTCATGCCAAGATCACAGCAATAGAGGAATCAAAGGATATTGATAAGATTCCTTTGATCGAGCTGGTTGGAAACTTGCAAAACTACGAGCTAGGGTTGACAAGGATTGGCCAGACGGGTAAAGGCAAGAGCATGGCACTCAAGGCTAAGAGCAGTGAGACAAATGAGTCTTCTGATGATGAAGATTCCAAGATGAAGTCCTACATCACCAGGCAGTTCAAGAAATTTATGAAGAACAGAAATGGAAAGGGTTTCGACAAGGACCGCAGGCAATCTAGTTCTTCTCGGTTTAAAGACCAAGACAAAGGGAAGAAGGATGCTAAGGAAGGTGGTCGATAATCGCTTTGTTCCCGTAGTAGGATCTAAGTGCTTTGGTTGTCAAGGCTTGAGTCACATGAAGCATGAATGTGCTACATATCTCAAGAGCATTGGGAAGAGCAAGGCACTTGCTGTTACCCTAAGTGACACCGAGCCCGAGGATGATTCCGACAATAAGGATGGATGATCAAGATGACATTCATACAGCCTATGAAAAACTATACAAGCTTTCCGAGAAGTATAAGAAACTGTATAGGCTAACCACCAAGAAGCTCGGTGATGTAGAACTTGACCACGATGAGCTTTCCACAAAGTTTGATGAGGCTAATCGGACTATTGGAGCACCGAGGTTTGAGAAAAATTTCTTGGCCGAGAAAACCAAGAAGCTTGAAGCGGAGCTGCTTCAAGTTAGAGCTCAACTAGAGAGGACTTCAAGCGCAAAGCTTGATGAGATGCTCAAGATTCGTAATCTGCTTCAGATTGAACAGGCTTAGGATATGGTCTCTCTTCCTCTAATATTGCTTCTTCTTGTACTACTGTTTTTGTTCCTCCTACTAATAATGTTAAAATTGACAACAATGAGATTAAAACTAATTAGCTAGTGAGAACATAGATAAGGGTAAATCTATCTTAGGAGTACCCCCTAACCTTGAGAAGAAAGATGTTAAAAACCCTAGGCCTAAGAAGGCTAACTCTCAAAAGCCTAAATAAAAGAAGCAGCATCTTTATCATCATTATGGAGCTACCGGTCATACTCGGCCAAATTGCTACAAGTGGCTTGCCACTCAACAGAGCAATGGCATGATAGCATCCGAGAACCAGAATCAACTTTAATCCTCTCCTGCTCCCCTTGGAGATCTTCTCAAAGCCCTTATGTTCCTTTCGAACTTGAACGGTTTTTCTCCCTCACCGCCGATTCAAGGTTTTAATCAAAGGAAAGGTTCTTCCAGGGTTTGTAAGGAAAAGGGCTCTAAGTGATCCTGTCACTTTTCTCTCTCTCTCTCTCTTCTTGTTTTTGTATGTGCATTACTTATGTGTTTTGCTTTCAAGTTTTGAGTTAGTCTAGTTTTTTTGTGCTTTGGTTGTTTAACATGTTTTTGTTTGGTTATTTTTTAGTTTTGCTTTGTTTTGTTTTTTTAATTTTTTAAAAAAATAATAATAAAAAAATAAAAAATAGAAAAATCAGAAAAATACAAAAATAGTGTGTGTTTTGTGTACATTGGTACTTGTGTACCTTGAATGGCCATTGAAACAAAATCTTCTAAACTTTGTATCATTTGTAGCTTAGATGAACATCTCTATGCACAACTAAGCAAGTGAGCTTTGTGGCTCTTGTTAGTGATGAGTAAGATTAAGTTATCTCTTGTACTTAACACTCGTATCATTCTTTTTAACAAGAAGGACTAAAAAATCCTAAGAGAAAGGCATTAATAACCATCTCACCACTGTTGCCCGCCAATCATAATATGACACCTATATGCTTTGGCATAGCAAAAGTGCGATGTCAATGACATTTGTGTGCTTAGTTATAGCAAAATTGGAATGTCAAATATCATTGGGTATTTCTTTTCTCTCTCTAATATGCCCATGCATAATATGCTTAAAATAAAAATATGCAAAAGAAAAATCAAAAGCAAAAAGATCAAAAATGCTTTAAAAATGATTGCAAGTGTGTATTCTAGGAGATGTGGTAGTTATAGGATGTACCTCGAAGGTGATAGTTTCCATCAAGTAGTTATGATTGTGTGTGAGTTAAAGTGATTTTCTCATATCTCAAATCGTCATAACATGTATACACTTATGCAATCTTGCGATGTTTTTCACACATAACGCGCAATATTCTTTACTATTCTTGATACATGTGCGGGTATAATGTGATTTTGCCATCACAAGGTTTTACATGTGTTAATGTATGCTTACTAAACTGTCTTGACTTGTTTTTTAAATATAAAATTGGTTAGACTTGTTTAGTGTGTGTGTGTGTGTGTGTGTTTTTGAAGATCAAAATATTTATTGAGAGATGATTTTGAGAGCTTAATATGTTGATTGGATCATTGGTTGAGTTGCATGTTGGATTGCATTCATGTCTGTGTTTTTCACATCTCGAAAAACTGTTTTTAAAAGCTAGCTCGACACCTCCTCGATACCTCCTCGATACCTTGCTGTCTGTTGAGCTTCTTTAGCTTTTTCTTATCGCAATCCCGAAAGCTTCTCGGCACCTGGTGGATCAATCAAGAATGTTTCTGCATCCTCGATAGCATCTCGACACCTAGTGGATCGATCAAGCTTCCGTTCTTGTATCTGTTGGTTTCTTCCTCGACACCTCATCGATACCTTCATTTGTCGACGACCATTTTCTCGACACCTTCCTCAACAGATGTCTCAACACCTCTCGACACCTTTATCTATCGAGATTTACTACTGGCCTATTTAAGCTTCCTCGTGCGATTCGACCCTCATTTCTCTCGATCTCTCTCTCAATACATCTCTGATTTCTCTCCTAAACTATCTCATCTCATTCCAATCTTTGTTCCTCAAGGTCTCTTCAAGATTTTCTTCACTTGGTAAGCTACTAATCCTTTAACATTCATGCATTCCATGTTTTGAAACCTAGGTTTTGGGGTTTTTGAAAAATTTTGGGATTTTTTAAAATTGATGAGTTATTATTGAAATTTTGGGATGGGTTTTCACTTAAATGAGTTTAAAATCTCATACATTGCATCACATTAGCATTATAATAGTATTGTCATGCATTTAGATGTGTGCTATCTGTTTGTGTGCTAATAGGTTTGGATTGGGCTGAGCCCATAATGAAATTTCTTTTGCATGTCATATGCTTATGCGTTTTCCATGCATATGTACTCTCTTTTCAATATACTTGTTATATTTGAAATTGCTTGGGAATTTTTTTATTGTTTTTCTTTCTCTCCCTCTCTTTCTATTTACGTTAGTCATGTCTATGGCACCTAAGCGTAAATCCACTCCAGCTCGGAACCCTCTTCATTTCGGAGCTTCTTCATCCTCCGATCCTACTCTGTCTCATATTTGGTTCCGTGATGGTGATGCCTTCAAGGCATTCTTGGAGAACTTTTCTAGATGACGCATTCATTCGGAATGCCAAGTCATTTTGTCGGACTTTGCCGACACCGACCTTCCCTCTTGTTATTCACAATCGGGGATGGGAGTCATTGTGTGACGTCCCGGTCACTTGTCCTCTCATGCTTATCTAGGAGTTTTACTCCAACATGCATGGAATTGATCGTTCAGTACCTCTTTTCTTCACTCGCATTCGAGGTACGCGCATTCCTATCACACCGCAACTTGTTGCGGATGTGCTTCGGGTCCCTAGGATAGAGTTTCCTGACTATCCTAGTTGTGAGCATCCGAGAACTATGTCCAGGGATGAGCTCATGTTTGCTTTCTGCGAGCGCCCATACATTTGGGGTGAGCATTAGTTTACACCATGTAGACCTTTTGCTAAAGGTCCTAGATCCATGAACATGGTGATGACCTTTGTTTTGCATCCACTCTCTCACTACAACTCCATTACTGAGCCTCGTGCTCGATTTTTGTTATCTTTTCTTAAGCATCTTACTATAGACTTCCTTTCTCATTTCATTATGTTTATTATAGATGTTCATCTAGATTCGGCGTCCCGTGATAAGCTCATCTTTCCTTCCATTATCATGAGGATCTTACGCCACTTTTCTGTTCCTTTTCCCTCATCCGATCATTTCTTTGTCATGTGTGCCATAGATTACACTACCGTTAAACGTAGCGAGGCCCGATTTCGGTCGAGGCGGTCAGATTCAGCTACTCCTCCCTCCCATTCAGGTCCATCCCATTCTGCTCTATCCACATCCGCTTCTTCCTCTTCTTCGAGCGATGTGACGTTAGGAGACATCATGGCGCGTCTGCAGTGCATGGATGCTTGCCTAGACACACTCTCTACGGAGTTGTATCGTGTGAATGTTCGTGTCGGTCATATTGCACGGAGACAGGCGTCCATGGGTGGTTTTGTTTCTAAGGCTTCTCCTCCACCACCTCCTCCCGTGGCTTCCGATTTCGAGGATGATGATGATGATGATCGTGATGACGATGGTGATGACGATGATGCTTCGAATGATGTTGATGGAGATGCTAGCTCTACTGATAAGATGTCTACTTGACACTCTTACCCTTTGTCACTCGTGACAAAAAGGGGGAGTAGTTTTGGATATAAGAGTAGTCATTCTTAGGGGGAGAGTTAGTATAAGACCATTTTGTTAGGGGGAGTGTTGATATATTTTGAAGGATGTAGTGAAGATTGTATGTATCTTTTCTTTTCTTTCTTTTAGATACATTATTCTTGTACATGAGGTTTTGTGACCATTTATAGACATACATTGTACTTTACTCTTATTTATATTGATGTATGTTTTTCTTTCATCAACCTCTTCATGTGTTGTTTCTTTTCTCCCTTTATACACATGTTTCTTATTACTTGTATGCAATCTATTATTTTTATTTCACACAAAGATGCCTTGATGAGTTTTGTTTAAAGTATTTCAGAAATACAGGTTGTCAAAGTCTATTTGCCATAAACTCTCTTCTTGCAAAGTTTTTCAAGAGTTTGTGTTAGGATAGATTTTGTTGTATTCAACAAGTGAATATGAGTTGAGTGATTTATGACTTCTTTCATATGTTCATTTGTTTGTTGTGGTTTTGTCATGGATTGTAAAAGGGGGAGATTGTTAGGACATATGTGTTTCACTTGTTAGGAACATATGTCACTATTTTATGTAATTGCCTTATCCTTTGACAAAACGCATTTTACTTGTATTTGGGTAAATTTAGGATGTGTTTAATACTTCAAGAAACCATGTTTCAAGATGAAGTGTTGAAGCCTTCAAGTCTATCCAAGAAAACAAGTTGATAGTGCAAATTCATTAAAGCTTGTGATACTACATCTATCGAGCTTAAGAAAGCACATTCAAAGCTCGTGTGCTCGACACCTTCTATTTGTCGAGGTTTAAAAATTTCAGAATTCTGATATGAATTTCTTGGGATTCGTGGATATGTCTTTGGGCTTTCTTTTCTCCTAACCCTAGACATATAAAAGGATTTTTTTAAGGGCCGTCAAAGATTTCACAAGTTGCATAATCATTGAGCAAACTCTATTTAAGCAAATTGTGACCAGAGATGAAGTTCTTGCCTTAATTCATCTCTTTCTCTTGAAGAAGTTGCTGTGTATGTGCACTGTAAGGTTTTGTGACCAAGCATCTTCTTGATCTTCATCGTGTGGATGAACTGAAAAACTTTGCAACCAACAATCTTCTTAGTTGGTGATTGAAGTTGTGTACTAAGATCCGCGCAATTGATTAGTCACGCACTTGGGAGTCGTGCATCAGAAAGGGAAATTGTCACTACAGAACACATCCAATTGGGTATTGGGGTAAGGGTTCAACTGTAGGTTGGTAAGGTACTTGAGATTCTTTTACTTGTAACCGCTTGTTGTGATAATAGTGGAGTTTCGGGAGTGGTGACCTAAAAATCACCCAGTGGGGTTTTTGCCATTAGGTTTTCCTCATTCGTAAACAAATTACCGTGTTATTTATTTTCCGTTGTATAATTAGTTTATTGGTAATTTGTTTGTGCTACCATTCGTTTGCATGATAAATTGATTAATTACTAACTAGAATATATAATTAATGAATTAATTTCTATCACAAGGGGTCATTCAGTTTATGGTCTATTAGTATCGATTACATTTTTGTATCTATCATAATATCCAACTCCGTTGTCTTTAGACACCTTCTTATGCTATTCTAGATAAGCCATATATACTTTTATTTCATTCAACCCCTTGGTGGGATCAAAAGCCTGCTTGTTTAAAATTGCCAAATTTTTTCCCATCTTTCTATCTTTTCAATGACACTATTGATGTCAATGTTTTGCGGTTGCTGCAATAACTTGTAAAAATGAGTTAGGCCATAATAAGGGGAGTCTTGAAAGATCACAAGGACAAAGACAAAGACTTCAAATTGTAGTAATTTTAATCCATGTAAGAAAAATTAGAGGCTTTGGTTAGTTGTTATTAAAACTTAATCGGTAAGCATCTCATTCATTATTCATAAACGACATAGGTGTAACATTATTCTATTTCTTGTATTGTCTAGGTGTAACATATATGTTCCATACAAATGACATAGCTCAAATAAGCATTCTAATTACATACAATCCAAAAAGAATTGTGACTGAGTTACCTGTGATCGCACCAGTCCAATTGCTGCTAGTTGTGTAATAATGCCTGCCCGTAATGTTGGTGTAGTCCAATCAATTAATGACTCATGATCTGTAGTATCTTTGCAAAGTACCTTACGGTTAAGATGTTCCACAAATGTTACATAGGACTCAAAAACCTTATTAGGATCTTGATTTTCATGACTCCCTGTATAGGCTGCCATCAACAACTCCAAAATGATTTAGGGGTCCTCAAAACAAGAACAACCCAGCTCCGAACACGAGAAATGTGCCAAAAGGCTTGTAATCATTAATTAGGACTCTAGGAACTGGATCCTGGTCAAAAACTACATTCAAAAAGCAAGAGCTCCATGCTGAATAATTTGATATGGCTTCTTGCAGGCTTTCGTCGCCAATAAGGGGTGAACCAAAAGTGATGCAAAGTGGGTGTTTGGTGGTTGTAAAATTGAATTTTTCTAGCAGTGATAAGGTGAAGAGAGAGGTAACAGATCCTCCTAGAGAATTTCTGGTGATAATCAATGGTTTGGAATTGGCCATCTGCATTATGATATGAATCATACAATGTTAATAACTGGCCATGCATGTCACCTTCTCAAAGTTCAATTTAATAATAATAATAATAATAATAATAATAATAATAATAATAACAAAACAAAACCTTATATTAAATATTGCACACATTGTTAAATGTTATTAGGCCATGGTAACTACGAATTTTAGTCACTAATCTGTGTGATTCGTAGGAAATATGAACATACAATTATATTCAAAACTAATAAATACAACTTCCTCATGAATTCAAAATACTTTATTTCTGAAATATACTAACTTCAGCTCAATAATATATTATCTATAACTAGTATTGCTACCTAGTTAAGTTTTCATAAATCAATATTAACATCTTCATACTTATAATAAATGCAACTTTTAAAATTAATCTTCCAATACCAAGTGGAGAGCGGGCTTTTAGAAGTTGGAAGGGTAGAAACTTGAAGTAAAGAATTTACTCTTTTGAACCATATTGCGTACGAAACTTACAATATGGCCATGGCTTTTGACATTGTAAATCAATTCATCTCCGTTAATCAGTTTGCATAAATCAATTGATTTACCATGTCAGCCATGAGCACACCATGTGACCAAGCTAGGATCTGAACTTTTTTGATCACTAACAGCTTATGGTGGAGAACTTTCTCAACCTTGATAAGGAGGCAAATGTTTGTAACAGTTACAACCAATTGGGCAGAAGGGGTCGGCATCATTTTGGAAGTGATCAGCTATGCAATTAATTTTGGATTATTTTGATCCTAAGGTTTAGGAATTGTCCTAATTGGCCCTTCATTTAATTTCTGTTAAACATTGATAGAAAATGGTCACATGGTTCGTGAATAGTATATAACCATCTTTTATTAGTTATATTTAAAAAAATTGAGATGAAATGTTCATTTGAACAATTATCAAAATTCAGGAATTAATAATACAAAATTGATAACATGGCCAATTTGCAACTGGCCCAAATCCTTTCATTTTTTTTTCCAGGTAAAAAAAAAAAAAAAATTAAAAATTTTAAAAAAATTATTAAAAAAAAAAAAACTGAATTATATTGAGTTACCATTGATATATTGGAGTAATAAAAGTTTAACAAAAAATTATATTAATCAAATATTCATCCGCACGACAAGTACTGCAAGTTGATATATGACCAAACATGTATCAATTTATAGAAAATTTTTAGGCGATGACAAATTGTTCAGGCAATTCATTATGACCTACATTTGAACTAGATCCTAACTGCTTAAGCTTTTGCCAAGAATACAAGTGCTATGACCAAAAATAAAAAATAATGAAAAAAAAAAAAAAGAGAGGAATTTTCAGAGTTTAGAGATACCACAGATTTCGGGAGCACATCAAAAATGAAGGTGAAAAGCTCCAATGCAGGTTTGTTAATGGAGAAATTTGGGTTGTCTTTGGTGCACAGGAAATCGAAGAAAGGAAAAGACTCCTTAAGAGTTGATGATGTAACAAAATCTCCTCCTCCATTTCCCTGAACATAGTCTTTGCCATTAGCAAGCCAAGTGAAAAAAGCTATGATGATACAGTTTGGTAGCTCAAAAATTTTGAATTTCACCAAGGAAGATGGTCCTTCATTTTGACTGGTTTCTTTCCGTAATTGCAGCCCATGCATGTTGTAAAATATCAAGGTTCACCACAAACTTTGCCAACTCTAACCCACTGCTAAACCTGCCATCAAGAATAATTAATCACAGGAAAAAATAGCTAAGAAATGATGATGCATCAATCTCTAGTATTGAATTTCTTGGTCAAGAAACAAACTTGAAAGAGAGAGAGTGAAGTAAAACAAACACAAACAACTAAGGAAAGAAAAAGAAATGATTTGGTCTTTTATCTATATATATATAAAACCAAAACTTTTGAAGCGCCTACAATTTTTCACGTTAGCACAATATTTAAAAATAATAATAATAATAAAACTTTTCTAAACCCTAAAGCTGATGCTCTGCTTCCCTATATTAAAAAATAATAATTAAAAAAAATTCTAAACCCTAAACGCTAAGCCCGATGCCCTACTTCTCTGTATAAAATAAAAAACGACTAGAGAGAGAGATATATAAAAGAATAAAGAGCATTTGTGACCATGAAACACAGAGATAGAAATCTGATAAGATGTAGAGAGTGTTGGAGAGAGAAACCCGAGGGAGGCCTCTTCACTCTTGTTAGACCGATCTCCCTCCATCTTCCGGTTCCACATAGTTGTCGGTAAGTTTCACTTTCATGTTCTGTTCTATTTTTTTTTTTTTTTTTTTTTTTGGCTTGATATCCGGGTTATTAGACAAGAATGTAGTGGAGCAAACACAGGCCACGAAGGGAAAAGATATTTCAAATCCACAATGTTTTTACTCTCTCTCTTTGAATTTTTCTATTATTTGCCTTTTATTTTTCGATTTTTGATCTTGGTTTCATATTCTAGGGTTTTTAGGTTTATTGTGTTTA
The DNA here is from genome assembly GCA_028216015.1 of Quercus dentata. Lineage (NCBI taxonomy): Eukaryota > Viridiplantae > Streptophyta > Magnoliopsida > Fagales > Fagaceae > Quercus > Quercus dentata. Next base: position 82,761,027 of record CP116445.1, on the reverse strand, counting down.
TGCGATCAAAATTTGGTCAATCCCGATTGATTTATAATCTGGGTTTGCTTTCATTTGATTAAAAAATGGGAAATTTCGTTGGTTTTGTTGGGCAATTTGGGTTTTAATCTATGACTTATTATCTAATTTTTGTTTTCCTCCGTCTTGTTTTGATTTTTTTAGTCAAAGATATATTTACTAATTTCAATTTTCGCTTAATTTCCAATTGTTACTAAGGGGTTTTGTGTTTTTTTTAGGCTAACTTTATAATCTACTTGATAATTTAATGTGCTTTTGATTTTAATCCTATCATGGGGTTTCTCTACTTGAAAAAAGGGGTTAAAATTAATGAAGATTTGATTGGTTGGTTTATAATCTGGGCGATTTGGGTTTTATATCTATGAATCATTATCTGATTTTTATTTTACTCCTCCTTGATTTGATTGTTTTAGTCAAAGTTGTATTACTTGATTTGATTATAGCTTAATTTTTTATTGTTATTCAAGAGTTTTCAGGTTTTGTTTGGGCCACGAAGGGAATGAGTTGCCCACGACTCATTCCCCAATAGGTATTTGTCTTTAAAAAAACAATTATGGTATTTTCACGCTATGTGAAGTCCTTGCTTTTTATGAATATAGGTATATGATGTTTAGTGCTTCCTCTAACTTTATAGAGCCTACATATAAACCATTCACCAACTGAACACTTCTCCTAACTTGTGTGAAATCCACCTATTAGGGGCTTGAGTGAGTTTGGATGATACCATGGTGTTATATTAATTAACAACAAATTTGAAACAATAACCTTTGTTTTGACGCTGAGAAGAAATGCAAGCCTTTTGTTGTAAAATTAGTCTCTGTCATGTTCTAGAGTTGTTCATGATAAATACCTATAAGCCATTACTTTTGGTTGTAGAGAAATTATGAATCTATTGACTATCGAACTATTTGACTAAGGCAAATAACATTAGACCTGATAATGGATTCTTCTTTGCATGTTTCCCTCATTAGGCACATCTCTTAGGCCTGTTTAGTTGCCCATGAATCAAAACCGTTCATATTTTGTATAATACTACATTCACAAATTGTCACTGTAGTGGATAGAATGACTTATTTTTGTTTTATGATGTGGATTTTAGCAAAATATTTTTAATTTTGTTATAGAAAATTGGCTTGAGAGTGAGGCTATGATTAGCTATTGTCCCGCCCTGTATGTATATAAGCATGCAAGGCTGTGTGTGTATTTTTCTTATTGGGAATAATTAATTTCATTAAATGTCTTTCTTATATATGGAGGTTATTTTTTTTTTTTTTTTAAATTGTAGGTTTGGAGATGTGTCATAGTACGCATTCTTTGGCAAAGATGTTGTTGAGTTGGGGGGCTGCCATTTTTTGTCGCTTGGAGTTTTTAAAATGGTTAGTGATGTTTTTAATATAATTTTATGATTTTCCCTCTTACCTGTTTTCTTTATTTGGCCATTGGGTTTTCTAATCTATTTAAACTGTGTTCTTTTAATTTAAAGTTTTTTGAGCCAAGTTTGATCTTATCGAAATAAAAAAGTTTTTGAGCAAGGTATGCTTCTTTAGTTTTAGATATTAATTTCTACATGTCAATGTCTTTTAATTACTGTTTTATTTGTATATTTAGCTACTATAGTTTCTTTTCTTTTCTTTTTTTCTTTTTTGGGTTTCTTTGTTGCATGTTATATAATTTATTTGGAGTTTGATATTAGAATTCTGTTTTATAAAATTTTAAATTTTTATTAGAATTTATATATTTATTTCTGGAGCCTAATTGATTTAGTTTTGCATATAATTCTAAACATAAAAGCCAATATGGATTAGATGTAGTTTATAATTGAACACAAGGGTAGGATTTAGAGGTCGGGCTTGGTGCAATAATAAGTACCTTCCACAAAACAAGTCACTATGGTGGTTGGAAATACTATAGTATGACTCATATTGTTTTGGTTTCAAGCAGTCACAAATCACATAAACCCCAAAATATTTTGGATTCCATTTTTTTTTTTTTGGCAAAATATATTTTGTTGAGAACAATATACTCCTATGAAAAGCTCCAATTGTTTCCAATTTTTTCTTCATAAGTATTCATTTCTCTTTTGAAAATTGAGACTGCTAAGTTTTTGTTAGAAAGGTTGTTTTAGATGGAGGCAAATAAACTTGAGTTTGAAAGAATTCAAACTGGAAGTCTTTTCTAGATTTGTTATTGGCTTCTCACAAGAGTTTGATAGAATTCCTAAATTGTGTTCATATGGCATGATTTGTTTTCCCACATAAATTAGTTCCTAAATCATCAATAACTAAATATAGAGAAGAAACAAAAGAAAGTAAGAACGAAGTGGGGAAATGTTATTGATTCATCTCTGCTTCTTTCTCTTTTCTTTTCTTTGCCTTGCTTTTTGTTCATATCTCCTTTTTTACTTTTTCTCCCATGCCTTGCTGCTTGCTTTGTTGTATATGTTCTTGCTGTTTTGTTCTGTTGGTTTTTGAGAGTGAATGGGACAAGGAACCGCTTTTGCTAGGTTTTTTGGTTCAATAAGAAAAAGGAGGAAGCTTTATATGTTTTTGGTCATGCTTTCTTCAGGTTTCTTTGAGAGCTTTGTTTGATTGGTGTGGGGAGTTGTTGGTGGTCTCAGCCCTCTTGGATTTGTGGGAAAGGAGGGAACTTTTTGTATTTTTGGGCTACGAAAGGGTTTTGTTTATGGAGTTTTGGAGGGCTAGAACAGTGGTACTTTTATATTTGTTATGTTACTATTTTTTTTTCCTTTTCTATCTCATTTGTCTGTATTGAATTGTGCTTAAGAACAGCCAATGCTATTGCCCATTGCACCTAGATAGATAAATCACTTTGTTGTATATTGCAGAATATGAGCGACAAGATAGAGTTACAAAGAATTGCCACCGTTTGTAAAGTATGTTACTATCTAATTTTATAAAGAACATTTTTCTACCATTGAGTTAGCTTATCATACTTGGAATATATGTAGTTTGTTTTAAATCTAACCCACATATGTAAAGGGTTTGTGATGTTTCCTTCCTTAGAGGTATAGAGCATGTGTATGTACACTTTACATGAAACTGTAATTTGTGTATACATAAATTTTACTATTAATAGAAAATTTTCTACTACGATTGTTTAAATATGAGCCTTGAAAACAAGTTTGAGTAAAATGTGAAGAAGAGGGTTAATTTTTTTTAATAATTTGATAATTCAAGAAGAGGGTGTTATCTCTTTTCTTCTTTTTATTTTTTAATTTTTAATTTTTTAATTTTAGTATAATATTAATTTATGGAGTACGCTACACAATAATTTCTCTCTATCAATAGACCTAAACACACTTATATATACATGACATATAATAGAATAAAAGAAAGATTAAATCTATTTTTCAATATCTTTCCCGTGCATCGCACGGGTTAGCGACTAGTTTTACTTGCAACTGAGTTTGTGTCATCCTCTCTCTCTAGCTTTAGATTAATTTGCTTAGGAAAGTTGAGCCATCCGAGCAGTACATATGTAAGCATAAAGCATCGCATGGTTCTACTTTTCTACTCATCAGGAGAGAAATTTCCCAGGAAATTCAGACGCATCACAAGACGACAAGTCTCAATGACCGTGTAGGCTTAGTTGACTTGCTTTAATCTAGAGTCATTTTCTATTATCTTTGAATAAACGAGCTAAATTTCAGCCAAAAAAAAAAAAAAGAATAAACGAGCTACCAGAATATGAGAATATACTAAGCATCTAATTCCCATTATTTTTAAAGAAACATTCTTTCTCTTGACCCCCATCACTCATCCTTTTGAGCCCTTCACAAAGAGTCAAAGACAAGAGGCAAGAAGGGATTCAGAATTTTCAGATGGAGTGCAATACCTAAGATATTGCACTTGATACCATTGTAATTCATGCTTGAGATTGAAAGTTCAACTTTCAATCTCAACCATTAAATAAAATATATTAAAAAAAGTTAAAAAGTTAAAATTAAAAAGTAAAAAGTAAAAAATGTAAAAATATTTGTAAAAAAAGGTGGGTGAAATGCATCAGGTGCAATACCTTAACTATTGCACTTGATCTCAATCCGACCAGAAGGATGGTGCCTAGACTTTTCTTACTATAAGAAATTCCATTATATGCTGTCCACCGTGATTTTGAAATTCGGACAGGATCGGATAGTCTAACTGGATTAACCGAAAACCGGTTCTCGATCCGGTTTTTAAACACAAAAACCAGAAATTTAACTTTTGCAGGAAACCGCTTGAACCGCGGTTAAACCGTCGAGTTTGATAGACCGTGCACGGGTTTTCCAGTTAGACACTTAGACCTAGGCTTTTTGTTTGAAAATATTCCTTGAAAACTTGCCAGAAGTTTTGAATCTTTCATCATAGAGAGGATCATCTTGTTCGCTAGAAGCCAAGAGTGGTAGATATTGTTCGCTAAATTGATGTTTTGTGGGAGATTTTGCTCAGATCTGTTTTGGAAGAGAGGGAGAGGAGTTTGCTTTGGAATTATGCTAGAAACATAATTTTTTACACAATTTTGTGCCACAACTTGCCACATCTTGAGTTATGATTGATAAGAGTGTATTCCCACATTACTCATTGACATACTTTTACCAATTATAACTCACCATGTGACAAATTGTAGCATAAAATTGCACCAAAAATTGTGCCCCTAGCATAATTTGTTTGCTCAAATATGTTCCGGAAGAGAAAGGGAGGTGTGAGAGAGAGAGAAAACAAGAAACGTGTGAGGGAAAGAAAGAAAAGACTAGCCTAGTGGTAGTGGACTAGTGGGCAAGGGCCTGAAGGTTTTATGAGGATGGGAAATATTGACGCATGGGGAAGAGAGTTTGTCTAGGAAAGAGTAAATTAAATGCATGAGTGGACATTTTCTTTAATGCATTTACTTTTATATTTAATTTTACATGTTAAACTTTTTAAACATTAAACTTTTTAATTTAATATATTAAGATAAACTTTAAAGTAATATTTTAAACTTGTAGTGTTGCATCACTTTATTTATTTGGGGTCCGATTAATGTGTGTCTTAAAAGCACATATTAACCATCTATTTTAAAAAAGTTTTTATGAGAAATTGAAAAAATTGTCGAAATAATTAATTACTTTTATATTTTTCCATAAAAAATTTTCAAAAATAGTTATTAATGTATGCCCCAAGAGCACACATTAGTAAATCCCATTTATTTGTACTATTTTAGTAAAATATTCTATTTGTAATAATTTTATATGTTTATTTATATTTAAAATAATTAATAATTTAATAATGATGTCATTACAGTTCAACTTCGATTTAATCTCGGTCCAACTTTAAAAACTTTGAACCTCTCACTCTTCCGGTTCTTTAAATGGTCCAAATTTCAAACCCATGTTGTCTTAGTCTAAATAGAAAATTTAAAAAGAAATAACTTTATAGACACACAACAATTTCACAATATATATATACAGTTGTTAGGTTCTAAAGTTTAGGACTTTATGTATTTAGAACTCTAATTTGTATTGTTGGCAAACCATGATCAAAACAATGTGTTTAGAAGTGTTTAAAGCTAGCTCAAAGTTGTATGTCAATGTAAAGTTGGAATCGAGTGTAAAGCAAAAAGCGGTGTGTGGCTTTTCGGCTGGCTCGATCGATCGAAGCTTAGGCTCGACCGATCGAACGTCGGGCAGATTGCTTTTCTGCAGATTCGTCCAACTCAGCCCTATGTGTTTAAAACGTTTTAAGGGTTTCTTATTTGTCCTAAGTATAAAAGGCAAACCCTAACCACGTTTTAGTGTTGCTCATATTGCGGTTTGTGTAAATCTCTTGTGAGATCTAGAGGAGTTTTCCTTTACACAAACTTAAGGTTTTCAAGGAAGAGATATTTTCTAAACCTTGATGATCAAAACAGATTCTGCCATTGAAGCTTAAAGAATACACAAGTGGGGGTGCTTGTAACTGGTGGGAATCCAAAGAAAGAAGGAGTCCGTGGATTCGGAGCTTGCACGTGGTCGTGTCGGTAAGTTCTACTGGTTGGTAGCATTAGGAAGTCGAGCGGGGGTGCTTGTAAGTCCTTTTGTATGAACTTCGATTCTTTCTGATAGTGGATTCAAGTTTACCTTGAGGATAGCTAGGTCAAATCCTCCCCAGGTTTTTACCGTTTGGTTTTCTGGGTGATCATATCATTGTCTTATTTATTTTCATTTGCTATGCATGATATGATATATTTGTGTTAACCTAGACTTGTTAATTTGACTAAGTAACAACTTGACTAATTATCTAGGGTTAATTCATTTGTTTAAGGGGTCTAAAAACTGTCAAGTGGTATCGGAGCGGGTGGCTCTTTTGTTTTAGATCTTTTGATCTAAGAGCCGATCCTTGACCCTTGTTGTCATGGATAATTTTTTTTTTTTTTGAGAAATTGTCATGGATAATTTGAAGTGTCTTTCTAATCATGTTTCTCCTCATGCTTCTGTTGATTTTATTGATGCTTGTGAAACTCTTCGTAAGGAATTATTGAAATCTATGAAAATTGCTAAGAAATTCAAGGAAGAGTTAAAATTGGCAAATCTTAAAAAAGAGGAATTGTTTGTTAGATTAGATGAATCTAATAAAAAGAATGAATTCTTGAGAAATCAAATTTCCTCTCAAGATGAGAAGATGAAAAGCTTGGAACAAGAGTTAGATGAATCTAAAGCTAAAATTGAAAATTTGACTAATACCAAGCCTCTTTGTTGATAACAAAAGTGTTTGTTTTTTCTCTTAAGCCTAAAATCGAGAAAGTTTATATCCCTCATTTTAAGAGGAATAATAAAGAAAAGGCTTATTTTTCTAGGTTAGACAAAGGTAAAAGTTCTGATGTTGATGCTGAAATTTCTAAACCTAAGTCTAAACGTACTGTTAAAGAGCATAATAAATCTGTTTTTGTGCCTACCTGTCACCTTTGTGGTGTTGTTGGTCATATTAGACCAAATTGTTCTTTGTTGAGGCAAGAACCAAATCCCGTGATCGGAAACCCCACTAGGAATACTGATGTTCCTAAATTTGTTCCTATCTGCCATTTTTGTGGTGTCCGTGTTCACATTCGTCCTAATTGTCATAAATTGAAATTTAAGCATTCTGTGTTTCAATCTAGGATATGTGATAATATTTCTCCTGCCATAAGTCCATATAAATTGTTTCATATTATTTTGAAAAATTTAAGCTTGTTGGCTTGTGAAAGGAATTTGCAGGATTTTAGTCTTTCTCGGAAGATTGGTGTAATCCCTCATATACACTCGCTTCACATGGATTTTCACCTACAAAGCCGAAGACTCGTGTTATATGGGTGAGAAAAGATTCTCCAAGGTGAGTGTTGTTAACTTGTCCCTGATTTAATTCTTTCAATTGTTTATGGACATGTTTTGTTTTTGTTTTTGGTTGTTTTGTTTTTTAGATTGGTTTTTATTAAAAACAAATCCAAAAACATTGAAAAATTTCAAAAAGACAAAAATATTTTGTTTTGTGTCTTGTTTTATTTTTCTTGAGGATTACATGAATTATGATTTCTCTCTCTTGATTTAGAACATGCTTGACATTGTGGAGACACTTGAATAGTATGTGTTCTATAAGTGCTAAGCTATTTCTAATTTTTGTAAGAATGTACTAGTTTGTACATGTACTCATGGGTTAATTAAGAAATTGATATTTCTTGTTTGTGTACCCTCTATAGCTTAGTTAAGCACTGTCATGCATTGCATTTGCATTGTTCATTTAGCATAATATGTTTTTTTTTTTTTTGTTTTTGGTCATATAGTTTTAAAACCAAAAGGATTTTTGTATTTTGTATTTCACATCTTGGATTTATAATCAAGGATTGGCCATATTATCTTTACATAACAAGTTTATGTACCTTGTTTAGTTGAAGCTTTATAGTGCATGTTGTGTGGGAAAGATGTTTATGGTTTTGATCACTCTGTCTTGATCTTGAAGTCATATGTCTTTGACTGTCGGACTTGATTTTGAGAAAGGCATAAATAACCATCTCACCATTGTTCACTAGCCAATCATGAACACCTTAGTGCATATCATAAGATTTTGTGCTCGAGAAAGTGTAGCACATGCACGAAAAGAACATGAGGTGAAGCCTCGGTTTAAATTGCTTAATTCTTAAAATTAATTGGTGTGTACTATTAGGCTTGATGCCAAACTCACATGACTTAAAATTGGTGTGTATATTATGAGACATAAATTCAAGAAACTTACATGATTGCAAGCTTATGATCTAGGAGATGTGGGAGTTATATGATGTAACTCTTTAGGTGATAGTCTTTTTTAAATTCTTTGTGATGAATTTTGTAGACTTTGTGATTGATTGCTATTCACATATCACCTCACATGTATCTCAAGCTTTTGCTAGTTGCACACACTACACAAGTTACTCTTTGTTAAACTTGGTACATTATATTGTGTGTGATCTTGTTGTGGCCATCCAAGATTAAAGTTCCTTGATTTTGATGCAAAATGTCTTTAATATTTGAGTTTTGGAGACAAATTGATTAAAAAATCTTGTTTTTGGAAGATTTGGGTTGAATTCAAGTGTTTCTGAAAAACTTTTCGTCTCATACTCATGCATTTTTTTATCTAAAACAATGTGCTTTGAGGAGTTTTTGCATTAAAATGCTCTGTGTTTCAAAAATCTGATTTTTCTAGACTTTCGATTGATCGATTGTATCCATCTTGCAGTTTTGCAGTCATATCTCTCATTGTTTTCACACATAACATGCATACACTTTGCTACATTGGGTACTCAACTTGATCAAACAATTGATTGATTAATTTTTGAGCTATGTACTTTCTGGTATATGCTATTTTTATGTGTGAACTGTCAAAAATATTTTTCTTAAGAGATATGATGGATAATCAATGTGCAAATATTTTCTCTACTCATGCAACTATTTATGGGTCACATAGTGCCATGTTTGCATTTTATTGAAAGAGAGAATATTTTTTTCTTCATGTGTATCCTCAACTTAGTTTTTTTAAAACTTGGTTTGTGTCTTTTTCTTTATCCCCAACCCCTTTATTTTTCCCCAAAACTGTTTTTCCCAAAACTTGTTTTGTTTTTCCTATTTTTATAGAGGGAGAAATTTTTTTAACCTTTGTGGTTCTTAGGGGGAGTTGTTGCTCTTCATAGGGGGAGTTGTCTCTATTTTCTCTTACTTACTCTATTTGCGTATGTTTTTGTCAACTCTTTGTTTGAGTTGTCTTTGTCAATACGTGACAAAAAGGGGGAGAGATTTAGATGAAATGTGTGGAAAATACAAGAATGTTCTGTTTAGGGAGAGTTAACATTGTTTTTGATGTATCTAACTTAGAGGGAGAGTTAGATTGCATATTTGTTGATTTCTTGTTTTGTTTTTTTCTGTCACACATGCGGTTATGCATTTTGTTTAGTGTTTCAGAAATATACAAAGTTGATTCAATTGAGTCATTGTCTACACTTGCAAATGATGGATAGTAGTTAGGATTGAATTTTTGTTTATGAGCATTATTTTGTAAAGGGCTTTTTCATGCTGTAAACTTTGAGCTTATATGTTGTGTTTTGTCACGAATTGCCAAAGGGGGAGTTTGTTAGGTTTTAAAGTTTAGGACTTTATGTATTTAGAACTCTAATTTGTATTGTTGGCAAACCATGATCAAAACAATGTGTTTAGAAGTGTTTAAAGCTAGCTCAAAGTTGTATGTCAATGTAAAGTTGGAATCGAGTGTAAAGTAGAAAGCAGTGTGGCTTTCGGCCTGGCTCGATCGGTTGAGCCTAATCGATCGAAGCTTAGGCTCAACCGATCGTACGTCGGGTAGATTGCTTTTCCGCAGATTCCTCCAACTCAGCCCTATATATTTAAAACGTTTTTAGGGTTTCTTATTTGTCCTAAGTATAAAAGGCAAACCCTAGCCACGTTTTAGTGTTACTCATATTGCGGTTTGTGTAAATCTCTTGTGAGATCTAGAGGAGCTTTCCTTTACACAAACTTAGGGTTTTCAAGGAAGAGATATTCTCTAAACCTTGATGATCAAAACATTTGCTGCCATTAAAGCTTAAAGAATACACAAGCGGGGGTGTTTGTAGCTAGTGGGAATCCAAAGAAAGAAGGAGTCCGTGGATTCGGAGTTTGCACGTGGTCGTGTCAGTAAGTTCTACTGGTCGGTAGCATTAGGAAGTTGAGCGGGGGTGCTTGTAAGTCCTTTTGTATGAACTTCGATTCTTTCTGATAGTGGATTCAAGTTTACCTTGAGGATAGCTAGGTCAAATCCTCCCCAGGTTTTTACCGTTTGGTTTTCTGGGTGATCATATCATTGTCTTATTTATTTTCCGCTGCTATGCATGATATGATATATTTGTGTTAACCTAGACTTGTTAATTTGACTAAGTAACAACTTAGCTAATTATCTAGGGTTAATTCATTTGTTTAAAGGGTCTAAAAACCAACAATAAAAGTATATTGAATAACAAGTAACAACTACCAACTTTATTTTTTTTTCAATTATTAAGTTGATAAATTTTTACTTAATTTTATTCAAACATCTTTATACTTATTATTAATAACTTGTCAATTCAACTAGTGCGAAATTTTTCATCCCTCACTTTTGTTGTCAATTATGATTAACAAAAGAAAGTCTATGATATATTGAAAATTTTCCATTCTCTCTATTTTTGTATTGAGTGGACCCGGATGAGTTGAATTGTAATTTGCAAGAGAATGTGAAATTTTCTATGGTACTTGCTGGCGCAATCGTAGAGAGGCTCCGAATCTAATGACCATTTCTACTAAGGTTGACGTCTAGAGGAAATTAATGGCTCACGACAAGCTAGCTCCTTTACTCAACATCATTCCCAAACTTGTTGAATTCTCAACTAACTAAAATGTTATTACTCATAATTTTCAAAACATGAATCGTATCGTGAATCGATTTTTGATTTTTCTGTATCGTGAATCGTATCGGATCGTATCGTGTATCATAAGATACACAAATACTTAATAAAATTTATAAAAAATTATAGATATACATATATAAATGGTATATTCATTATAAATTTTAAATATACTCAACTAATCACTAATTTATTCATCACTTACATAATAATATTTAACATGCTAACTAAATAAATCAAACTAGCTTGTGTTTATAACATACACATTCAAATTGCTTAAATTCAAAAGTGATAATATATTACAAATAACCCAAAAATAATAATTTATTTTCATCATATTGCCTAATAAACTCCATCTAAGTCAATGTTATCATTGTGTTTATCATTTTGCAAACTTATTTCTTCAAAATTTTCTTCATTGTCATTAACATTTACTATCCCTTCTTGTTCTTTTTATTTTAATAATTAAAATTTTTTTTTCTTGGCATTCTAGTTTCTTGGACTTATAACAATAATGACAAAAATAAAAAATAATTATATTGTCAATTAATATCTTATTCATAGTATAGAAAATAAATTTGCAAATATTAAAGTGAAGTGTAAGTGTATACTTTATAGTCCAAATTTTATTAGAGAAAGAGGGGGAAAAAACTTATGAATATGTTATTTTATTAGGCCAAATTAAGTAACCTAATAATTTTGTGTTAAAAACAAATTTAACAACTTGTTAGATACAAATAAAAGTACAAAATTTTAAAGCATTTGTCTATGTATCGCATTTACGTACAATTTTACAATACAATACGATTCATACGATACACACACTATATCGTACGTTTCATGAGCACTTACAAGACGCGCGATATGATACGAAACCTTTTACAGACGATACAATACATATCGTACGATATGTATCACATATCGTACAATACTGAAAACTATGGCGTAATGGGCATATTTTTATGTAATTGGTATATCCTTTGACAAAATGTACATTACTTGTATTTTGGTAAATCTAAGTAGGTTTAAGATGATCATTACAAGTGGTTACATTGAAGACATGAAAATTACTCAAGAATTGCTCAAGAAAAGTTCAATCTACAGGTCTCAATACCTCCTCGACAAAAGCTCGATTTGTCGAGATTCATTGAAGCTCGACACATATCATCGAGCTTACGGGATTCAGACTATAGTTAACAACGTTTTTATTCTAAAAGGCTATTTGTTTATGGGTTTGTATAATCCTTATTGGACTAGGAAAGTCCAAGGTTTGTGTATACCTATTTGGAATAGGAGAGACCATTGAGCTCCTATTTAAACAAGGATGTGGCAAAAGAAAAATCTAACCCTAGAGAGCTTTGTAAGGTTTTCTTTTTGAAACCCTAGCCTCCTCCTATAGAAGAAAGAGTTTTTGTTGCATTTCTTGCACGCCTTTGGGTTCTGTAATCGAACAAAGTCTCTCACACCATTTGTTAGGACATATGTGATTAACTTGTTAGGAACATATGTCATTATTTTATGTAATTGGCTAATCCTTTGACAAAACGCACTTTACTTGAAATTGGATAGATCTAGGTGTTTTTAATACTTCAAAAAACAAGGTTTCAAGATCAAGTGTTAAAGTCATTCAATTCTATCCAACAAACAAGCTGAATAGTGCAAATTCATTAAAACTTGACATTTTGCATCTATCGAGCTTAAGAAAGCTGTTTCAGCCCGTGTGCTCGACACCTGCTCGACACCTTCTTGATGACTCCTATCTGTCAAGGTTTAAGAAAAACAGATTTTCTGTTCTGTTTTCTTGGGATCCGTGAATGTGTCTTTCGGCCTTCTTTTCTCACAACCCTAGACATATAAAAGGATTATTTTAAGGGCTGTCAAAGAGTTCATAAGTTGTACAAGTGTTGAGCAAAGTTTATTCAAGCAAATTGTGACCGGAGACACAGTTTTGCCCGAATTCATCATTCTTGTGAAGAAGTTGTTGTATATGTGCACCATAGGGTTTTGTGACCAAACATCTTCTTGATCTTCATCGTTGGGATGAACTACAAAACTTTGCAACCAACAACCTTCTCTAGTTGTTGATTGAAGTCGCGTATTGAGATTCGCACAATTGGTTAGTCACGTACTTGGGAGGTGTGCATCAAAAGGAGAAATTGTCACTACAACACAAGTCCAATTGGGTATTGGGGTAAAGGTTTAACTGTAGGTTGGTATAAGGTACTGGGATTCCTTTACTTGTAACCGCTTGTGATAATAGTGAAGTTTGGGGAGTGGTGACCTTAAAATCACCCGATAGGGTTTTTGCCGTGTAGGTTTTCCCTGTTCGTAAACAAATCACCGTGTCAATTTATTTTTCTCACTGCATACTTTAGTTTATTGGTGATTTATTTGTGCTACCACATGTTTGCATGTTAAATTGATTAATTAATAAACTTGGCTAACTAATCAATTAATTCATCACAAGGGGTCAATATGTCTTTGGCCTATCACCATCATTGACGATCTTATTGGTGTTTCTATGTGAAGTTGTTGCAAATCAACTAGATCAATCAAAGGGTTGCTGTGGAGTTAGTCACATACTGGGATTCATGCAGTACTTGAATCTGTGCATCACCGGTTAGTCACGATGGGATTCGTGTAATCAATGTAAAGATTATTGCTACAATACAAGTCCAATTGGGTATTGGGGTAAGGGTTGTTGATACCGTATTTCGTCCGCCCTTGATTTGCATGCCAAACCCCCAAAAATCCAAAATTATTATTTTCTTTCTACGGGGCCATAAGGACATCTAGAACGAAGTGGCACAACCCATTCGGGCATCGGAGCACCCAAAGTGCCTTTTTCTGCTAAAATGACCAAAATGCCCCTAGTTAGCCCTAGGTTTGACCGAAGGTCGAACGTGGTAAACAAAGTTTTCCACAATTTTACATCAAAGTTAGCAACGTTTTCCACAATTTTTCCATATAGATCGGAGATTTTTAGCAACTTTGACTGAGTTTGACCAAGTTTAACTCGAAGTCAACTCGAGGTGGGCCCAAAAACCCTAATTTTGATCCGATTGTTAGAACAGGTTGAAACCAACATCATTACGAAGATTATCAAATTCTCGTTCCAACAACTATTCATGGGTCGAAATAGGAGTTAGAACGGCTGAGATATCACAAAAACCAAGATGACACACCGATCTACACACCGCAAACTTCGGAGAGCCATAACTTTTGATCCGACCGTTGGATTTTCAAGTTCCACACATTTTCAGAATCAAGAAGCCAAGATCTTTCCAGAGGTATCTAGATCCATAATTTTTGAGGGCCTTAGAGGCCGGCAGCCCTTGAAGAGTTGCTAGTGGCCTTTCAAGGGCCGCCGCCTCGAAATTTGCACTCGAGGCTATAAATAGCCCCAGGCATGCCCTAGACCAAGGAGATTTTTCTGAAATTTTCCTTCCGCCTGACCTCTCTACACAATTTTTTTTTCTCTCTTCCAAACACCAAAAAGACACGCAAACAAAAAGAAAAACATCAAAACTTCTTGATTCTTGCATCTTCACCAACAACACAAGGTAGTGTTCTTGTCCCCAATCTTCTCCTCCTTGGTTCTACATCTTGGATTTGGGGTTTAGGGGTGTGGATGTAGCTTTTTTAGCTATCATCCACGCCCCTAGTCTTCTAAATCATTTTCCTAGCATGTTCTTGCCTTTTTTTGCCATAATAATATGTTTTATTGCCTTCTTTCACATGTTTCATGCTTTATCTTGTTTCTAGCTGTTAGGATTAGTGCCCTTAAATCCTATTGTATGATGCTATGTATGATATTATGTATGACATTATGTATGATATGATGTATGACTTAATATTGTAATTAATAAAGTTGTTTTATTATTATTTGAAATAATGGTAAAATGAATATTCGGACATTATCATATAGTCCATGAGATGCATAGTATGTGATTTATGTAAAAAGTCACAGAAGATATAAATCACAAGTTCTTTGTAAACTCAGAATTTAGTTCATAGTCGGTGATGAAATTGGGTGTTTTCTCTGCGAAGACTATAACATATTAACTAAGATGATTTGTCTTGATCATGGAAGTGGTGACTTCTAGTTGATATGTTGATATGTTGATATGTTTTAAGAGTTAAAACATATCGAATTGATCGCTATGCGAGATTTATTATTCTCCTAACGATTGTCAATTGAATAAAAAATCTCACAACTTATAATTACGTGAACTCTTAATCTTGAGAGAATAATGGACCCGACCATGAAGTGTAGGTTGCTTTGATATATCAGGAGTGAGATCTAAAATAATGGTCAAAATCTCAATATGTTGGACAGTCACATTTAGTGTCAATGGAACATATATTCTCAAGATGGAATTCATAGTCTCTTAAAGAAGATACAAAATATTCCCTTGAGATAAGTTTAATGGGTTGTTATTCAGAATGTTAGGCCTATCTACTTTAGTAAATAGTTACTAAAGTATATATTTATGAAATTGGATTTCATAAATATATGATAAATAACTTAAAGGATTAAATCGGGTGCTCAAGGATTAACATGTAGTAATTCACAAAGTGGCAGTCTTCCTTCATGACTTTGTGTTACTACGAATATTTTATGAAGAGGTTGCATATACAATAAAGTCTTGGGATATAATTTATTAATAAGGCCTAGATTGCAATTATATTTATATAGTGGTATTAAATATAATTAATGGTAACTTTGGACTTATCAAAAGTTGACAGAAAAGCCCAAGGCCTATTGGAGCTAGAGTCTTATTTGTTCCCTTTTGGTCCCACTCCAAGCCACACACTAAAGCCCAATAGAGAAGGCCCAAAAGGCTAGCCCAATTAGATAATCAATTATGTGAAGAGAAACATACATAATTTTATGAACATGAAATGGTTTGTATGTGTAAGAGACTCTTTCATTCTCTCAAGAACATACACTCATAATCGATTGAGAGACCACACTTCTTGGGCATTAAGTGGAATTGGAGTGAAGATTAAAAGTATTCCCAAGTACTCTTCATCATTGGTTTTGAATTTCACCCCATCAAGGTGCATTCTCTTATTCTTATATTCTAAAATTTACATAGTACATGTTATCAATTGAGAATGAAGTAGATCCGTCAATTTTTCGCTGCGTATGTTTTGTATGCGATACAAACATGTATATTCCCAACACTAGCATGTTTTAGCTTAGATCTATGTTCTTTTATGCTTGTTCACATGTTTTTTTTCCCAATCTACGTGCTTTGTGCTTTGTGCTACATGTTTATGCCTAGATCTATCGTTTCTATGTGTTGTTTGGCTAGATCTACATGTTTCTACGCTTGTTTACATGCTTATACATTTAGATCTACATGCTTAGGGTTTTATGCCATGTTTTCCCTTGTTTTATGCCCTTTTTTAGTTCTAGGTTGATGATTATGGCTATGTTCTCACATGCTTGTATGGCGTTGTTGGCTATGCTTTGCTCGGAACTATGTGTTTATGTGCTTTTTGCCATGTTTTGTGCTTAGATCCGTATCCGTACATGCTTACGTGCTTGGATTCATGTTCTTCCATGTTTATATGCTAGCTTTCACACATTCACACACGTTGCCATGCTTATATGTCTAGATCTATGTTTTCACATGCTTGCGTGCTTGGATCTATGCTTTATGCCATCTTCTATGTGCTTGTGCGCTCCATGTCATGCTTGTGTGCCTAGGCCTAGACTTGTTTGTCATGCCATGTGCTATTGCAGCCCTTTTGTTTCTTTTATTGTATTTTCTTGTGTTTTGGCCTTTTGGTTTGGACTTGATCTAGAGCTTATGGTATTTGTCATCTTCCATACACCTTGGCCCATATCAAAGGGTTTGGATCACCCGTTTTTCATGTCTATGCTTGCTTGCTTCTATGCTTTATCCTTGTGTTAGCCTCTCTTGTTCTAGGCTTTGCCACGCTTGACGCCCTTGTACAAGAGCATCACTCAAGCCATGGTAGCCCTATTCTCGAAGCACAACATTATTTGCCACTACGGCATGCTAGAAGAGCTCATTACGGATAATGGGACAAACTTAAATGGAAAAATGATCCATTAACTCTACCAACAGTTTAAGATCGAACACGTAAATTTAGTTCCCTACCGCCCTCAAATGAATGGCACAATGGAAGCTGCTAACAAGAACATAAAGAAAATATTGGTGAAGATGACAGACACATACAAGGATTGGCACGAGTACTTGCCATTTGTTCATGCGCATGTCACACTACTGTTCGTACGTCCACAAGTGTGACCCCGTATTCACCGGTGTATGGCATGAAGGTTGTCCTCCCCGTAGAGAAATAGATCCCGTCTGTCTGGATTTTATCCCAAACAGATCTATTAGAAGCTGAATGGGCCCATTACCAATATGAACAACAAAATTTGAAATCACATTCTTTATCCGACACCTCTCATTGCACTCGAGATATTAGATAAAGAAGGGGCAACTGTTGATACCGTATTTTGTCGCGCCTCGATTTTCATGCCGGACCCCAGAAAATCCAAAAATATTATTTTCTCTCTATGGGGCCATAAGAACATCTAGAATGACGTGGCACAACCCGTTCGGGCACCGAAGCACCCAAAGTGCCCTTTTCTGCTAAAATGACCAAAATACCCCTAGTCAACCCTAGGTTTGACCGAAGGTCGAATGTGGTCCGAACTCTCCAAAACAATTTTTTTTGCACAATTTTACATCAAACCCAAGCTTCTCGGAGATTTTTAGCAATTTTGATAGAGTTTGACCAAGTTTGACCTGAATTCAACCCGAGGTGGGCCCAAAAATCCTAATTTTGATCCAACTATCAGAACGGGTTGAAACCAATTCCATTGCAAATATTATCGAATTCCCGTTCTAATGACTATTCATGGGTCAAAATCAAAGTTAGAACGGCCGAGATATCACGAAAAACCGGATGACACATCGATCGACCCACCGCAAACTTGAGAGAGCCATAATTTTTTATCCGACCATTAGATTTTCAAGTTCCACACGTTTTCAAAATTAGGAAGCCAATATCTTTCCAAAGGTATCCATATCCAAAATTTTTAAGGACCTTTGACGCCGATAGCCCTTGAAGAGCTACCAACGGCCCTTTAAGGGCCGTCGCCTCGAAATTCACGCTCGGGGTCAGAATAGCCCTAGGCACCAAGGAGATGTTTCTAAAATTTGCCTTCTACCCAGCCTCTCTACATGTTTTTTTCTCTCTTCCAAACACCCAAAAAACACTCCAAAATAAAAATAAAAGAAACACATCAAAGCTTCTTGATTCTTGCATCTTCACCAACAACACAAGGTAGTGTTCTTGTACCCAAACTTCTCCTCCTTGGTTCTACATCTTGGATTTGGGCTTTAGGGGTGTGGATGTAGCTTTTTAGCTATCATCCACACCCCTAACCTTCTAAATCTTTTTCCTAGCATGTTCTTGCTTTTTTTTGCCATAATAATATGTTCTGTTGCCTTCTTTGACATGTTTCTTGCTTTATCTTGTTTCTAGCATGTTTTAGCTTAGATCTGTGTTCTTTTATGCATGTTTACATGTTTTTTTGTCCCGATCTATGTGCTTTGTGCTAAACATGCCTAGATCTATCGTTTATATGTGTTGTTTGGCTAGATCTACATATTTCTATGCTTGCTTACATGCTTATACATTTAGATCTACATGCTTAGGATTTTATGCCATGTTTTCCCTTATTTTATGCCCTTTTTTAGTTCTAGGTTGATGATTAGGGCTATGTTCTCACATGCTTGTATGGTGTTACTGGCTATGCTTTGCTTGAATCTACGTGTTTATGTGCTTTTGCCATGTTTTGTGCTCAGATCGTGATCCGTACATGCTTACATGCTTGGATTCATGTTCTTCCATGTTTATGTGCTAGCTTTCACACGTTCACACACGTTGCTATTAGGACATATGTGATTCACTTATTAGGAACATATGTCACCATTTTATGTAATTGGCTAATCCTTTGACAAAACACATTTTACTTATTATTGGGTAGATCTATATGTTTTTAATACTTCAAGAAATTGTGTTTCAAGATCAAGTATTGAAGCCATACAAGTCTGTCCAAGATTCTAGCTGGAAAGTGCTCATCATTAAAGCTCGACAACTAGCTATCTATCGAGCTTAAAGAGTTGTTCAGCCCCGAGGCTTGACAGCATCTCGATAGATAGGGTATTTGTCAAGATTTATGAAAAAAAAATTTTCAATTCTGTTTTGACTCCAATCCGTGTTTATGTGTTTGAGTTTTCTTTTCTCACAACCCTAGACATATAAAAGGATTATTTTAAGGGCCGTCAAAGAGTATAAAAGTTACACAAGCTTTGAGAATAGTTTGTTTAAACAAATTGTGACCGGAGACAAAGTTTTTCCCTAATTCATCTCTTTCAAGAAGTTCTTTGTGTATGTGCACTGTAGGGTTTTGTGACCAAGCATCTTTTTGATCTTCATCGTGTGGATGAACTAAAGAACTTTGTAGCCAACAACCTTCTCTAGTTGGTGATTGAAGTCACACACTAGGATCCGTGCAATTGGTTAGTCACGTACTTGGGAGCTGTGCATCAAAAGGAGAAATTGTCACTAGAGAACAAGTCCAATAGGGTATTGGGGTAAGGGTTTAACTATAGGTTGGTATAAGGTACTAGGATAGGTACTAGGATTCCTTTACTTGTAATCGCTTGTTATGATAATAGTAGAATTTCGGGAGTGGTGACCTTAAAATCACCTAGTGAGGTTTTTGCCATGTAGGTTTTCCCTATTCGTAAGCAAATCAGCGTGTTATTTTTCTTCCGCTACATACTTAGTTTATTGGTGATTTTTTTGTGCTACCATGCCGTTGCATGTTAATTTGATTAATTAATAAACTTGACTAATTAATCAATTAATTTATCACAAGAGGTCAATACGTTTTTGGCCTATCAAGTGGTATTAGAGCAGGCACACTCCGATTAGGTCTTAATCTTTTTTGTGTGATCCATTGACCCTTATTGTCATGAAAACTCTTGATTGTTTTGATTTGCATGATCTTATGTTGAATGATGATGATGATATTCAAGATGCCTATTGCAGGCTTTATAATTTTTGTATGAAATCTCTTAAATATTCTACAAAATTAAAAGCTAAATTTAAAAAGGTAAAGCTTGAAAAAGATGATTTGATTGCAAAGTTGGATGAAGCCAATAATTTGAAGGAAAATTTTAAAAATCAAATTTCATCTTAGGTGGACAAAATTAAAAGTTTGGAAGAGCAACTAGTTGAATCTAAAACTGAAGTTGAAAAATTAACTTGTGCCAAACCCGTTGTTGAGCCTAACTCAAAAGAAAAAGATTTTTATATTCCTCCATTTAAAAGGAATAATGAAGAGTTGAAGGCTAATATTGCTAGGATAGAGAAAGGTAAAAATTGTAATGTTAACATTGAAATTTCTAAAACTATTTCTAAAACTCCTCTTAGGAAGAATAAAAATTCTAAATTTGTCCCCACTTGTCATCATTGTCATATTGTTGGTCATATTAGGCCAAGTTGTCATAAATTAAGGTCTTTGTCATCCTCTAAGGTTAGACCTCCTTCTAGGAAGTCGAGTAGCTCTAAAACTGCTCATGTTTGTCACCATTGTGGTGTTCCTAGACACACTCGTCCTAATTGCTTTAAGTTGCATCCTCAAAAGCCGGTGTCCAAACGGTCACGGGTTTCCTCTCAAGGACCTATACTTTTGTTTGGAGAGTTATTAAAAGCCTTGAGCTTTTTAACTCAATTTCAGGAGAATCTTAATTCTTCTATGTCCTTTAGTAGACATACTAGAACACGTGCTTTTTCATCTTCACGGCGATAGACTTATGCTGTGTGGGTGAGAAAGGAGCCTAAGACTTAATTGTCTTTCTGTTTGTCCTTTGCTTTAATTCTTTCTATCTAAGACTAAGACTTAAAGTTGGACTTTCTTACTTATGCATTGCCTTGTTTAAATTGTTTTTGTTTATTTTCTTTTTCAGTTTTGGTTTATTTTGTTTTTCATATAAAAATTTTTTGAAAAATTGAAAAATACAAAAACAGTGTATGTTATGTGTACATTGGTACTTGTGTACTTTGGATGGCTATTGAAACAAAGTTTTCTAAACTTTGTATCTCTTGTAGCTTAGATGAGCATCTCTATGCATAACTAAGCAAGTGAGCTTTGTGGCTCTTGTTTGTGATGAGTAAGATTAAGTTATCTCTTGTACTTAACACTCGTATCACTCTTTTTGACGGGAAAGACTAAAAAATCCTAAAAGAAAGGCATAAATAATCATCTCACCACTATTACCCGCCAATCATAAAATGACATCTGTATGTTTTAACATAGCAAAAGTGTAATGTCAAATGGGTATTTCTTTTCTATCTCTTATGTGCCTATGCATGTTTTGCTTAAAAGAAAAATATGCAAAGAAAATAAAAGCAAAAAGAATCAAAATGCTTTAAACATGATTGCAAGCGTGTCTTTTAGGAGATGTGGGAGTTATAGGATGTACCTCAAAGGTGATAGTCCACGTCAAGCAGTTATGATTGTGTGTGAGTTAAAGTGATTTTCTTATATCTCAAATCGTCATAACATGTATACACTTATACAATCTTGCGATATTTTTCACACACAACACGCAACATTCTTTACTACTTTTGATACATGTGTAGGTACAATGTGATTTGGCTATCACAAGGTTTACATGTGTTAATGTATGCTCACTAAACTGTCTTAACTTGTTTTTGAAAAATAAAATTGGTTAGACTTGTTTAGTATGTGTGTATTTTTGGGATCTATGTGCTTAAAATTGTTGTTGAGAGATGATTTTGAGAATTTAAATTGCTGATTGGATCCTTGGTTGAGTTGTGTGCTTGATTGCATTCATGTCTTTGTTTTTCTATTCTCAAAAAACTGTTTTTAAAAGCTAGCTCAACACCTCCTCGACACCTGGCTATCTGTCGAGCTCTTAACCTTTTTCTTATCACAATCTTGACAAATCCTCGATACTTGGTGGATCAATCGTGAAAGTTCCTGGACCTTCGATAGCTAGTAGATCGATCGAGCTTCTCTTCTTGTGTCTTTGCTTTGTTCCTTAACATCTCCTCGACAATTTGCATCTGTTGATGTTGTTTTTCTCGACACCTTCCTTGATAAATGGCTCAACTCCTCTCGACACCTCTATCTGTTGAGAATTACCGAGGATCTATATATATGCTTTTCACGATCCGGTTCTCATTTCCTCGATCTCTCTCGATCTGTCTGCACGAGTTCATCTCCCAAACACTCTCTCCTTCACATTTAACCTCTTCCTCAAGCATTCTTCGAGATTAATCAAGTGTTTCTTCACTTGGTAAGCTTCTAATCTCTCATTCTTCATGCATTTCATGTTTTGAAACCTAGGTTTTGAGGATTTTGCAAAATTTTGGGTTTTTTCAAAATTGTTGAGTGATTGTTGAAATTTTGGGATGGGTTTTTGCTTAAATGAGTTTAAAATCTCATGCATTGCATCACATTAGCGTAATAATAGTATTATCATGCATTTTAGATGTGTGCAATTGATTTGTGTCTTTGGTAGGATTGGATTAGGCTAAGCCCATAATGCAATTTCTTTTGCATGTCACATGTTCATGCATCCCCATGCGTACATACTCCTTTTTCAATATACTTACTATATTTGAACTCTTTGGAGCTTTTCTGTTTGTCTCTTTCTTCCTCCTCTCTCTCTTGTTTACGTTAGTCGTGTCTATGACACCAAAATGTAAATCCACTCCGTTCCAGAACCCTCTTCATTCTGGGGCATCGTCTTCCCCCGATCCTACTCCTTCTCATATCCGATTCCGTGATGAGGATGCCCAAAAGGACTTCTTGGAGAACTTTTCTTGACAAGGTGTTCATTCGGAACGCTGAGTCATTTTGTCAGATTTCACCGACACCGACCTACCCATTGTCATTCACAGTCGGGGTTGGGAGTCATTGTGTGACGTCCTGGTCACTTGTCCTTCCGTGCTAATCCAGGAGTTTTACTCCAACATGCACGGAATTGATTCTTCAGTGCTTCTCTTTCATACTCGTGTTCAAGGTACGCACATTGTTGTTATACCGCAGCTTGTTGCGGATGTGCTTCATGTTCCAAAGGTAGAGCACCCTGACTACCCCGGATGTGATCATTTGAGGACTGTGTCCAAGGACGAGATGATCTCTGCTTTCTGCGAGCGCCCTTCCGATTGGGGTGATCGTTAGTTTACACCATGTACGGCCTTTGCTAAAGGTCCTAGATTCATAAACATGGTGATGACTTTTGTTTTGCACCCATTATTTCACTAAAACTCTATCACAAAGCCTCATGCTCGATTTTTGCTTTCTTTGTTAGAGCACCTCACTATTGTTTTTCCTTCATATGTTATTCTTTCTCTTATAGATGTGTTTAGGGATACGGCTACCCGTGATAAGCTCATCTTTTCTTCGGCTATCATGAGGATCTTTCGCCATTTTTTTGTTCCTTTTCCCTCTTCCACCCATTTTTCTGTCATGTGTGCTATAGGTGCCGCTACCGTTTAACGTAGCGAGGCGCAATTTAGGTCACGACAGATGGATTTAATAGCTCCTCCCTCCCGCTCGGCCCCATCCCGATCTGCTCCATCCATATTCGCTCCCTCCTCTTCTTCAAGCAATGTGTCATTAGGGGACATCATGGCACGGCTGTAGCGCATGGATGCTCGCCTCGATACACTCTCTACAGAGTCGATCGGGTGAACGTCCGTGTCGGTCATATTGCACGGTGGCCGGCGACTATGGGCGATTTTGCTCTCGAGGCTTCTTCCTCACCTTCTCCAATGGCTTCTAATTCTGATTCTGAGGATGAGGATGATGATGATGGTGATAACAATGATGCTTCTAATGATGATAATGAAGATGCTAGCTCTATCGATGAGATGTCTACTTGACACTCTTACTCTTTGTCACCTGTGACAAAAAGGGGAAGTAGTTTTGGTATATAAGAGTAGTCATACTTAGGGGGAGAGTTAGTGTAGGATATTTTTGTTAAGGGGAGTGTTGATATCTTGAAGGATGTAGTGAGGATTTTATGTATCTTTTCTTTTCTTTCTTTTATAGATACAATATTCTTGTACTTTAGGTCTTGTGACAATTATTGACATACATTGAACTTATCTTCTTTATATATGGATGTATTTTTGTTAAGGGGAGTGTTGATATCTTGAAGGATGTAGTGAGGATTTTATGTATCTTTTATTTTCTTTCTTTTATAGATACATTGTTCTTGTACTTTAGGTCTTGTGACAATTATTGACATACATTGAACTTATCTTCTTTATATATGGATGTATGTTTTTCTTTCACCTACCCCTTACATGTGTTGTTTCTTTTCTCTCTTTATGCACATGCTTCTTATTACTTGTATGCAATCTATTATTTCTGTTTCACACAAAGATGCCTTGATGAGTTTTGTTTAAAGTGTTTTTAAATACAGGTTGTCAAAGTCTACTTGCCATAAACTATCTTTTTGCAAAGTTTTTCAGGAGTTTGTGTTAGGATAGATTTTATTGTATTCAACAAGTGAATATTAGTTGAGTGATTTATGACTTCTCTCATATGTTCATTTGTTTGATATTGTTTTGTCATGGATTGCCAATGGGGGAGATTGTTAGATCTAGGTGTTTTTAATATTTCAAGAAATTGTGTTTCAAGATCAAGTGTTGAAGCCATGTAAGTCTATCCAAGATTCAAGCTGGAAAGTGCCTATCATTAAAGCTCGACAGCTAGCTATCTATTGAGCTTAAAGAGTTGTTCAGCCCCGAGGCTCGACAGATCTTGTGAGATAGGGTATCGATCGAGGTTTATGAAAAACAGATTTTCAATTCTGTTTTGACTCCAATCTGTGTTTATGTGTTTGAGTTTTCTTTTCTCACAACTCTAGACATATAAACGGATTATTTTAAAGGCCTTCAAAGAGTACACAAGTTGCACAAGCTTTGAGAATAGTTTGTTCAAGCAAATTGTGATCGAAGATAAAGTTTTGCCCTAGTTCATCTCTTCTGAAGAAGTTGTTGTGTATGTGCACCGTAGGGTTTTGTGACCAAGCATCTTCTTAATCTTCATCGTGTGGATGAACTCAAGAACTTTGCAGCCAACAACCTTCTCTAGTTGGTGATTGAAGTCACGTCTTGGGATCCGTGCAATTGGTTAGTCACGTACTTGGGAGCCGTGCATCAAAAAGAGAAATTGTCACTACAGAACAAGTCCAATTCGATATTGGGATAAGGGTTCAATTGTAGGTTGGTATAAGGTATTGAGATTCCTTTACTTGTAATCGCTTGTTGTGATAATAGTGGAATTTTGGGAGTATTGACCTTGAAATCACTTGGTAGGATTTTTGCCATATAGGTTTTCCCCATTCCTAAACAAATCACCGTGTTATTTATTTTTCGTTGCATACTTAGTTTATTGGTGATTTGTTCATGCTACCATGCATTTGCATATTAATTTGATTAATTAATAAACTTGACTAATTAATCAATTAATTTATCACAAGAGGTCAATACGTTTTTGGCCTATCAATTGCCATGCATATATGTCTAGATCTATGTTTTCACATGCTTGCGTGCTTGGATCTATGCTTTATGACATCTTCCATGTGCTTGTGCACTCCATGCCATGCTTGTGTGCCTGGCCTAGACTTGTTTGTCATGCCATATGCTATTGCAACCCTTTTGTTCCTTTTATCGCATTTTCTTATGTTTTGGCCTTTGGTTCGAACTCGATCTAGGACCTATGGTATTTGTCATCTTCCATTCACCTTGGCCCATATCAAAGGGTTTGGATCACCTATTTTTCATGTCCGTGCTTGCTTGCTTCTATGCTTTATGCTCGTGTTAGCCTCTCTTGTTCTAGGCTTTGCCACATTTAACACCCTTAGCAGGTTTGTGGCTATGTCTAACGCCCATAAGGCCTTGTTTGGATGTAACCACTTGGGATGCATCGCCATGATGCCGGTTGCTTCGTGCATACCTTTCCCCTTTTTCGCTCCATGCAATGATATGCTTACCATGCTTTTTTGTGCCACCCATTGGCTTTATGTGCATCTTTACACGCTTGTTTACATGTTCATGTATAAGTCTTACTTGTTAGTGTGTCGTCCATGCTTCAGCACAATGAGACTATGGACATCCAATCCAAACCTACATTTGTCCCTCACAGACACCACCTTTTGTTTGCTATCTTGCTTGTTTACCCTTTGCTTGTTGTTTGCTATCTTGCTTGTTTGCCCCTTTGCTCGTATGTTTGCTCGCATCCTGTATGCTATGCTTGTCATTACTATCTTGCTTGTTTGTTTTGTGCCATTTTGCTATTATCTATGCATCTCTCCATTTCCATTGCTCATCTGCTGGTTTCTTGTCTTTGCCTTTGCATGTAAACACATGGAGCTAGGGCGTGATCTCCTTGGCGCAAGCAAAAAGGGCACGAATGCAAGCTTGTCAACATGAGACAAGCGGTTATGTTTAGTAGGTTTAGGGTTTAGCTTTTCCCTTTGGTTATTTACTCCTTGAAACCTCTTCCTTCCTCCTCCCTTTCTCTCTTAGATGGTTTGTGTTAGGTATATCATGCTTTGTACCATTCGTCCTCATCTCTAGAGTATGGCGACCCTTGTTTATTTTCTTGCACCTATATTTTAGGCCATGCTCTAGGGATGTAGGTATTTACTTCCCTGCTTTGTGTGCTAGCATTTTGCATGATGCATGTATATATATACTTGCTTACCCCTTTTCGGTGTGATTGTCACGATCTGTGTCACTTAAGGCTAGCGATGCCTAATTTCTGTCGCGAAAATAAGGTGACTTCTCGCCGGATTTTTGTAGTGGAAATTTGGCACTTTGCTCAAATGCCTTAGGAAAGCATATATTAGGACCACACCCATTCAAAAGCCAAACCTCAAAGCACCCCCCCCCCCAAAATGCATGCAAAGCCTTGAAAGCCAATGCCAAAATCATGTTTTTATTGTCAATCTCCAAAAATTAAGGTTTTATCAAAACAAAGGACTGTCCTTGGACGGGCGTTGTGGGGTGCCTACCACCTTCCTCACACGTAAGTAAACTTCCATACCTAAGAATCAAGATTTTTTTGCCATCCACATTCGATTAGGAAAAATTCCCTTTTTTCTTAGCCTAGGATCGATAATAAAATTAATTAGAAACAGATGACCAATCACACCTTATAAAAACCCAATGATTGGTGGTGACTCCACTTACCTTTGGTAATCCCTTGAAATTTGGCCCGATTTCGCCATAACGCCAAAGGTAGACCTACCTACCTCTATCGAGAGAGAGAGCACCCGAAGCTCCACTTGAACAACATGCACACACATATACATCGAGAGGGGCCTTCAATAGGCTCCACGCGCACTAGAGTTATCGCCACAGCAAGTGGTCAAACGAAGGCACGGCGGTGGCGGTCTTTTCCGCATAGCTGGTTGAGGCTGGGCGTCGATAAGGGTTCAACTATAGGTTGGTATTTCGGCATAGGCCAAAGGGTTTGGTAAGATTCCTTATACTTGTAACCGCTTATGATTGATAATGGTGGATTCTCGGGAGTGGTGACCTTAAATTCACCCGATGGGGTTTTACCTTGGTGGTTTTCCCCATTCGTAAACAAATCGCCCATTTCAAATTTAATTTCCGCTGCATTTAGTTTAGTTAGTGATTGTTTGTGCTACCATGCCATTACAAGTAATTGAACCTAATTAATTAACTTGGCTAATTAATTAATTTGCAAAGGGTCAATACATTCTTAGCCTAACAAGTGGTATCGGAGCAGGCACACTTTGATTAGGTTTTAATCATTGCTGTATGATCTATTGATTTTGTTGTCATGGAAGCTCTTGATTGTTTTGATTTGCATGATCTTATGTTGAATGATGATGATGATATTGAAGATGCTTATTGCAAGCTTTATAATTTTTGTATGAAATCTCTTGAATGTTCTACAAAATTAAAAGCTAAATTTAAAAAGGTCAAACTTGAAAAAGATGATTTGATTGCAAAATTGGATGAAGCCAATTATTTGAATGAGAATTTTAAAAATCAAATTTCATCTCAGGTGGACAAAATTAAAAGTTTCGAAGAGCAACTAGTTGAATCTAAAACTAAAGTTGAAAAATTAACTAGGGCTAAACTTGTTGTTAAGTCTAACTCAAAAGAAAAAGATTTTTATATTCCTCCATTTAAAAGAAATAATGAAGAGTTGAAGGGTAATTTTGCTAGGATAGACAAAGGAAAAAATTCTAATGATAATGCTAAAGTTTCTAAACTTATGTCTAAAACTCCTCCTAGGTTGAATAAAAATTCTGAATTTGTCCGCACTTGTCATCATTGTCATATTGTTGGTCATATTAGACCAAATTGTCCTAAGTTGTCAACCTCTAAGGTTAGACCTCCTTCTAGGAAGCCGAGTAGCTCTAAAACTACTCATGTTTGTCACCATTGTGGTGGTTCTGGTCACACTCGCCCTAATTGTTTTAAGTTGTTTCCTCATAAGTGTCCAATAGGTCTCATCCTTTGTCTAAAGGCTCTGTACCTATTCTTGGCGAGTTATTAAATGTTTTAAGCTTTTTAACTCAATTTCAAGGGAATTCTAATTCCTCTATGTCCTTTAGTAGTCATACTAGGACACGTGTCTTTTCATCTTCACGGCCAAAGACTCGTGCTATGTGGGTGATGAAGGATCCTAAGACTTAATTGTTTGTTCTCTGCTTTAATTCTTTCTATCTAAAGTTGGACTTTCTTGCTTGTTTTCTTATTTGTTTTTGGAATCATGCTTTTATGCATTTGCATCTAGTTTTTATACTTTATAGTTGTTTGCTTGTTTTTGTTTGTTTGTTTTTCAGTTTTTGTTTCGTTTGTTTCAAAATAAAAAAATAAAATAAAATAAATTTTGAAAAAATCATAAAAATAAAAAAACAGTGTGTTTATGTATATTGGTACTTGTGTACCTTGGATGGCCTTTGAAACAAAGTTTCTAAACTTTGTATCTTTTGTAGCTTAAATAAGCATCTCAATGTACAATAAAGAAAGTGAGCTTTGTGGCTTGTGTTTGTGATGAGTACAATTAAGTAATATTTTATACTTAACACTCATATCACTCTTTTTGACGGGAAAGACTAGAAAATCCTAAGAGAAAGACATAAATAACTATTTCACCACTAAAGCCCGCCAATCATGAATAACATCCGTGTGCTTAGGCACAGCAAAATTGGGATGTTTAAGCTTACATAAATGGGTATTTCTATTCTCTCTCTTATATGCCCATGCATGCTATGCTCAAAAATAAAAATATGCAAAGAAAATAAAAGTAAAAAGAATCAAAATGCTTTTAATATGATTGCAAGCGTGTTTCTAGGAGATGTGTGAGTTATAGGATGTACCTCAAAGGTGATAGTCCCATCAAGCGATTATGATTGTGTGTGAGTGTATTTGATTTTCTCATATCTCAAATCTTCATAATATGAGACACTTGTGCACACTTGTTATGTTTTCACAAACAACACGCATATGCTTTACTACTCTTGATACATGTGCGGGAACAATGTGTTTTGGCAATAACAAGGGATACATGTGTTAATATATACTTGCTAAACTATCTTAACTTGTTTTTGAAATATAAAATTGGTTGGACTTGTTGCTTTGCATCTAGAGTTGAGGTGTGGTTTGAGTGTTGAACATGTTGCTTGGATGCTTGTTTAAGTAGCCATCTTGTTGCTTTCTCATCTTATGTGTTTTTCCCTCCTTGAAAAACCTCTTTTCTACATCCTCAATAGCTTCTTGACAGATACCTCTTCTATCGAGATTTCTGGGTTTGATCTCAATAGCTTCCCAATAGATAGGTCAATCCATCGAGCCAAAATCTTGTGCTCTCTGTTTGCTCGACACATCCTCGACTGATTCTCAATCCATTGAGGTTGGCTTCTTCTTGATAAATTCTTGACACCTCCTCGATAGATCGAGATACCCTTGCATGCATTTCATTTTTTTTTTTTTGTATTTTTTTTTCCTTTGTGTCCATTGCATCTTGTTTTTCTTTTTCTTGTAGGTCTATGGTTCCTTGTTCTCCTCATTCCCTCTATATCGTTTTTTCTGTCTCCGGTCAAGTTTTTTGGCCTTTTATGCCCTTTGACAATCATGTCAAAAAGGGGGAGAATTTTGAGAATTGAATCTCATTCCTCAGGGGGGGTAATAGACTTAGGGGGAGAACTTCATGCTAAAGGGAAGAAAGTTTTTGATGTAGCTAACTTAGGGGGAGAGTTAGTCTAATACACTTTGATATTGATATGTATATTTTGTGTTGTGTATCTTTTGGTTTTGTAACCATTTACATACATCATGTGTTGTTTCCATATTTGATGATGATGTATGTGTTTCACTCTTTATCTCACATTTGTTGTTTCTTTTCTTTCTTTATACACATGTTTCTTGTTTATTTAACTTGTCATTATTTTCCACATGGTACCTTGATGTGTTTTGTTTAATGCCTTTTGGAAAAGACAAGTTAAAGCCAAGTCAAGATTCTGAACCTTCTTCTTGCAGCAACTTCCAAGGTTAAGATCTTTTAGACTAGGCTTATTTATTACGTAATCTTAAGTAGAATGTATTCTAGGACATTCAATGTACTTTTGTGGTTTTGTCATGGATTGCCAAAGGGGGAGATTGTAAGGGACATATTTTTATGTAATTGGCATATTCTTTGACAAAACGTACTTTACTTATAATTGGGTAAATCTAAGTAGGTTGAAGATTATCGTTATAAGTGGTTACATTGAAGACATGAAGATTACTCAAGAACTACTCAAGAAAAGTGCAATCTACAGGTCTTAATACCTCCTTAACTGAAGCTCGATCTGTCGAGATTCATTAAAGCTCAACATATGTCTCGATCTATCGAGCTTACAGGATTCAGACTATAGCCAGCAACATTTTTATTCTAAAAGGCTATTTGTTTATAGGTTTTTATAATCTTTATTGGACTAGGAAAACCCAAGGTTTGTGTATACCTATTTGGAATAGGAGAGGCCATTAAGCTCCTATTTAAACAAGGAGGTGGAAAAAAAAAATCTAACCCTAGAGAGCTTCATAAGATTTTCTTTTTGAAACCCTAACCTCCTCCTACTGAAGAAAGAGTTCTTGTTGCGTTTCTTGTACGCCTTTGGGTTCTGTAACGTATTGGGATTCGTGCATTGAACGGAAAGATTACTGCTACAATACAAGTCCAATTAGGTATTAGGGTAAAAGTTCAACTATAGGTTGGTATTTCGGGATAGGCCAAAGGGTTTGGTAAGATTCCTTATACTTGTAAATGCTTGTGATTGATAATAGTGGATTCTCGGGAGTGGTAACCTTAAATTCACTTGGTGCGGTTTTGCCTCGGTGGTTTTCCCCGTTCATAAACAAATCACCTGTGTCAAATTTAATTTCCGTTGCATTTAGTTTAGTTGGTGATTTGTTTGTGCTACAACGCCATTGCATGTAATTTAATTATAATTAATTAACTTGGATAATTAATTAATTTGTAAGGGGTCAATACATTCTTGGTCTAACATATGGTATTACTTATGATTGATGGATAATAATTGCCTTCATTTTTATTATCTCTGTCAGTTTTCTATCATTCATTTACATCTTATTACTTCATCAGTTCATGAAAAAAGTTATGTTAGACCTTGGTGCACTTTTCTTTTCTTTTTTTAAGTATTTTATTTTTATAACTGTGATACACTTTGGCCACCTTCCTATACAAATTCTAGTTTAATGAAATAAAGCATGAGCAAAGAGACCTCATGTGAAAAAGTATAAATTTTTGTCAAGTGACGTATCATTTGCAAAGAGAATTGAAATATTCTCAAGTGGCACAAGAACAAATTAAATATTAATTTTTTATTTCATTTGGTTCAATATTTCAAGATTTTTCTAATTAAAAAAATAAGTATTCTTTATATCATTTGGTTCAATATTTATTAACTTTTCTTATTGATTGGCTTTTCTTCTCTTTCCTCTTTCTTTATATTATTTTATTATGTAATTATATAATTTATTTGTGTTGGATGTTAAAATAAAAACTAAAATATTAAGTATATTGTAAAGTGAGATGGTACAAATCCAGACGTGTATGCTCAAGGGAGTAAAGTCTAGTAAGCTCGCTAGGTTCATGAAATTTTCCTTATCCATGGTGGATAATTTTTCAAATTTTAAAAAGAAGAAAGGATGAACTTTTTTTTTATAGCCATTTATCTTTTATTTTGCCATTAATGAAACTTTGATGGAAAAAATAGAGAGAAAATTATATGCATAAGTAAACTTGACATTTTTACTCCTATAACTGTGATACACTTTGGCCACCTTCCTATACAAATTCTAGTTTAATGAAATAAAGCATGAGCAAAGAGACCTCATGTGAAAAAGTATAAATTTTTGTCAAGTGACGTATCATTTGCAAAGAGAATTGAAATATTCTCAAGTGGCACAAGAACAAATTAAATATTAATTTTTTATTTCATTTGGTTCAATATTTCAAGATTTTTCTAATTAAAAAATAAGTATTCTTTATATCATTTGGTTCAATATTTATTAACTTTTCTTATTGATTGGCTTTTCTTCTCTTTCCTCTTTCTTTATATTATTTTATTATGTAATTATATAATTTATTTGTGTTGGATGTTAAAATAAAAACTAAAATATTAAGTATATTGTAAAGTGAGATGGTACAAATCCAGACGTGTATGCTCAAGGGAGTAAAGTCTAGTAAGCTCGCTAGGTTCATGAAATTTTCCTTATCCATGGTGGATAATTTTTCAAATTTTAAAAAGAAGAAAGGATGAACTTTTTTTTTATAGCCATTTATCTTTTATTTTGCCATTAATGAAACTTTGATGGAAAAAATAGAGAGAAAATTATATGCATAAGTAAACTTGACATTTTTACTCCTATAATTTATTAAATAAAAATTTAGATAAGAATATATATTAAGAAATTGACACAAATATTTTCTCTTCCTCTCACTTCTTTCCCCCTCTTTTTCTTACCAAAAACTTCAAATGGAAAATAAAGCATTTGTCTCTTTTTCACATCTTTCCTGGACCTTACCTCTGCATTGGGCCATTGGCTAGTACGAGAGTTAGCTGTCCTGTTAGTGTCATTGTTTAGAAATGTAAACTTAAACTAGTAATTGGGTCCTGAAGTAGTGACTTTTTTTTTCTCATTAAATATATATATATATATATATATATATTAATTATTAAAGTAGTGAGTGTAGTGACTTTAATTACCCTCGTCCTGGGTAGAAAAAGCTCTTCATATGACAAAATAATTACATCACAGATAAATTAATCTAGAATTGTCGGTAGTTGTGTTAGAAAGTAGAACTTTTAAGTCGTAGAATAAAACAACTTGACCAAGACCCCAGCAGAAACACACTCATCACAGCATTCACAGTGGAAATGTCATATGTTATATGTAGCCAAAATTTAGCATAAAAGTCCAAAAAACCTCCACATCCGGATTTGTAAAAACCAATTATTACAAAAAAATTTACAATTGTGCTAAAGTACAATTCTAAAGGAGGAATTGCACTGTAGCTCAATTGTTAAAAAAATAAAAAAAAAAAAAATAAAAAAAAACTAATATTTTATTCGATTCATTGTTTACTTTATCAATTCCTCTCTCTCTCTCTCTATCTCTCTCTCTCACCGGTCACACTCTAGTCTTCTTTTTTTTTTTTTCTTTTTCAGTTCACTCATTCAATCCCTCCCCCTCTCTCGTCCCTCTCTTCCCTTTCTTTCTTTTTTTCCTCTCTATTTTCCCTTGAATCAAGGGTTTGATGTGGGTTTAATGTGGTGGCAAATGGGTTTGATGTGGTGAAGCTCATGGGTTTGATGTGGTGGAGGGTTTCGGTAGTGGTGGGGATGGGTGATTGAGGGTGACGGTTTGGGTCGTGGGCGTGGGTCGGGTGACGGTGTAGGTTGTGGGTTTTTGGGCGTGGAGGTGGGTCGTGGCAAGGTCGTGCGTGACGAGCTGGGTCGTGGCGAGCTGGGTCACCGACTCGCGGTGTGGATTCCGACGAGGTAGGTCATAGACTCATGGCAGAGGTGAGCGAGTTTTGATTTTGGTGGTCAACTTGGATGGTGCGTGGTTGATGGGTCTCTTTCACGGTGGTTGATGGGTCTCACAACGATCGGCCTGGGGTGGAGGTTTGTTGATGGGTTGTTCGTGGGTTTAGCTAGGTTTTGGGTTTGATGGGTCATGGGTTGTGCATGGGTGCAACGGTGGAAATCGGCGAGATTGTGCATGGTGGTCGGTGTGAATCGTGGCAAGATTGTGCGTGGTGGTTCCGATGGGGTTCATGCGGCGGTGGAGATATGTGGGTTGCTATGAGTTGTGGTTAATCGTGGGTTTCTTTCAAGATTCGTGGGTTGCTGTGAGTTGTAGTTATCGGTGGGTTTGCTTGTGGTTGAATGAGCGTGGTTTCTGTAAGAGAGAAGTGAGAATATTTTTATTTTATGTTATATTATTTTAATGTGTAGAATGGTAAAATAAAAGTTGAGATGTTAAGTGTGTTGAAAAATGGTATGGTATAAATGATAAAGTAGTTTTTGAGATGGTAAAATAGAATTTTTTGTAAATTCCGGATGTGAATGCTCTTACAAACATATATAAAAATCTACCCAATTAAATTATATATATAATAATAGATACATGCTCTACATTTTGTTGTGTCGTGTCTTTTCTAAAATAAAAGTATATCAAAACGTAATCATGTCGTGAATTGATTTTTTTAATTTTTTTTATAGTGTATTATATCGTATTGTATATCGTAAGATACATAAACACTTAATAAAATTTATAAAAAATTACATATATATATATATATATATATATATATAAAGGGTATATTCATTATAATATATTCAGCTAATGACTAATTTATTTATCACTTATATAATAATATTTAACAAGTAAACTAAATAAATCAAACTAGCACGTGTATAAAACATACAGATTCAAATTGCTTAAATTCAAAAGTGATAATATATTACTTGTGGGGCCCGGCCCAAAAATAATGGGCTACTCCAAACTCGGGCCTGTCCGAGGAGCGTCCTGTCCGAAGAGAAGCCTCATATGAAGCATTACTCAATCCCAATAGCGCCAAGGAAACCTGTCCGAGGAGTAACTCCTCCTCGGACATCACGAAGCCAGACGAGGAACTTTCCCCAGACCATTTCAGCTCATCCTCCCAACATATAAAATGAATAAAATCCAAAATATCTCATGGAAAGCTACCACCACATTAATTGCGCCCCAACCACCCTCTTGGCCGCATTAATGAGGAAAAGACCCCGAACAGTATCACCTTGGCCTCTCGCAACTCACAAAGGGACCGATGATGAGGGCGTCGATGGGACAGTGCTCAAGTAGATGCTTAGATGATCAACAGGTGTAAGGTTGAGATGAAAGGAGGAGAACTATATAATGTAGTGGAGTCCCTCAAAGAAGGGGACGAAAGAAGCGTATCAGGAACTCAAGAAGTAGAATCATACGTGAGAGATCCATTCTTGTGTTTTTATTTCTTTTTGCAAACAAGATAGTCCATGCATCGGACCGAATAGGTTCACCGAGGCTAAGTTCTTTGACCCATCCTCTACAAATATTTATTGCGGGTTGTGCTTTGGGCCAGGGCCTAATCAATAGAAGTTGGGCCAGGAAAATCGTGCAACCACAATTGGCGCCGTCTGTGGGAAGAACTAAGGCATCGGCTAGTGCAACGGTCGAGTATGGCAGAACTAGATCCGCACCGGGAGGATCCTCACTAAGCTAACTCCCAACGGACGCGACCCGCCGAGTCCTAGAGGCAAAATAACCCAACCGACCCAGGCGGCGGGGGGGAATCATGAGGGGAGTGTGCATACCACCCGGACGAGCCAGAGTCACACTCGGATAGGAAGTCACGTGTCTCAGAGGCGAAATAGTCACCAGGTCATGCGGCGAGAGATAGATGACCTAAAAAGGAAGTTACGACGTGCGCAGCGAAGACGATCTCCCTCTGACTCGGGCGAGTCTTCTAATGTGGAAGACGTGAGTTCTGAGAAAGGTCAAAGACCCCCAAGCGAAACCTTTTCTTACGAAAAGGAACCACGCCTGTGCGGAAGTATGAGAGCCCATCCGGCAAAGGTTCGGGGAGCGATGCCATGAAGAAGGTGTTGGATCAGGTCTCAAGGTCACCCTTCACGAATAGAATCGAAGGGGCTAAGCTGCCAAGACGCTTCAACCAACCGGTGTTCGCCATCTATAACGGCAAAGTAGACCCGGTAGAGCACGTGAGTCAGTTTAACCAAAAAATGGCGATTTATTCACAAAACGAGGCCCTAATGTGCAAGATCTTTCCATCCAGTTTGGGATCGATGGCAATGAGGTGGTTCAACACACTGAAGACAAACTCCGTAGGCTCCTACAAGCAGCTCACTCAAGCTTTTTGCTCCCGTTTTATTACAAACACCAGAGTCCCTCGACCTCTCGGTTCACTCTTGTCCTTATCCATGCACGAAGGAGAAACCCCGAAAGCGTACTCGGATAGGTATTGGGAGGTGTATAACGATTTAGATGACAACCATGATAATGTTGCTATCAAAGACGTTCAAAAGCGGTCTCCCCACCGAGCATGGCTTAAGGAAATCCCTCACCGGAAAACCCGATTCTCGACGTCCAACGGCTAATGGACAGGATCGACAAGTACAAAAGAGTGGAGGAAGATCGGCTACAAGGGAAGGGAAAGGAGAAGGTTATCCCCCCCAAAGCAAATGATTTCAGGACGGAACGTCACAATCCTGGTCAGCCGAGGAGAGATTTTCCGCAACAGGCTGGGCAGAGCAACCCGCAAGCGGTGAATGCCGTATTCAAAGAGCCGATAACAACAGTGTCAAGAAAGTAAGGGATGAACCCTATTTCAGGTGGCCGGGAAAGATGGCTGGAGACCCCGCCAAACGTAACGAGAACTTGTATTGCCACTATCATCAGGACCACGGGTATAATACTGAGGACTGCAGGAATCTATGGAATCACCTAGATCAATTGGTCCGAGAAGGAAAGCTACGTCACCTGCTGCACCCATCAAGCGGCCATCCCGGCCAAGCAACACAAGAACCTCGAAGGGACGTGTCTTTAAGACCCCCCACCGGGACGATACATGTCATCCTCTCGCACCGGGAAGAATGGGCCACCCATCCCCGGGGTATTAGCCGTGGATCGCCTCCCCTCCGAGGGCAGGCAAAGGGAGCCCAAAAGGTTAAAAAAGGGAAGCTCTTTGATCTTGGGATTCTCGGATGAGGATAAGAGAGGAACTGTTCAACCTCACGATGATGCCTTGGTGGTCACCTTACGGATTGGGGGTTTCGATGTGAAAAGGGTGTTAGTAGACTCGGGAAGTGCGATGGAGATAATGTACCCTGACCTATACAAGGGCTGAACTTGTTTAGGAAGATTTGTGACTTATGACTCCCCCTTCTCGGCCGAGGGAAAGATTGTTACGCCAAAGGGGCAAATCCGATTGCCCGTACAGACTGGGGCGGAAGTGGTGGAGGTGAATTTTATCGTGGTCGACACTTATTCACCCTACACCGCGATAGTTGCAAGGCCATGGATCCACACCCTAGAGGCCGTGACCTCCACACTTCACCAAAAAGTAAAATACCCATCCCGGAGGACGAGTGGAAGAGATCCAGGAGATCAGGCCTTGGCCGAGGAAGTGTGTGGTGGCCGCCATTTTACATCGACCCTTAGTCGAGTCCTCGGTCCCAGAGAGCTTATAGCAACCAGCCTCCTCGGCAAAGCAAGACGATGGGCTGGCCGAGGAGATAAGGTGTGAAGGTTTAGATAAGATTCTTTGTCAACGATGACCCGGAGAAGTTCTTTGGTCGGCTCTGAATTGCCCTCTCAAGAAAAGGAGGAATTGGTCGATTTCTCGGAGAAAATGTCGACGTATTCGCTTGGGATGCCTACGATGCCCCGGGAGTTGATCCTAGCCTCATTTGTCACCACCGAGCGTCAACCCCTCTTCCACTCGAGGAAGCAGCCACCCCGACGCCCTTCAAAGGAACACGCTAGTGCCGTAAGAGACGAAATGGCAAAATTGAAAAGAGCGGGGGCTATCAAAGAGATCTTTTATCCCGAATGGTTGGCGAACACAGTAGTGGTAAGGAAGAAGACGGGGAAGTGGAGGAAGTGCGTGGACTTCACGGACTGAACAAGGCGTGCCCCAAGGACCCATTCCCCCTACCCAAAATCGATCGATTGGTGGATGCAACCGTGGGGCACCCTCGAATGAGCTTCCTGGACGCCTTCCAGGGCTATCATCAGATACCCCTTGCGCTAGAGGACCAAGAGAAAACGGCTTTCATGACACCCATCAGAAATTATCATTATAAGGTGATGCCGTTCGGGCTAAAGAATGCGGGCTCAACCTACCAAAGGATGATGACTCGGATGTTCGAGCCACAACTGGGCAAGATCATTGAGGTTTATATAGACGATATGGTTGTGAAGAGTAAAAGGGTGTCCGAGCACGTGAAAGACCTCGGAATAGTCTTCGCTATCTTAAGGGAGCACCGGTTGCGGTGAATGCCTCCAAATGTTCATTCGGCGTCGGGTCCTGGGAAATTCCTAGGGTACATGGTCACCCACAGGGGAATAGAAGTAAGTCCCGACCAAATCAAAGCCATTAATGAGCCTACGGACTCCTCGGAACCCGAAGGAGGTGCAGAAGCTCACTAACATGATTGTGGCATTAAACCGGTTCATATCGCGATTGGCGGATCGATGTCGGCCTTTTTACCTCCCGATAAACAAGTGGAAAGAGTTCGAATGGTTGGAGGATTGCGTTCAGGCTTTCCGGCAGCTTAAGGACTACCTGTCCCGACCACCCATCATGTCCGATCCGAGGCAGACGAGGTGCTGTTTGCCTTCATCGCCGTAGCTCCCTACGCCGTAAGCCTGGTACTAATACGGGATGATAATGGGGTGCAGCGACCGGTGTACTATGTAAGCAAATCACTACATGAGGCCGAGGTGCGATACCTACCTTTAGAAAAGGCAATTTTGGCGATAGTGCATGCAACCCGGAAGCTTCCTCATTACTTTCGGGCGCATACGGTCATCGTTCTAACTCGACTTCCCCTTCGAGCCGTGCTTGGCAAGCGCGACTACACAGGAAGGATCGCCATGTGGAGTGCTCTTTTGGGGGGCCTTTGATATTAAATATATGCCTAGACCCTCCGTCAAATGACAGGTCCTCGCAGACTTGGTAGCGGAGTATGCCGAGCCCTCTATAGAAACGATGACCGAGAAGAAAGACCTGGGTGGAAAACTGGTTAGCGTAGTTTCAGCAGGGGGGACCATGCATTGGAAGGTCTACGTGGATGGCGTGGCCAACCAGAGAGGATCGGGAGTTGGGATAGTTTTAATATCATTTGGACGGCGCTATCATTGAAAAATCGTTAAGACTCGGATTCTCGGCTACGAACAATGAAGCCGAATACGAGGCCTTACTTCAAGGGATGGCAATGGTTCAAAGATTGGGTGGAAAAATAATAGAAGCATTCTCGGACTCCAGATTAGTGGTCGGACAAGTGATGGGAGAGCTTGAAGCTCGAGATACTAGGATGCAAGAGTATCCGGGACAAGTCAAACGGCTACTGACGAGTTTTGAATCCTTCAGACTGACGCACATTTCCGGGAGCGTAAACACTCATGCGGACTCGCTGGCCACTCTTGCCATGTCCTCGGCACGTAATTTGCCACGAATGATCCTAGTCGAAGATCTAGTCAAGGCCGGTCTCATCGGCGGAAACCCTGCCCAAGTCCATCAAATTAGACAGAGTCCCAGTTGGATGGACCCCATAAGGAATTTCCTCCAAGACGATATCCTACCGGAAGAAAAACTAGAAGCCGAGAAGATACATAGAAATGCTCCTCGTTTTCGGCTATCGGAGGACCGCAAACTCTATCGGCGCTCCTACTCTGGACCGTACTTACTCTGCGTACATCCGGAAGAGTCCGAGTCTCTTCTTGAGGAGTTGCATGAGGGAATATGTGGAGGTCACACCGGAGGAAGATCGCTGGCGCACAGGCACTCACCCAAGGATACTGGTGGCCGAACATGCAGAGACAGCCCGGGGAATACGCTAAGAAGTGCGATCGGTGCCAAAGATTTGCCCCGAATATCCACCAACCCGGAGGGGTTCTCAACCCACTCTCCAGTCCATGGCCGTTCGCGCAATGGGGTCTTGATATTGTCGGGCCTTTCCCCAAGGCTGCGGGGAACAAGCGATACATAATAGTCGGAACCGATTACTTCACTAAATGGGTGGAGGCTGAACCTTTGGCCAACATCGGGGCGTGGATGCCCAGAAATTCATCACGGAAGAACATTATCACCCATTTGAACTCCGAGAACACTCATTTCCGACAATGGTCTTCGGTTTGATGACAAGAATTTTAGGGAGTATTGCCGTGAATTTGGGATCATTAATCGATATTCCACCCCGCATACCCCCAAGGAAATGGGCAAGTCGAGGCCGTAAACAAGGTCATAGTGAACGGATTGAAGAAAAGACTGGATGAGTCAAAGGGGAGATGGGTAGAAGAACTACCACACGTCTTGTGGACCTATCGGACAACGCCGCGGAGTTCAACCGGTGAAACCCCCTTCTCAATGACTTATGGGGCTGAGGCTGTGCTTCCGATTGAGAACAATTTCCCCACGTTGAGGTCTAGCTCGTTTACCCCAAGCGATAACGATAAGTTGCTAGGAAGAAGTCCGGACCTAGCCGAGGAAAGAAGGGAAAAGGCTACGATTCACATGGCTTATTATCGAGGGTCGAGACAGGGGTATGATGCTAACGTCAAATTGCGGCCTCTGGGTCCAGGTGATCTCGTGATGAGGAAGATTCTTGGCAGCGCAAAGAACCCCTCTTGGGGCAAGTTGGGGCCCAATTGGGAGGGACCATACCGTGTTACATCCGTGGCTGGAATAGGCGCCTACTACCTAGAAGATTTGGATGAAAAAGCTGTACCTCGACCATGGAATGTAAATAACCTCGGGAGGTATTATTATTAACGAGAATGGCGTAGCATACGTTTTCTTTCATGACTGTCCCCCGCTTGTTTGGTCTACGTGACAACTATTTATAAGTTTTAAACAGAACCTAAGTCTTGCATGGCTCCTCGGACCACAGACTTAGGGGAAATTAATACTTAAGGTAACTATTTATAAGTTTTAAACAGAACCTAAGTCCTGCATGGCTCCTCGGACCACAGATTTAGGGGAAATTAATACTTAAGGCAACTATTTATAAGTTTTAAACAGAACCTAAGTCTTGCATGGCTCCTCGGAACACAGACTTTGGGGAAATTATTACTCATGACAATTCATAGTTTTAAAAGAACCTAAGTCCTGCATGGCTCCTCGGACCACAGACTTTGGGGAAATTATTACTCATGACAATTCATAGTTTTAAACAGAACCTAAGTCCTGCATGGCTCCTCGGACCACAGACTTTTGGGAAATTATTACTCATGACAATTCATACAAGTTTTAAACAGAACCTAAGTCCTGCATGGCTCCTCGGACCACAGACTTAGGGGAAATTAATACTTAAGGCAACTATTCATAAGTTTTAAACAAAACCTAAGTCCTGCATGGTTCCTCGGACCACAGACTTAAGGGAAATTATTACTTATGATAGATTGGGAGATTATTACTTAAAGGAAATCATTTTTAAGGTGTGCGCGCAGTCTAGCACCATCGCAACCGTCAAATGCGCAGCCCCAAAAACCCATTTTATTTTGACCGATTACACTGTACCCACATCGATTGCAAATGTTTAAAGAAGAGCGCTCTCGACACACATCCGTAGTAAGCAAAACGAACATTTTATATTAATATTCGAGTACATTAGAAAGAGAGGTCCTTACAAAAAAAAAAAAAAAAAAAAAAAAAAAAAAAAGGGAAAAGTAAGATAACTCTCATTCAAAAAAAAAAAAAAAAAAGGGGAGAGAGTACAAAGGTCGAAAGCCTAAAAGGCTAAGCCTTAGCGGGAGGATCTTCTTTCTGCTCGGGGTGAGGAAGAGGAACCTCGATGGTAGAGTCTGCGGCGGGATCCTCCGCCATATCGGCACAAGGACGGCATCGAGCTTTGCGCCGATTCCCGCTCAAGCCACTTGGGCGTCATCGGATTCGCTCGGATCTCCCGAGGATAGAAGATGTTCTCGGGCAGTCTTAGTGCCGAATCCACGGGAACTCCTGCAGCATCGAGAGCATGAGCCCATGAAATATCGCAGTACTCCTTGCATACCTCGGGGATCTCCTCGGATAGCCTGGCCTCCGTCTCTTCGACCCGAGTGGCGAGAAAAGCATTCTTCTCGGCCCTCGTAGCCTCTCGGATCAGCTGGGCCTCCTCCTTGACCCGCCTCGGCTCATCCTCTACTTTTTGCAGGGCGAGTCTTGAGATCTGACTTTGCCGCCTCTCGGTGGCGAGGTTAATCTGTGTGTCGTGTCTGACTCTTTGCCTGGTCCTCCGCCTGGGTCTCGGCACTCTTCAAACCAGCCTCCGCACTTTTGCCCCGGTTCTCCGACTCCTTGAACTCGTCCGTGAGTCTAAGGTGATCGTGCTTGAGGGACCCCAAGGCTTTCTCCATCTCCGTCCGAGCACTGGGTCTCGGCCTCACTGATTGCGGCTATCACGGCAAAACTCCTCACCCACGAACACCGAGTAATCTGTGAACGAAACAAGAGTGTCTTAAAAAAAAAAAAAAAAAAAAAAAAAATCTAACCAGGGTAAGTAAATTAATAAAACAGTAAAAGGATTACTTACAGTCGCGAGATCCCTTTTAAGGGATAGGAAGAGCTCTGGCCGAGAGAACCGCCTATAGGCCTCCATGTCCCGAGGAAGAAGTAGGGGTTGCTCTAAGGCATCCGCCACGCACCCCGCCCGGCCTCGATTATACTCTCGGACCGAAGCATTGAAAGGGATGGCAACCCCATCCAGCTCCAACTTTGGGTTCCATGGACGAGGGGTAGCGCGCACTTCAGCAAGGTTCCCCTCATCCCGGCTCTCCGAGGAGTTACCCCTCTCGC
The DNA here is from genome assembly GCA_028216015.1 of Quercus dentata. Classification (NCBI taxonomy): domain Eukaryota; kingdom Viridiplantae; phylum Streptophyta; class Magnoliopsida; order Fagales; family Fagaceae; genus Quercus; species Quercus dentata. Next base: position 82,717,904 of record CP116445.1, on the reverse strand, counting down.
TCCTTGGCGCCCGTGTGGTTTTTGCCGCTTGGTCGGTGGGCGATCACCTCGCCTTCCTCAAGAGTGTCAACCGGCCTTTTCTTCTTGAGTTCGGATTAACCTTAAGGCCAGGGTCCGAGACGCCCGAGGGACCACGGGGGAAGGGTTTTGACTGTGATGGAGTTGGTCCCTTCGATGATTGACCCTTCGACGATCGACCTTTCCCTCGGGAGGACATCAGCTCCTTTAGAGACTTTCCTTTTCTGCCATGGGCTCTGCCTCTTAAATCTCAAGTATCGTCCGAGCGAGATAACGATTGAGGGAACACCAACTGCGGAATGTTAGTCCTGCTCTACTTCGGGATTAGAAAGCTCCACCAAGGGGTTTTGCTGAATTTCCTCCTCGAAGTAAAACTTATCTATCTCTTCCTCAAGGGAAAGACGAAATGATTGACTTCTTCTTCAACCAAAAACAGCGGCGTAAGCTCGTTCTACCGGAGGTAGCTGCTCTGCTAAGTAGGGATTTCGACACCAGGCAACATAACTGGTGGCAGATCGTGTTGAGCTAGGAACCCGTCCTTGGACACGTCAATCCTGGCCAGCCTCGGACTCGCCGGCCCTTATAGCGTGACCGATTGCCTGGAAGGCGCCGCTCGAGGTTGATAGCCCAGAACCAGATGGGCCGCACGCAACTGTCCGTCCTCGGAAACGTAAATCTCCGACCTAAGAAGATAGTTCAGCGTTGGCACGTTCACAAAGTTTATCAGGAGCGACGTGAACTTTGTCTCGCAAACAACCAAGAAAAGTGGGGTTAGTCAATGAAATTTTCCAATTACACAGAAAGCAAGAAAAATAATAACCCCTCAATACTAAATCCTTTCCCAAAAAGGACCGATCCTAAAAAAACGCTGCACCGGGTTTCTGCCCGAGTTGGACAATGAATACCGTCGAACCACTTCCCAGAAGCAATGAGGAAGTCATTCTTCACGGTCTTATTGGATCTTGGGAGACAAGAGATCAACCTAACGTCCTCGTTCCGGGATTTAAGATAATACCCATCATCCCCGAGGCGGTGACATTCATACAGATAAGCCACATCGTGCCAAGAGAGGCCTAGATTCATCCGCTCGTCTAAGACGTCTACTGACCTAGTATCTTGAACATATTTGGGGCACAACGATACGGCGTCAACCTATGGTTGAACAGGTATTCCCTTGTAATCCTACGCATGGGAAGTGACATCCCTCCCTCTATGAAAGCAATCATGGGGATAACGACTTCTCCCTCACCTCTATCTGTCAATACTCCTTCAAGAGGATAGTATCGCAGCCCAACCCCTGGGGGAATGTGGTATTTCGCCCTAAAGGCCTCCATAGCGGCTGGAGTTTTTACTAATTTTTTCGAATCTACCCATCTGAACCGAAGGGGGAAATTAAAGTAAAGACCAAAAAGAAAAGTAGAGTCCGAGGAGGGAATTGAAATGGCGAGAAGAATGAAATGTCTTGGTACCTTCACAAAACGCTCAATGGGACGCCTGGAAATCTCTCTTGGACGAAACGCTTCACAAAAACGGCTACGGTGGCGTAACGGACGCAAGTGTTCGTATATCTCGGGATTCGATGGAGTTCTCTGGAGTCCTTTGAGGTTTATGAAATGCAGATAAAAGAAGGAATCGAACCCCTCGACGTCTTATATAGCCGGGAGGAGAGAGAAAAGATCACCCCCGCCTAAAAGTACGGGAAAGAACGATGGCCGTTCGATCCACGCCAAGCCGTTGGATGAAGGGAACATAACGCCTCCAAAAGTTAATGGCCGCGCCTCATAAATTGTAGCACGTCAAAAGTAACGCAGTGCACGCGCGCCACACGATCTCCTTATTTCCATCCTCTCACAAACATCAAAACCCCGCTTTTCTCCTCGGAGGGAGGTAAAAACCGGAGTTTTGAGGGGCTATTGTGGGGCCCGGCCCAAAAATAATGGGCTACTCCAAACTCAGGCCCGTCCGAAAAGCGTCCTGTCCGAAGAGAAGCCTCATATGAAGCATTACTCAATCCCAATAGCGCCAAGGAAACCTGTCCGAGGAGTAACTCCTCCCGGACATCACGAAGCCAGACGAGGAACTTTCCCGACCATTTCAGCTCATCCTCCCAACATATAAAATGAATAAAATCCAAAATATCTCATGGAAAACTACCACCACATTAATTGCGCCCCAACCACCCTCTTGGCCGCATTAATGAGGAAAAGACCCCTGAACAGTATCACCTTGGCCTCTGCAACTCACAAAGGGACTGATGAGGGCGTCGATGGGACAGTGCTCAAGTAAATGCTTAGATGATCAACAGGTGTAAGGTTAAGATGAAAGGAGGAGAACTATATAATGTAGTGGAGTCCCTCAAAGAAGGGGACGAAAGAACGTATCAGGAATCGAAGAAGTAGAATCATACGTGAGAGATCCATTCTTGTGTTTTTATTTCTTTTTGCAAACAGTACAGTCCATGCATCGGACCGAATAGATTCACCGAGGCTAAGTTCTTTGACCCATCCTCTACAAATATTTATTGTGGGTTGTGCTTTGGGCCAGGGCCGATCAATAGAAGTTGGGCCAGGAAAATCGTGCAACCACATTACTAATGACCCAAAAATTAATTTATTTTCATCATATTCATCATATTGGCTAATCAACCTTATTTAAGTCAATGCTATCATCATGTTTATCATTTTGCAAATTTATTTCTTCATTAAAATTTTCTTTATCACCATTAACATTTACTATTTCTTCTTGTTCTTTTTATTTTAATAATTAAAAAAAAATCTTCTTGGCATTCTAGTTTATTGAACTTATAACAATAATGAAAAAAATAAAATAATTATATTTTCAATTAATATCTTATTCATAGTATAAAAAATAAATTTGTAAATATTAAAATGAAGTGTAAGTATTACTGTGTCGTCCAAATTTTGTAGAAGAGAGAAAGAAAGAAAAAAAAATAAACTTATGAATATGTTATTTTATTAGGTTAAATTAAGTAACCTAATAATTTTGTGTTTAAAACAAATCTAATAACTTGTTAGATTCAAATAAAAATACTAATTTTAACAAAAAATGTCATTTTAAGGCATTTGTCTATGTATCGGACGATACGTATGATTTTACAATACGATACGATTCATACGATACATACATTGTATCGTACAATTCATGAGAATTTACAATACATTGATACGATCTGAAACTTTTTACACATGATATCGACAACTATGGTGGGGTCCCACTTAAAACTCAAAATTCTTTTCTTTCACGTCTTTTTCCCTTTCTCACTGAAATTCAAGGAAAATTTACAATTTAGGAAAATAAAAAGTAAAAATCTGAAACGCCCCCTTAAAAAAATCTAAAACACAAGATAAAAAGACAATTTTTTCTACAATTATTTTACATGGTAGATTGTGACTGGTTGCACATTTTTTTCATACAAATTTTCCACTTTTTCTCTACCACTCACAATCTAACTACCATATAAACAATTTGTGGTTTATTACGTGCTCTTAGAATTTTTGCTATTAACCTTTTCTCTTTCATCTCATGACTTAAAAAGTAACTAGTGTATAACTACATACTTAAAAATGTGTTTACAAAGTAATACTATTCTTTACTTTCACATCTTTTCCCCTTTCTCATGGGCACGGTAATTCAGGAAAATTTGCTATTAATGAAAATAAAAAGTAAAAATCTGAAATGCCCCTTAAAAAAAAAATCTAAAACACTGGATAAAAAGACAATTTTTGCCACAACTATTCTTTATAGCAAATTGTGATTAGTTGAACATCTTTTTAATATGAGCCAACCATTTTTTCTCTATCACTCAGAATTTTCCACAAGAATTGTGATTAATCGCATATCTTTTTCACATGAATCCACCATTTTTTCTCTATCGCTTATAATCTACCACATAAATTGAGGTTTATTAGGGGGGCCTTAGAATTTTTGCTATTAACATTTTCTCTTTCTTCTCAAGACTTAAAAAGTAACTAATGTTTAACTACAAACTTAAAATGTGTTTACAGAGCCACAGTATAGCTCTTTGAAAAAAGACCATCCCAAGAACCCAATTTTTAAGGGTCCACTCTCCAAAATTTGAAGAAATTTAGGTTTAAGGAGTCTATTAGAGAGATGCTCTTAGGAAATAGCATTGTATTTGGGGTTTTACATTTTTAGGTGCATGCCTGCTTCATTTCAACTGGATCTTAATAGGCATTTTATGTGCAGAGGCGACATTTCATATGGGGTTGGACCTGAGGGCCTTGGTTTCTTTCTGCTTCAATATTTATCTTGACAATTGTAGTTCAATATAGTTAATCAATGCATTTGTAGATATGTGGTACCAATTCATACCATGTTAACTGTAAAGTACTGCGATTATGATTGATCATTGAACTGTGGATATGAACACTCGAAGATAACATTTAACTATGGTCACAATTGCAGAATGAATGGGAACATCTAGAAAATCCCATTAGTATGAATTCCTAACACAAAGGCAATAAGCACTTGTAGGAAGAAATGACGAAGATGCCGAATGAGAAACAACTCTTAAATCCCGAAAAAGTCACTGTAAGAATGAAAAAGCTCACCTTTAGGAAGCTCATTTTGATGCCAAATGTCTGATGAGACTTCACATTGCTTTGTGAGAAGTAATGAGCACTGAATATCTTTGGTGTATACATTTCTTTTCATATATATATATATATATATATATATAACTGGACCTATATGTATCAAATTATAAAAAAACAAACAAAATATTGATGAACAAAGTCATAAAAGCTTACTAAGCTAAAAGGCTGAAAATTTTAGGGAAAATTACATTTTACCATCTTAAATTATATATCAATATACGTTTTGCGCCTTAAACTATAATTTTTGTTACACTTTGCACCCCGACATTAAGTTTTCTGTTAACTTAGATGGAATTTCAAAGTTTAGATTACAAAGTGTAATCGGGAGTATAGTTTAGGATGGTAAAGTATAGTATCTCTTTTGTTTTTAAATTATTAAGAAGCGGGACAATTAGGTCTTTTCACGTGGTATCATATTTTTCCATCCAAGTTAACCGCAAACTTAACGTCGGGGTATAGTTTATGGTGGTAAAGTGTATTTTCTCCAAAATTTTAGTAAGCCAAATTAATAGAATTAGGTAGCCTTGAGTTTGTTAGGTTTAAAAATGCATGATTGACTTGACACTAGTCACACTTAGACATGGCAAAACGGGTCGGACCCGTTTTGACCCGACCCGCTTGACCTGCAACCCGTTTGACCCGTAACCCGATTGACCCGTTTAAAAATGACCCGTTTTGACCCGTGACCCGTTTTGACCCGCGACCCGATTGACCCGACCCGAACCCGAACCCGACCCGCACATTTTGCCATGTTTACCAATGTTGAGTATATTTAGATTGAGGTGTAATTTTTATAAAATATTTACTTATTCTTTTTTACTTAATATGTTATGTACTCCATTATAGTTTGTTATTTTTTACTTGCCACCTTTATTTTCTCTTCCTACTTTAAATAGATTGAAGATTATACCAAGATTAGTTTCTAGAAAGCTGGAACAGGAGTTGCACCAAATTTGGGTATCAATTTAAGTGTTTAGTGGTAATTAGTAACAATATCACTAGTGAGAATCTAATAACAATTAAGGAACTCATAAACAATTGACTGATTGCATCTATTTCAAAAAAAAAAAAAAAAAAAAATTGTTTGAAAAATACGGGTCAACTCGACCCGACTCAACCCGCGACCCGTTTGACCCGCAACCCGATTGACCCGTTTTAAAAATGACCCGTTTTGACCCGTGACCCGTTTGACCCGCAAACCCGATTGACCCGACCCGAACCCGACCCGACCCGCCCGTTTTGCCACGTCTAGTCACACTACACATGATAAATTACCCTTACCAAAAAGCTTAAACTATATATAGATGAATATTATTTATTTTAGGACACAAACATCTTTTTGCAGATAGGAGTGTTATCCATAATTGGGACCAAGAAGTCAAACAAAAATGATTAGATAAGTGACATATTTTACCTTTTGCAATAAGATTTTCATAATTTTTCTTTTATAATTGGTTTATATAGCAGCTTGATATTGAGGCTTTGCTATTTGTCTTTCTTTTCTTTTTTTTTCTTTTTTTTCTTTCTTTTTCTTTTTTTGTGTGTGGAAAAAGTAGTTTCTATAGGTTAGCAATATAAAGTTATTTTCTTAATGGGTCCAACTAATCATTGTTGAGTAACAATTGCTCATGTGACACTTAGTGTTTTGTTTGCAAAACGTATGGAAATATTTGATTCGGTAGATATTTACGGATGTATCAAGAAGAGGAATAATTTAGTAGGAAAGATTATGATGATTCTTTTGTATGCTTCAAGAGAGAGAACTAAGATTATGGATGACAACGAATAATGGTTTAAGATTAAAGACAACATCAAAATAGAGGTATGCAAGTGAGTTTTTTAAATGATGGGAAAACTCTACTTTTTTCTTACCTTTCCAATTATCGTAATTGAAAAAACTTAATCACCACTATATATATCGTATCAAAAAGGATTGGCTCATAATAGAAGTAGATAAGAATTTTAAACAAAAATTAAAGTAAAAATATAGGTTTTTATTTATGGAGAATATAAAATTTTCATTAGTTGGTAGAGAAAACAATATGGCATCATTTATTTTAGTTTGAAAAATAAAAAATAAACCCTCCTTTTGCACTTGGTTGGTCTTGTAAAGGGCAAGATAAAAATAGATTTTTTTAAATGAATATTTTAAATAATATTCTTATGAGTAGAAATCCTTTGTTATAGCTAACCCTACTATTTGATCTTGAAGTTATTAGAAAATAGGTTACACATATATTCCTTTACAAAATAATTCGCATATTCTCAAGCTTTGTGCAGATCCATGACTAGTAATAATAATGATTGAAAAGATGATGTCCTCAATTTACAATTTACTAGGGAATAAATTTTGAATGCCAGACAAGTTTGAAATATATAATTTTACATCTCAGGAATCACTAGGGTGCCCTTAGTATACTCCTCGTAATTCTCGACATTCTTAATTACATTAGTGAGAGGTGAACTATAAGAAGTTCCCATAATTTCTCTATACTTTCCCCACCATTTAATGAAGCTGCTTTTAGGTAAGAAAATCTTAGAAGATACTGCATAATTTTTCATCAAACTATATACATTGTTTTCAAACTCAACCAGTTTTTTCTTTGATGATTCTTCGTCCATAGCACTTGATTTTCGTATCTTCTTTGATGATTCTTCGTTCATAACACTTGATTCTCTGCCAGTTAGTGAGTTATAAAATGAGAGCCTCCTCAACATGTGCCCAAAAGCAAGACTCCTCCGTCAAAATTGACTTCACATTTTTTTTTTTCTTCAAATCATTTGGACCACTTGAACTTGAAGGTTTCTTAATTTCTTTCAACCATTGCTCCAATTTTTCGTAATGTTCAGACTTCCATTATTTATGTAGTCACTTAAGCCCTTGTTGTAGTAATTATCTATATCCAGTGGTTCAATCATCCTTCGCTAATTTGTTCCCCCAAATAGTAAGCGGGTACGAAGGAAGGCACCTACTATCTGGGGTCTTTTCTCTACTTAATCAACCATATCTTTCCAATAAATTGTGAGAGGTTTTTCTTATACTTTTCCAGATCCATATCAGTTGTAGTCATTCCATTACGACTTTCATTCTTATATCTGTCATAGTATCCAATTCCATCGTCTTTAGACAACTTCTTTTACCGTTCTAGGTAGGCCATATTCACTTTAATGTCATTCAATCCCTTGTGATAGGTCAAGAATGTATTGACCTCTTGTGATGAATTAACCAATTAATTAGCCAAGTTAATTAATTAATCTGATTAACACGAAATACGCGTGGTAGCATAAACAAATCACCAACTAAGTTAATATGCAGTGGAAAATAAAATTAACACGGTGATTTGTTTACGAATGGGGAAAACCTCCAAGGCAAAAACCCCATCGGGTGATTTTAATGTCACCACTCTCGAGAATCCACTATTATCACAACAAGCATTTACAAGTAAAGGAATCTCAGTATCTTATACCAACCTACAGTTAAACCCTTACCCTAATACTCAATTGGACTTGTTCTGTAGTGACAATCTATTGACACCCCATTTTGCAATCCGCATTTAACTTCACATGGAGGGTAAAAAGGTAATTTATCTTGAAAATATGCATCTTGATTCTTGTCACTAGATCCTTAATCTCATTTCACCAAAATGATCTTGATATTGTAATAATCAAATCAACTGGTCATAAGCCCTAATTGGACCATCAGATTGAAAGTTATCATCAAATCAAGTTCTAATGGTCGAGATGCACTATCACAAATTGAGTCTAACTATATGTGATTATGTACAATTGATTTCAATTGGTTATAAATATAATCAATTTGAGAACGATGATATGTCATAATTTGATTGGTTAGGACTACATTTTATGGTAGGGTTACACACACCTAATTAACCAGATAGTTAAACATTAATTATTCAATGAGTAATTTGTGCAATTATCTTTTAATTAGTGTAAATTTGGAACAAATTAAGTCTGAAATGGGAGTGATTGGAGCCATTTAATGTTAATTAGGAGCTAATTTGGGACCTATTAATGTTAATTGTGCTGAAATCATTTTCTAACAAATGACCTCTACTCACCATTTCATCGATATCTCTCAGAATATTTTGAATCTATGAATGAGGTTAATTTTTCCAGAAACTAGACATCCGAGGCTTCAATTTTAGCATAAGAATGAGACAATTCTGATCAGAATTGAGTCAGATATGATTATCCGAAATTGGCTCTATAGGATGTTACAGCAACTACGGGAAAACCGAATTTTGACTTGCTCCTCATTCCCACCAATCTTTCCAATTAATGCACCAGATTTCCCCTAAAGCTAAAATGAGGTCCAAGCTCATGATTCTTTGACAACCCTCATTAAATGGTCTTTCATTCATATTTCCTCCACGACTATTATATAAACCCTCCCTTTCCTTCATTGAAAGCACACACAAAAATCCCCTCTCTTCTCCTTTCTTGAGTTCTAGGAAGTTGAGTACTCTTGTCATATCTTGGTCTTCTTGAGACTCAAGATATTGAGTGATACTCACTCTTCCTCTCCTAACTCTTCCTCTCCTAACTCTTCTTTTTCTCCACCCTTAGGACCTCCCTCAAGAGTCTCTTCCTCCACCATATGGATCTTGCATGATTTTTTTTTTTTTTTTTTTTGCCTTGATGAGAGTTTAAGATTAAAACATGATAGTAATCATTTAAATTCATTTGAATATGTTTGAATGTTCTTAGCTGTTCTTATATGTTCTTTACATGTTCTTAGTTGTTCATCACATGTTCATGCATAACACTAATTTTAATCTTAAATCTACATCAAAAATATGAAAAACATGTGTAAGGTTGAATTTATTCAACCATCTAATTGGCTTTATTCCGTGCCAAATTTGCTTGTAATTCAGCATTTAGTAACCCTGTATTTAGGTGGGATTGTTGTAAGGGTAGTGAGTGAGATAGAGTGAAGATTACTCAAGAGTGTGCAAGAAAACAGTGTCGCGGCTGGGACTCGCGGGTGGACTCGCGGCTTCAACCCGCCGGGGAAGCTGCACACGTGCCAAGCATCTTTGGAAGATGAAGCAGTCATGCTAGCTGGAGCACTACAGGACAAAACAGCAATGGCCATACGGTTATCTCATGACTGGAACTCGCGACTTAGTCAAGCCGCGAGGTCAAGCCGCGAGCCACCCCTGTTTTGGAAAAACCCGACGTTTCACATTCCTCTTCACTCTAGTATAAATACCCTTTTAACCCACGATTGAAAGAGAGCTTCCAGAGAGAATTTTGAGAGAGAAACCCTAAAGAAAAACCAGATTGTTTCACACACAATCTCTACCTTAGAGTCTCATCAAATTCCCTCACTCTCTTCCTCTCCATTGTCAAATCCTTGAGAGGCCTTATACCAAACCTGGTTCTCACCATTATCATCTCGTGAGACGAGTCGTTTGGAGTTCGGGAAGCGATTAGGAAGGAGCCAATCTTCATTGGTTGATGCTACGGTGTAGTAGCGGAATCCGGAAAGCTAGAAAAGAAAAAGGTTCGGCGCAACCTCGTTGGAGCAAGAAGCTTGGAGGGCTTAGGTGCATTGGGTAAATTAGGCTTGGAGGGTCTATTGCTGTCCTTGTATCCCAACTGTATTTTCTAGTGGATTGATTACCGCTTGGAGGGCGGCGGAGAGGTTTTTCGCCGAGATCTTCGGTTTCCTCTTCGATAACACATCTGGTGTTATCTCTGTGTTTGCATCTTCCTTCCTCTCTATCTCCGCCTTTACATTATCTCTTTGTGGTTTATTTTGTTATGGCTTAGATAGTTGTTTAACCAATTCCATATTATAGCATATGTAAAGTTTACGCACACTAGTTGTTTGACATATTGCTTGTGTTGGTTAAGTTGGTTTTTGGGGTCTAAACGTTCAAAAGTGTTTTTGTACACGTTTTTGAACTTTCAATTGGTATCGAGAGCAGGTACACAGTACTGTTTGGTTTCATTACCATTGTGTGATCCTTGACTCCTTTTTGAGATGGATAGGTCTCAATCCCTTAATGCACCACCATACTTTGATGGTAGTAATTATGCCTTTTGGAAGGTTCGCATGAGAGCCTTTCTATGTTCTATTGATGAATCTGTTTAGGATGCTGTTGAGATTGGTTGGACAAAACCCGAGGCAGCAAAATCCACTTGGGATAAGGCAGCACTTGCTGCATCAAATGCTAACAAGAAAGCACTAAATACTATTTTCTCGTGGTGTGTCTCCGGATGAATTTCACAGGATTTCTCACATTACCATTGCCAAAGAAGCATGGGAAATTCTGGAAACAACTTATGAAGGCACGAAGAAAGTGAAAGATACCAAGTTACAAATGCGACCACTCGGTTTGAGGAGCTCAAGATGAATGAGGATGAGTCTTTCGACTCTTTCTATGGGAAGCTAAATGAGGTGGTTGTCGAGTAAGTTTAACTTGGGGGAGAAAACGGAGGACTCAAAGATTGTAAGGAAGATCCTTCGATCATTGCCGGAAAGTTTTTCGTGCAAAAGTGACAGACCATTGAAGAGAGCAAGGACCTTGATGACATCAAGGTGCGGGGAGCTGGTTGGCTCTCTGCAGACGTATGAGATGTCATTTGCCAAATCAACGGAAGAATAAATCTCTTGCTCTAAAGACAATTAATGAGAAGGTGGAAGATCAAGACTCATCGGGAGAAGATGGGGTTGACAAAGATGTAGCTTATCTTGTTAAAAATTTCAGAAAGTTTTTGAAATTCAAAAACAATGGAAAATTTGATGATAAGAGAAAATTCCAAAATTCTGGAAGGGAGAAGAGGGATTTCAAAAAGAAAGATGGAAAAGAATCCCAATCCACACAAGGTGTCACTTGTTTTGAATGCAACGGGCATGGACACTTCAAGAAAGAATGTCCTAATTATTTGAAATCGAAAGGCAAGGTGTATGCCACGACCTTGAGTGATTCAGACTCGTCCGACTCAGAATCTGAAGAGAGCTGTGATGGAGAAGGGAACTATTCAGCTTTCATGACTATTGCTCATGTTGAGTCTTCGGATGAGTTGAGTTTGCTTGTACAAGACCTTGGAGAACATAGTGATGATGAATCACTAGGAATTGTTGAAGAATCAGAAGCTGAAGAAGAAGAAAGCACAGCAACTCTTCAAGAAAATTACAGCTCACTCTTGGAGAAGTCGGGTGAATACACAAGGGTAGCCAAGGTTGTTGTGAGAAAGATGAAAAAGGCCGAGGAGGACTACAAAAGTCTCCTAATCCGGTATAGGGAGGCCAAATGCGAGATTGAAACTCTGAATGGTGAGCTGTCCAAAGCTTACACTAAAGTGAGATTTCTTGAGAATGAGGTTGTGCAAGCGAATGCTAAGATAGAGAGGGTCACCACCAAGAAGCTAGATGATGTTATATCATCTCAAAAGAGCTTCTCTGACAAATCCGGATTGGGGTATACCGGAGGAAGTAGTTCATCTGTAAATATCACTAAAGAAGTGAAGTTTGTGAAGACAAAAGATCTAGTTGTAGATGAACATACTGGTGAGAAGCTCGAGGTGGAGGAGAAGAAGAATTTGGTGAACCAACGGATGCTGAATTCCCGTAATCAGTCTGTGGGCAGGTCTGAATCTCATGCCAAGTCACGTCCAAGACCACAAAGAGGTCCTAGAGGAACGTATGTGTGCCATTATTGCGGACTTCAAGGGCACACTCGACCAAATTGCCAAAAGCTGAGAGCAAAGAACAATGCAACTCCTCAAAGGTCGGGAGGACCAAGAGTTGATAGGAGAACTTGGGCAGGTGATCAATCTAGAGAGCAAAATGGAGATCCCGGAATGATGAACGTGATGAAGATGATTGGTGCATTCACCAACTGCTTGGAAAGCTTCTCACGAAGGTTTGAAAGCCCTAACTCCCGTACCCAATCCTTTAAGGAAATCACCCCAAACGCAAGTGACGTGTGGGTGAAAAGGGGTACTCATGCATAAGCATTACAACATGTCCATGCATTAATACTTCCTATGCTTTGTGACTATGTTTGTTTGGTTTACTTGCTGGTTTTGATGTTGGTTGTTTGCTTATTTTCTTGTGTACATTTTCTTTGTTTTGTTTGTTTTATCAATCTTTTTGTGTCTTGTGTCAAAAATCTAAAAATCACATAAAAAGTAGAAAATCAAAAAGCTTGATTGACTTTGTTGAGTTTTGTCTCAAAACTTGTTTTTGCCTTGTACCTTTGTGCTAATAGCTTTGTGCATTTTCGAGCATTGCTTATTTTCATGCACCTATATCTCAGTAGGAGAAATCTTGAAATCTATGTGATTGTTATAAATAGATCTTCAAACTTGTCATGAATGATTAGTGAATGGTTATGTTGATCTTCAGACATGCATAGACTTGTGTCTATATCTCTTCCCACTCTTTATTTTATGTTTTGCTAAAAAGAGCTCACCAAATGTAAATCTCCAAATGAAAAGAGATATTGAGCTGCAAAAGCCTGTCGCACATTCTAGTATTTGACTAGGAAAAAGGGTAAGCGACCTTATTTTAAAAGTGAATGTTCTTTCAAAAGGCCAAAGGCCTGTTCTTCAAAGAGAAATGTTATATATCCCTCTCACAATGAGAGATGATTGCCTCAAAAGATCAAATGTTATGTTTGTTAGTGGAGTCAAATGAAAAGCTCCAAGTTATGTTATCAAGTTATGTGTGGGAAGTCATATATTCATATTTCTATAATTGAGATTGGTCACATGATCTAGTGCTAATTGTGTATGCCTTGGTTGAATTGATCATTGAAGCTTCACATTAGACAAAGGACTATCTCATTGTTGATATCCACACACAACACACAAGTTTATGTTCGATAAATGCCTTATTCATTTGTGTGATTGTACTTGATGAAATATGGTTTCACATGCTCAATCTTTGTTAATTAAAGCACAAAAAGATTTTTGAGTGTTTTAGGTGTTTTTGGAAAGTATTTTTGTTGAAAAATCTGAAAAATTTCAAAAATACAGTTTTGCCCCTGTTTTGGCGGCTCGAGTCGCGGGTGTGTCAAGTCGCGAGCCTCGTCGCATCTTCGCTGGTCATTTTTGGCGACTTGTTCGCGAGTAGAAGGTCCATCGCGAGTTCACTCGAGAGATTTTCGCGGCTCAGCTCGTGACTCACTCGCGGGTAGACCTTCCAATCGCGAAAAACACTTAGAAAATTTTTTCAAAACTTTGTTCTTGTGTTTTTCGGCGGCTTGAGTGGCGGCGTGTGGCGACTTCGATCAAGTCGCGAAAATCGCGTGTTTTGCGAAACAGGAGCAGTTTTTAAACCTTTTCCATTTTCCCTCGAACTTTTGTAACTGTTCATCTTCTCTTTAAACTGTTTTCCTCCCAAACTCTTCGTGAATCCAGTTTTCCAAACCCCATTGGTGCTTCATTCCTTATTCAAATCATCAAGAAAAGGTATGAGTTTTACTTTCTCAATCTCATTTTTCCTTTTTCTGTATATTTACATTCTTGTTTGGTCCGATATTGGATTCGGTTTACTTATCTCTTTGAGTAATGGGTTTGGCGTATAGTGCTTGATATTGTTCACTTCTATTTTCATCTTTGAACTGTCACAATGTGTTTTTCATTGTTCGATTTTTGCTTTATCTTTGAATATGAGATTCTTTTTTGAAATGGTTTTGGTGTCTATTTGTCTTACCCATTACATTTGCTTAAGTCTTGTTGATGGTGTTTGTCATATGGTCACCGATTTGTTTGTGTTAACATAATGCATGATACTTAGCCAAGTGCTCTGTGTGGCTAATGGGTTTCCTCATGTTGAAACTACTTTTCCTTTTCGTATTTACGGTGAAGTGTATCATGTTATTTTTTGTTGGTGTTCAAATGCATGATCATCTGGTTGCATATCATGGTCAAGATATCTTGTCTCATTGTGATTTTGTCGAGTTGAGTTGTCCTTTTATGGCTTGGTGCAATATTACCATTTTGTTGCACTTGTTAGTTTGTGTTTTGGTTGGGATTGTTCTATCTTGAGTTTGTATCTATATATTGAAATCTGTTTTTACATTGAACCTTGTTGACAAACATTTTGTGTGGTATTGTTGTTTGGTTCTTTGTTGTTGGCCTGTTTTTCTTGCGAGATGTCTCGTCGATCTTCCAGGGTAAAGACATTGTTCTTCGATTTTAACCAGCAACACCCGTTTTGCCAAAAGAACTCGTTTATCATCTCGGGCATCTCAAGATCCAAATGAGGAAAGATTCAGACTTCCGCTTAACTCACATGCCTACTCAAATGTGTTTGACAAGTCAACTACTATAGTGGAACGGGTAGTAGAGTTCAACACTTTAAGGACCACCTTCATCCCTCGAATCTTTGAGAAATGAGATTGGGCAAACCTGTTCGGGAACTTTGATGATCCAATGGATGAGCTGGTCAAAGAATGCTTCTCCAATGCAACGGATCTTGGACACGAACTCATTTTTTCGGGTCGAGGAACAGAGTTTATTGTTACCACAGATTCCATAGCAGATCTTCTCGGCATCACCGGACCTCAGAATGTGAATATAACTCCTTACGATGAACGAAATCCTGAAGTTGGAGAAATTCTTCAAATCCTAGGCTATGATCATAAAGTCTCCGGTGCAGGAACATCCATTAGCACCGCAAAGTTTGCTCCAGAACCGATCACACTGAAGTTGATCATGTTCACCAATCTCTACCCACTATCCAACACTACGTTCATCAATCTTGGGAGAGCACTATTCCTTTGTGACCTCATTACAGGAGCCCCCATTGACATATGTGCTCACATCTACTACACTTTGAGGAAGCTGCGTGTCGCTCTGCGGCTCGAGGAGTTATTCCTTTTGCAGCCTCGTCATGAAGCTCATTCTTCGTGCGAGGCATTATTCCTCCAGCAGATGGAAAAATGTTGCCTCGTCAACGTCCCATTTCCTTGTTCACTCTTCAAGCTAGCGAAGTCACTCCTCTAAATCACCAAGAAGTGCTCACATCTCTCCGGTTCCTCCTTCCGCCCTTTGTCTCGAGCCACCTGCACATACCACATCTACATCACGTGCTGTTCCTGAGTCTTCACCGGGTAGTACTCCGCAAGCACAGGCTGCACCTCATGCTGATCGAGTCAGCGGTGTACTTGAGCATATTCAGAAACGCGTTGATGAGCTAGTGACTCTTCTCTACTCCACGGACAACCGTGTTCAAATGCGTCTCGAGGCTATGGAGAATCAGCTAGATGAGATTCAACGAAAGTTGGACGAGAGCCTTTAGCTATTCGTGACAAAAAGGGGGAGAGCATACAATAAGGGGGAGAAAAGTTCAAAAGGGAAGTGTGCATAGTGATAGGGGGAGTACAACACACACATATACTTTTGTTATAACTTTGTCTTATCTTCTAAACTTATGGTTTTAGGTTTATGCTTTGTTGGATATTATTTAATGTTTCTATGTTTTTGATACACTATGTTTTGGTGTATAGTTGTTTCTAACTCACAACTTATACTCTTGGTTTAATCTTTAATACATTTTGATGATGTTATTCAGGAAATTCTGGTTTGTACCCATTTGCTTTTGTAAGTTGTTAGGGTTATGTTTTTAAGCATGTTTGTAGGCTTTATGGTATGTACCATGCTTAAGTGCAGCATTTATGCTATGTTGAAATCAGTACTTTAATCTAAATGTTATGCATATTGGTTTATGTCTTGTCACTCTTGTGCCCTTGTAGGATTGTTCCTAGATGCATATGCCTTGTGTGCTATGCATTGGTTGAGTGTTGAGCATACAAGTGACTTGCCTTGTGCTTGTTAACTTGTATGTCCTTGTGTTCATTCCAAGTGTGAATGAACACCGTGATCACTACCTTGAGGTGGTCACTTGGTTGATCAAGTCATGGTTTGTGTATTACTCCATCTTTGCTTGATCACATTCAGCCTGTTTCATATGCATTCATAATTTTCTGCCTACAATAATCATAGTGTATTGTTGTGTTTCAGGAGTATATTGTTCATATGATTCAAGTGCTTCATGACTTCTAGAGTTAGGTGTGAGTGAGTTTTGTTCAACTGTTCCCAACTCACATGTTAAGTCTAGAGTCTGTTTTTAGGGTTTTGTCACGGAATAGCCAAAGGGGGAGATTGTAAGGTTGAATTTATTCAACCATCTAATTGGCTTTATTCCGTGCCAAATTTGCTTGTAATTCAGCATTTAGTAACCCTGTATTTAGGTGGGATTGTTGTAAGGGTAGTGAGTGAGATAGAGTGAAGATTGCTCAAGAGTGTGCAAGAAAAGCAGAGTGTCGCGGCTGGGACTCGCGGGTGGACTCGCGGCTTCAACCCGCCCGGAAAGCTGCACACGTGCCAAGCATCTTTGGAAGATGAACAGTCATGCTAGCTGGAGCACTACAGGACAAAACAGGACAATCGGCCATACGGTTATCTCGGACTGGAACTCGCGACTTAGTCAAGCCGCGAGGTCAAGCCGCGAGCCACACCTGTTTTGGAAAAACCTGACGTTTCACATTCCTCTTCACTCCAAAGTATAAATACCCTTTTAACCCACGATTGAAAGAGAGCTTCCAGAGAGAATTTTGAGAGAGAAACCTAAAGAAAAACCAGATTGTTTCACACACAATCTCTACCTTAGAGTCTCATCAAATTCCCTCACTCTCTTCCTCTCCATTGTCAAATCCTTGAGAGGCCTTATACCAAACCTGGTTCTCACCATTATCATCTCTCGTGAGACAGATCGTTTGGAGTTCGGGGGGAAGCGATTAGGAAGGAGCCAATCTTCATTGGTTGATGCTACGGTGTAGTAGCGGAATCCGGAAAGCTAGAAAAGAAAAAGGTTCGGCGCAACCTCGTTGGAGCAAGAAGCTTGGAGGGCTTAGGTGCATTGGGTAGATTAGGCTTGGAGGGTCTATTGCTGTCCTTGTATCCCAACTGTATTTTCTAGTGGATTGATTACCGCTTGGAGGGGGCGGCGGAGAGGTTTTTCGCCGAGATCTTCGGTTTCCTCTTCGATAACACATCTGGTGTTATCTTCGTGTTTGCATCTTCCTTCCTCTCTATCTCTGCCTTTACATTATCTCTTTGTGGTTTATTTTGTTATGGCTTAGATAGTTGTTTAACCAATTCCATATTATAGCATATGTTAAGTTTCCGCACACTAGTTGTTTGACATATTGCTTGTGTTGGTTAAGTTGGTTTTTGGGGGTCTAAACGTTCAAAAGTGTTTTTGTACACGTTTTTGAACTTTCAACATGTTTGTTTAATAATTCTTTCAAATCCTTGAATCTAGAATATCAGCATCCACACACCATTCACTAGAATTTATTTTTCAATCCGAATGCAATACTTAATAAATAGAATTAGGGTTTATCACATGCACACACATTAAATTCAACATGTAAATTGATTGACATATTGATTGATATGATATGAATGTTGGCCACCATAGTCTAGAAGACCGATTTCACCGGATAAGGTGTGTGCCTAACACCTTCCCACCTTGTAACATAGCCTCCGAGCTTAGGTCAAGGGTTAGTAAATTAAATGCTTATCCATGTAATTTTTCAATTTCTAGATTGTAACTAAGAAATAAAGTCATGTACTTTATCTTAAATTGTATCTAGGACCAAAGCCATATAATTTTCCTATGATCAATGTAAATTCAATTTCAAATTAATAAAATGAGGAATTTTTCAATTATGGTTTTCTTAGTTTTCTAATAATTAAATAAGTGGGGACACCATTGTAAAACCCTTAATCTAAGGGGGCAAATATAATCAGTCGAACCTCCATTTTGAGAGGCAATAACACGATTCCACCCATTCACGTGGGTTTGGCCCAACACCATAAAAAAGGGGCCGGAGGCGCGGTCTCTCACACAATCTCTCCTTTCAATGCATGGCTTTTAGTACGTGACTAACCAATCGATGCACGGATCCAAGTACGTGACTAACCACCAACTTTAGAAGGATGTTATTTTATTAACACGATGAAGATCACGAAGCTCCTTAGTTACAAAACCCTACAGCGTACAAACATAACAAATTCTTGAAGAGGAAGATGAACTAGGGCATATGTCTTTGATCACAATATACTTGTAAAAAACTTTTGCATTGAGTTACATCAGTTGTGACGGCCCTTAAAATAATCCTTATATATGTTTAGGGTTGAGAAAAGAAAGCCTAAACAAATATAGACAGATTGGAGTGAAATTAAAACTAAAAATCTGATTTTCATAAATCTCGATAAATAGCTTATCTATCAAGAAGCTGTCAAGCTGATACCACTTAATAGGCCAAAAATGTATTGACCCCTTGTGATGAATTAACCAATTAATTATCGAAGTTAATTAATTAATTTAATTAACATGCAATACGCATTGTAACACAAACAAATCACCAACTAAGTTAATATGCAGCGAAAAATAAAGTTGTGAGGGTGATTTGTTTACGAATGGGAAAAACCTCCAAGGCAAAAACCCCACCGGGTGATTTTAAGGTCACCACTCTCGAGAATCCACTATTATTACAACAAGCGGTTACAAGTAAAGGAATCCTAATAGCTTATACCGACCTACAGTTGAACCCTTACCCCAATACCTAATTGGACTTGTTACGTAGTGATAATCTCTCCTTTCAATGCACGGCTCCCAGTATATGACTAACCAATCGATACACGGATCCAAGTATGTGACTAACCACCAACTTGAGAAAGATGTTGGCTGCAAAGTTCTTCAATTCATCAACACGATAAAGATCACGAAGCTCCTTGTTTACAAAACCCTACCGCATACAAACGCAATAGCTTCTTGAAGAAGAAGATGAACTAGGGCATATGTCTCTGATCACAATATGCTTGTGAAAACCTTTGCATTTAGTTGCATCAGCTGTGACGACCTTTAAAATAATCCTTATATATGTTTAGGGTTGTGAAAAAAGAAAGCCTAAACAAATATACACGGATTGGAGTGAAATCAGAACTGAAAATATGATTTTTGTAAATCTCAATAGATAGCTTATCTATCAAGAAGCTATCGAGCATCGGGTTTACACAACCTTTTAAACCTCGAGAGATTTTATCTGTCGAGATAGTTGTCGAGCTTTAAAAATCAGCACTTCTTCACTTGATCCTTCGACAGATTTGCATGGCTTTTACACTTGGACTTGAAACTTTGTTTCTTGAAGTATTACACACATCCTAGATCTACCCAATTACAAGTAAAGTGCTTTTGGTCAAAGGATTAGTCAATTCTACATTGACATATGTTTCTAACAGGATTCACATATGTCCTAACACCTTGGTGGGATAAAAAAACCTCCCTATTCAATATTGCCATCTTTTTTCCCGTTTTTTCTGTCTTTGTAACGTTAATGTTAACGTCAACATTTGGTCATTGTTGTTGCTACAATAACTTGTAAAAATGAGTTGGGCAAGAAGTGGAGTTTTAAAAGATCACAAGGACAAATACAGACTTTAAATTGTAGTAGATTTTATCCATGTAAGAAACATTAGAGGCTTTGGAATTAGTTGTTAATCTGTGAGCATTTCATTCATTACACTATTCTATTTAGTGTATTGTCTAACTAGGTGTAACATAGAAGTACCATACTGTTAGGTTCTAAAGTTTAAGATTTTATGTATTTAGAACTCTAATTGTATTGTTGGCAAACCATGATCAAAACAATGTGTTTAGACGTGTTTAAGTCTAGCTCAAAGTTGTGATTTTATGTAAAGTTGGAATCGAGTTAAAGCGGGAAGCATTGTGCCTTTCGACCTGGCTCGATCGATCGAAGCTCGAGCAGAATGCTTTTCTGCAGATTCGTCCAACTCAGCCCTAGTTATTTTAAAATGTTTTTAGGGTTTCTTATTTGTCCTAAGTATAAAAGGCAAACCCTAGTCACGTTTTAATGTTGCTCATATTTGCGATTTATGTAAATCTCTTGTGAGATCTAGAGGAGCTTTCCTTTACACAAACTTAGGGTTTTCAAGGAGAAGATTTATCTATGCCTTGATGATCAATTCAGTTGCTGCCATTGAAGCTGAAAGAAAACACAAGCGGGTGTGCTTGTATCTAGTGGTGAATCCAAGAAAGAAGGAGTCCGTGGATTCGGAGCTTGCACATGGTCGTGTCAGTAAGTTCTACTGGTTGGTAGCAATAAGAAGTCGAGCGTGGGGGCTTGTAAGTCTTATTGTATGAACTTCGATTCTTTCAAGATAGTGGATTCAAGTTTACCTTAAGGATAGCTAGGTCAAATCCTCCCCAGGTTTTTACCGTTTTGGTTTTCTGGGTGATCATTTCATTGTCTTATTTATTTTCCGCTGCTTTGCATGATTTGATCTTTTATAATTGTGATAACCTAGACTTGTTTAATTGGACTAAGTAACTACTTGGCTAATTACCTAGGTTTAATCAATTATTTAAGGGGTCTAAAAACTATCAAGTGGTATCAAAGCAGGTTGCTCTTTTTTGTTGTTGATCTTTTAATCACTGAGCTGATCCTTGACCCCTTTGGTATGGATTTTTGGAAATTCTTTCTGCTTATTCATCAACTTGCTTACTTTGTGTATTTTTCTCTTATGGAGTTTGTTAAATCTTTCCTTGAACATCTTGGTCTTATCATATGTGGTAATAATTATTTGTGTTATCTTGCCTTAACCGCCTTAAAGGCACGTGATTCTTGTCTTTGGTATTTGGATAGTGGTTGTTCCAGGCATATGACAGGAAACAAATGATTATTCAAGACCCTTTTGGAAGGAAAGATTGGGACAGTCACTTCTGGAGATGAAAGCAAATCTGTCATCAGAGGCATTGGAACTGTGGACATCCCAGGGTTACCGGTCTTTGAAAATGTTTGGTATGTTGATGGACTAAAGGCAAATTTACTCAGCATCAGTCAGATTTGTGACAATGGACTAAATGTTCTCTTCACTAAACATGAATGTGAGATACTTTATGGTGGAGGTGATTGTATGTGTGTTGGTGTACGAACAGCGGACAACTGTTATGGATTGACACCAAGCATAAGCAACAAGTGTTTAAGTGCAAAGATTGATCAAGTTGATTTGTGGCATCAACGGCTGGGGCATGCAAGTCATAAGCGGTTAGAAAAGATCTCAAAATGTGATGCGGTTGTTGGTTTACCTAAGTTTGAGAAGATAGATAAGTGCATATGTGGACCATGTTAGATAGGTAAACAGATAAAATCTAAACATCCATCTGTGGCTAGTGTTCAAACTTCAAGACCTCTGGAGTTACTGCACATTGATCTTATGGGTCCTGCTCGAGTTCAGAGTTTGGGAGGAAAGAAATATATTCTAGTGGTTGTGGATGACTTTACTAGATATACTTGGGTTGTGCTCTTGAAAGATAAAGCTGAGGCCCCTGAGAAGATGATACATTTGTGTAAGAAATTGCAGGTTGAAAAAGATACAGTGGTAGCCAGAATCAGAAGTGACCACGGAAGAGAATTTGAGAATACCAAGCTAGCTACTTTCTGCAATGAACAGGAAACACATCAAGAATTTTCATCACCCAAGACACCGCAACAAAATGGAATAGTTGAACGAAAAAATAGGGTCGTTCAAGAGATGGCATGTGTGATGTTGCACAATAAAAAATTGCCAAAATCTTTCTAGGGAGAAGCGATTAACACTGCTTGCCATACACTCAACCGGGTGTATTTCAAACCTGATTCCAAGAAGACTCCTTATGAACTTTGGAGAGGAAAGAAGCTAGTCGTCAAGTATTTCAGGATTTTTGGCAGTGATTGTTACATTCTACGTGATAGAGAGCACCTAGAGAAATTTGATGCTAAGAGTGACAAAGGATATTTTATAGGGTACTCCTCTACTAGTAGAGCATATAGAGTGTATAATCTGAGAACCAAAACTATCATGGAATCTTCAAATGTTGTGATCAATGATGAAGTATGTCCAGAAGCACATCTAGAAAGTACTACTCAAGTTCAAGACAAGCCAGTGGAGGTTAATGACTCTCTCCCTGTTGATTATGTTGTGAAACACAATGATGAGGAGCTAATGGTGTTGAATGATGTAATTTCTGTGCCATCAAGTCCTGAATCATCCACTTGAGTTCATGAGACTCAACAGGTTCAACATGAGTTTAGTCCTTCATCAGAACAGAGAGGTACATCCACATCTTTAGTTAAAGGTCCTTCCTCTAGAGTAAGGCTTAATCATCCCTCCTCAAATATATTGGGAAGTCTGAATGACAATATGAGATTAAGGTCAAAAGCCTTAAGTTTAATTACACACTCATGCTATCTGTCCCAATTTGAACCGAAGAAGGTAGATGAGGCACTTCAAGATGCTGATTGGGTAAACTCTATGCATAAAGAACTTCATCAATTTGTTTAGAATGATGTGTGGAAATTAGTTCCTAGACCAAAGGGTGTGAATGTAATTGGAACTAAGTGGATTTTCAAAAACAAGTCAGATGAACATGGCATTGTCATCAGAAATAAATCAAGGTTTGTTGCTCAAGGCTACACACAAGTGGAAGGGATTGACTTTGATGAGACCTTTGCTCTAGTAGCAAGATTGGAATCCATTAGGATATTGCTGGCTATAGCTAGTCATCTGAACTTCAAGTTATATCAAATGGATGTCAAAAGTGCTTTCTTGAATGGAATGCTGCAAGAAGAAGTTTATGTTGAACAACCTAAAGGATTTGTTGACCCTCACAGACCGGATGATGTGTATAAATTGAAGAGAGCAATGTATGGTTTGATACAAGCTCCACGGGCTTGGTATGATAGATTGACTGCATATCTTATTGAGCACGGCTTCGAAAGGGGATTTGTAGACACTACTCTCTTCATAAGAAAGGATAAGAACAGTTTTGTTGTAGCTCAAATTTATGTAGATGATATTGTTTTTGGTGCTACTAATGACTCTCTTGCTCATTCTTTTGCAGATGAAATGAATGCAATGTTTGAAATGAGTATGGTTGGTGAACTAACATATTTCTTGGGATTACAGGTGAAGCAAACAGATTCAGGGATCTACATCAACCAAGCCAAATACGCAAAGAATCTAGTCAAGAGATTTGGACTAGACCATGCTGCCCATGCTAGGACACCAATGGCCGCCAATGCAAAATTAACAAATGATCCATCAGGTGAGTCTGTTGATGTTACATTATACAGAAGTATGATTGGATGTTTGTTATATTTGACTGCTAGTCGGCCTGATATTGCTTTCAGTGTTGGTATTTGTTCTAGATTTCAGTTTAATCCTAAGGTTTCACACTTAAATGCTATCAAAAGAATAATTAAATATGTTGCTGGAACTTGTGACTATGGATTATTTTATAGCAAAGAGTCTAATCTGTCTCTTGCTGGTTTTTTTCGATTCGATTAGGCTGGTAATGCTGATGATAGAAAAAGCACTACTGGTGGATGTTTTATGTTGGTGCTAACCTTGTTGCCTGGATGAGCAAAAAGCAAAATTCTGTGTCCTTGTCTACTGTCGAGGCAGAATATATTTCTGCTGGAAGTTGTTGCTCACAACTTCTTTGGATGAAAAAGGTTTTAACTGATTATGGGATATCCCAAGATACCATGGTGGTTTAGTGTGATAACTCTAGTGCTATTGACATATCTAAGAACCCTGTTCAGCATTCTAAGACTAAGCACATAGAGATTAGGTATCACTTCATTAGGGATCTTGTTGAAAGAAAAATTGTGTGTCTTGAGTATATTCCTACCGAACGTCAGAATGCCGACTTTTTTACCAAACCTCTTGATAGAAGTAAGTTTGAGACTCTTCGTCAAGTGATTGGTGTGATTCTGTGTCCCTGATTTATCTTTGTCCTCATGGTCCTTGTGTTTCATTTTGCTCTACCCTTTGTGACCATTGTTCTTTTGTTTTGTTTTTTTTCTAGGATTTGCATAGCATAACATTCATGCATTTCACTCTAGGTGTTTTTATTTTTATTAAAATAAAAAAAGGAAGCACATTTTGTTTTGCACTATTCTTCTTGGTTTTTGAGAACAAGGTTGGTCAATTTATTTTCATATAACATGTTTTTTGTACCTTGTTTACCTTTGATGAGCTTATTTATTACACTTTACTAGTTGAAGTTTTGTAGTGCATGTTGTGTGGGAAAGATGTTTATGATTTTTGATTACTATGTCTTAATCTTGAAGTCACATGTTTTTAAATGTTGGACTTGAACTTTTAGAGAAAGGCATAAATAACCATCTCACCACTATTCACTAGCCAATCATGAACACCTTAGTGCATATCATAAGATTTTGTGCTTGAAAAAGTGTAGCACATGCACAAAAAGAATATAAGGTGAAGCCTCGGGTTAAATTGCTTAATTCTTAAAATCAAAATTGGTGTGTACTATTAGGCTTGATGCCAAACTCACATAACTTAAAATTAGAATGTATATTATGAGACATAAATACAAGAAACTTACATGATTGCAAGCTTATGATCTAGGAGATGTGAGAGTTATATGATGTAACTCTTTAGGTGAAAGTCTCTTTTAAATTCTTTGTGATGAATTTTGTGGACTTTGTGATTGATTGCTATTCACATATCACCTCACATGTATCTCAAACTTTTGCTAGTTGCACACACTACACGAGTTACTCTTTGCTAAACATTGTACATGTTATTGTGTGTGGTTATGGTCTGACCAACCAAGTTTTTGCAAATACTTTGAATTATGTGCAAAATTAATATGTTGCTTGAAAATTTGTGGAGAATGCAAAAAATTTTTTTTTTGGGAATTTTGGGCTTAAAATCCTTGATTTGAAAATCATATCATCTCATACTCATGCATTTTTGTTCTTAAATTTCAATGCTTTGAGTTAAATCAACTTGTTTTTCATTAATTGTGTTTTTCCTCAAAAATATGGTGAGCCTCTGCCTAATTCGATCGGTCCATTCTATTTTTCGACTGATCGAAATTTTTAAAATTTGAGAGAGGGAGTCTCTGTCTGTTTCGACCGATCGAAACTCGTGAATCAGGTTTTTTTTAAAAGACAGATTTGGACTTTTTCAAAGTTACTTTTCAAATAGTTCTTTTCTTTTCTCTCTCTCCGCGTTGGCTCTAGGCTCCACCATCCATTTTTTTGTCGTTTTCCTTCAAGATTTTTGCAAGGATTTTGTCTTTGGAGGCCGGTAAGTCCCTTTTGCCCTTCTTTTTCAAGTTTATTTCTTGATTTCATGCATTATCATGGGTATTTTGGCACTTTCAACATATTGGGGTTTTTGATGATTCAAACCTATTTTTGTGAAATTGATCAATGGGTTTTTGTGCCATGATGCTATAATGATGTTCCCTATAGTTTAATTTGATTAATTTTGTGGTTTTTGAAAAATTGAAAATTCTAGGGTTTTGAATTTGATCCGAATTGGGGATTTTGTCAAATTGGCTTATCCAATTGATGAATTTGGTCATTATTTTTGTTATTATATCATGTGTAATGATCAATTCGTCAATATTTTTCAAATTGATTAAGTGGTTTTCCAAATTTTGGGGTTTTTGTGTTAAAAATCTTAATGTTCAAGCCAATTTTGTAATTTGAACCTTTTTGACTTAATTCGCTGCATTAGAACATGCATCATGTCATTTAAACTTGTTCATGCATCATATAGATTTTTATTCTATATTCTGTTTTTGTGCTAACTTGCAATCTGCCCTTGGTTTTGGTTTTGTGTTTTTGTTCTTTCGCTCTGTGTTTTGATCCTTATCTTAGCACCATGCCTAGGAAAACTAGAGCTCATAGGACTACTTCCACTTCCTTTGAGTATCCCACTAGGGTTGAGCTATTTAAGAATGATAAGTGTAGGGAAGCCTATGACACTTTGAACTGTAAGCGTAAGATCCGGTGCGAGCGAGCTGTTGTGTTAGATCGGCTTGATCCGGCCATTAGGGCCAATTTTGAGTCTAGAGGTTGGTTGCCTCTCTTAGAGATAGATCATCCACCCCCGACCGCCCTGATTAGAGAGTTCTTCTCGAACCTCTCTTGCCACGTCTATGATTCCAACACCCTAGTTAGGAGTTGGATATGAGGTGTAGAGTTCACCATTACCCCTCGGGTAGTGGCTGAGGCTCTTGGGGTGCCGGCTGTTCGGGATGCTAACTATCCCTATGATGAGCCACCCTCATTAGACGTTGTCATGTCTTACATCACCGGGTCATCTATCCAGTGAGGTTCTGATCCTCGGATCATGTCCGCCGAGCTTACCAAGACGGCCTATCTTTTCTTTAGGATAGCGTGTCATTCCTTGTGGCCTATCTCTTACTTCCACACCATCCCTCTAGAGCGATGTGTGTTTTTGTTCGCTTTTGTTTTTGGAGCGTCTATCAGTTTTCCTCACTTGTTCCTTCGTTCTTTGAACGAGGTTCATAGGAGTTCTGTCGTAGGGCATGCACTGATTCATCCTATTTTCATTCATAGGATTTTGCTCTTCTTAAGTCTAGATGGTTTTCCGTCTGGTGAGCCTGTTCATGTGATTGCTCCCATAGGTGCCACTTTTCTTCGTTAGAAGGTTGCTCGATTGAGAGTTACTCCTTCTCATCCTAGAGGTGCGTCATCTAGTGGTGTTCCCCCTCGTTTCTCTTCTACAGGTACAGCTACTGCTAAGACTTGTGTCTTTGCTGCGATGCTGATCTTTGATGTTCCTCCACCGACCGCCGGATGATTCGGACATTCGCCGCACATTGGATCATGTCTTGACCGTTCAGGCAGCTCAAGGACAGATTTTGGTGGACATACTTGATGAGATCCGTGCCTTACGTGTGGAGTTGGCACAGTTTAGACCACCTCTCTTTTGATAATGGATATCTTGTTGGCCCTTTAGCATTCCGTCACAAAAAATGGGAGTACTTTGTAGGGTTTTTGTTTTCAGGGGGAGTTTATTTGTTTTTTGGTTGGAGCTTGTGGAGTTTTAGATTGTATCTAGGTGCTTCACTATGTACTTAACATTTTTAGCTCTTACCTTGTTTTTGTTGAGATATTCTTGTTAGGGGGAGTTTTATGTTTTGTTGGTACTTTATTTGTTTCTTGTTTTCAAACCGCTTATTGATTTATATTTATGAGTTATTCATTGATATATGTCTTTATTTGTGTGTTGTTTGAAATCAAAAAGTTATTTTGTTTACTTGTATTGTTTCCACACATGCGATTATGCATTTTGTTTAGTGTTTTAGGAAATATACAGGTTGATTCAATTGAGTTTCTGTCTACACTTGCAAATGATGGATAGTAGTTAGGATTGAATTTGTTTTATGAGCATTATTTTGTAAAGGGCTTTTTATTTTGTAAACTTTGAGCTTCTAATTTATGTTTTGTCACGGATTGCCAAAGAGGGAGTTTGTTAGGTTCTAAAGTTTAGGATTTTGTGTATTTAGAACTCTAATTGTATTGTTGGCAAACCATAATCAAAACAATGTGTTTAGAAGTGTTTAAGTCTAGCTCAAAGTTGTGATTTTATGTAAAGTTGGAATCGAGTTAAAGTAGGAAGCATTGTGCCTTTCGGCCTGGCTCAATCGATCGAAGCTCGGGCAGAATGCTTTTCTGCAGATTCGTCCAACTCAGCCCTGGTTGTTTTAAAACGTTTTTAGGGTTTCTTATTTGTCCTAAGTATAAAAGGCAAACCCTAGTCATGTTTTAGTGTTGTTCATATTTGCGGTTTGTGTAAATCTCTTGTGAGATCTAGAGGAGCTTTCCTTTACACAAACTTAGGGTTTTCAAGGAGAAGATTTATCTACGCCTTGATGATTAATTCAGTTGCTGCCATTGAAGCTTAAAGAAAACACAAGCGGGTGTGCTTGTATCTGGTGGTGAATCCAAGAAAGAAGGAGTCCGTGGATTCGGAACTTGCATGTGGTCGTGTCAGTAAGTTCTATTGGTTGATAGCAATAAGAAGTCGAGCGTGGGGGCTTGTAAGTCTTATTGTATGAACTTCGATTCTTTCAAGATAGTGGATTCAAGTTTACCTTGAGGATAGCTAGGTCAAATCCTCCCCAGGTTTTTACCGGTTTGGTTTCCTGGATGATCATATCATTGTCTTATTTATTTTCCGCTGCTTTGCATGATTTGATCTTTTATAATTGTGATAACCTAGACTTGTTTAATTGGACTAAGTAACTACTTGGCTAATTACCTAGGTTTAATAAATTGTTTAAGGGGTCTAAAAACTGTCACATACAATGATATAGCTTAAGTAAGCATTTTAATTATATACTATCCAAAAAGAATTGTAACTGAGTTACCTCTGGTTGCATCAGTCTAGTTGCCACTATTTGTTTAATAATGCATGCCCATAATGGTTGTGTAGTCCTTTCACGCAACTTTGTAGTATCCTTACAAATTACCTTTTGGTTGATATCCTTCACAAATGTTCCATAGATGCCAAAAACTAGATTAGGATCTTGATTTCCAGGATTCCCTGAATAGGTTGCCTTCAACAACTCCAAAATGGTTTGAGGATCCTTAAAACAAGAACAACCCAGCTTTGAACATAAGAGAAATGTGCCAAAGGCTGGTAACCATTAATTAAGACTCTGAGAATTGGATCGTGGTCAGAAACTACATGCAAAAAGCAAGAGTTCCATACTGCATATTTAGATATGGCTTCTTGTAGGACCTCATCACCAATAAGGGGTGAACCAAAAGTGATGCAAAGTGGGCATTTGGTGTTTGTAAAATTGATTTTTTCTAGAAATGATAAGGTGAAGAGAGAGGCAACAGATCCTTCCGGAGAGTTTCTAGTAATAATTAATGGTTTGGAATTGCTCATCCGCATTATGATATGAATTGTACTATGTTAATATAGGGAAAAACTTGTTGCACAAAAACTGTTTTACACCATTTTAGCAAAAAAAAACTAAAACCATAAGTTGAAGTCATGATTTCTAACATGAAAATTGTGAGTTAAGTCATAGTTTTAGTTGTTGTGGGGGCCAACTGTCTAGAAGGTAATATTAAAATCGTATGAATTGGGCCTATGGCCCAATCCGAGGATATCAACCAATCCGAGAATGGTTAAAAAAGGTTATAATGGGAACGATATAAGAAGAAGAAATAAAGATTGTATGCGATAATCCAAAATACGTCCGAGGAGATAATTCATCTCGGAAACGAAGATCCAAGATCGGTAAGATTGTCTTATCATCCTAGGCATCCTTCAAGGTTGTATCACAACTAAGAGTTGGGCATTGGATAAAGGATGAGCAAAGGGTGGCAACAAATATCTTCAAAAGCTGCTACCTCCACATTAAATGCCTCTCAACCAACTCTCTAGCCGCATTAATGTGAGGTGATACCTAAATAAATGATCAAGCGACCTTACGGCTACTAGTTGATGATCCTAGGAGGTGTTGGATGGGACAAGAAGGAGTTCCTAGAATCCAACCTACATGTGTATGGTAAGGATGATACAAAGATTGTAGTATATAGCATGGGTAGGTGACCTAAAGCAAGGGATCGAAATAAATCAAGAAATCTTGATAAAAGATAGTGCGAACCCTTGTAACTGTGTTCTTCAACAAGATATTACAATATAAGCTCCTCAGGCTGTGTCGAGGACAGATTTTCTTATTTTATTTGTGTTCAACAATCTTAATTCAGCAACTTTTATTATTTATCTTTTCGAGTAGAACTAGTTCTTTCACCCACACTCTATAAATTCATTGTTTGGGCTTGTTAGGCTTAAACCCAATCCTACACTAGGTCCAATCCAAATTCAACCCTTACAATTGGCGCCGTCTGTGGGGAGAGTTTGATCTATTCTAAAAGAGATTCGGGTACAACGTTCACGATGGAAGAAGCAAGCCCACACTAGAGAGCGATTAGACCACATAGGTGGATGCTAATCTACACCAAGCGGAGTCAAGGGGTTCTCAACATAGCAATCCATGAAGGAGCCTCGAACGGAGAGGAGATCGTGAGGAAAGTGTGCATATAGCTCGTACTAGTAAAAGTCAGTCTCGAGGGAAAAGCTGTGTTTCCCATGCAAAGGATGATAGGGACATGCAACGTGAAATCGATGAATTGAAGAGGGAATTGCGCCACGCATAGTGAAGACATTCGTCGCCTAACTCCGAGTTGTCCTTTGAAGAGACAGATGGTGCTAGTTATAGATGGAGATCCAGAACTTTGCCTAGCAAGACTTTCTCCTACGTCAAGGAGTATCACCATAAACGTAGATATAAGAGCCCGCCTCGCAGAGGCCTAGGGAACGATGCCATGAACAAGGCGTTAAGTCAGGTTTCTAAGTCACCCTTCACGCGAAATATAGAAGGTGCGAGTCTTCCTTGGCGATTCCATCAGCCTACGTTCACCATTTATAATGGTTGAACGGATCCAATGGAACATGTCAATCATTTCAATCAAAGGATGGTTGTTCATTCTAAGGATGAGGCTTTGATGTGTAAGGTCTTTCCATCTAGTTTGGGCCCAATGGCGATGAGGTAGTTCAATGGTTTGAGGGTGAATTCTATTGATTCCTTTAAGAAACTCACCCGGGCCTTTGATGCTCGCTTCATTACTTGTAACAGGGTTCCTCGGCCTTTGGGATCCTTGCTATCCCTGTCCATGCGGGAGGGGGAAACTCTAAAGGCCTACTCCGATAGATACCGGGAGATGTTTAACAAAATAGATGAAGACTATGATGATGTGGCCGTTAGTACTTTCAAGGCTGGCCTCCTAGCCGAGCATGACTCGAGGAAGTCTTTGACTGGAAAACCTATTACCAGTATGCGCCAACTTATGGATCGGATTGACAAGTACAGAAGGGTAGAGGAAAACCAAATACAGGGGAAAGGAAAGGCTAAGATGATCCCTCGGGAGAGGAGGGATTTCAAGTTGAACCAATATAACAATAACCGACCTCGGAAAGATTTCATTGGGTTGCCAGGATCCGCCAACACCCAGGCGGTTAATGCCGTATTCCGAGAACCAGTACAATAGGTCCTGAAGAAGATCAAAAACAAGATGTTCTTTAAATGACCAAACAAGATGGCGGGAGATCCAATGAGGCGCAATCAAAACCTTTACCGCCAATATCATCGGGATCATGGACACACTACCGAGGATTGTAGAAACTTGTGGGACCATTTGGACCAATTAGTCCGAGAAGGGAAGTTGAAGCCACTCTTGCATCATTCCGGTGGTCGGGGAAGCCAAATAGGTTCGGAGCTTCGGGGAGATGCTTCTTCAAGACTCCCTCTTGGCACAATAAACATCATTTTTACTGCCCCCGGGAGGACTGGATTTTGTCCTTCCAGAGTAATGTCGATATCTTGTTATCTAGATTGAGGAATCCAACTCAATGCCTAAGATGGTCAAGATGGGCATCCCACGGGTGTTAGGATTTTTAGACGAGGATAAACTTGGAACCATATAGCCCATGATGATGCTTTGGTGGTTACACTTAGAATTGGTGGGTACGATGTGAAAAGGGTGATGATTGACCAAGGCAACGGATCTAAGATAATGTACCTTGACTTATATAAGAGGCTAAATTTGAAACCCGAAAACTTGATAGCCTACAGTTCTCCTCTAGTGAGTTTTGAGGGGAAATGGTCATTCCAAAAGGTCAGATCAGATTATCTATGCAGACCAGCCCGGATGTGGTGGAGGTGGATTTCATTGTCGTGGATGCTGTCTCGCCCTACACGGCCATTATGGGCAAACCCTGGCTTCATACCCTAGGGGCCGTCTCCTCTACTCTTCACGAGAAGATGAAGTACCCATCCGAAGGCCAGGTTTTGGAGATAGTAGGAAATCAATCTACGGCTAGACAATGTCTGGTAGCGACTATCCAACATCGGCTCGAGGTGAAATCTCGACCACCGCTAATAATGGCTTATAGCAATCAAAAATTCCGGCGTTGCCCATTAATGGACTAGTCGATGAGGTGAAATGTGAAGATCTGGAAAGGGTAATTGTTGGCGATGATCCGGAGAAGTTCTTTCAGGTTGGAGCTCAATTGCCTCTACAGGAGAGGGAATAATTGGTCGAATTCCTAAGAAAACATGTTGATGTATTTTCATGGAGCGCATATGAAGCCCGGGTATAGATTCAAGTTTCATTTATCACCACCTGAATGTTAACCCTTCCATCACACCAAAGAGACAGCCACCTCGGTGTCCCTCAAAAGAGCATCCGAGGTGTCAAGAATGAAGTAACCAAGCTCAAACAGGCAGGGGCTATCAAGGAAGTTTTCTATCCTCAATGGTTAGCTAACATGGTGGTGGTGAAAAAGAAAACTGGGAAATGGCGTGTGTGTGTGGATTTCACAAACCTAAATAAGGCCTATCCCAAAGATCCTTTCCTTATGCCTTGGATAGATCGGTTGGTGGATGCGACAGTAGGACATTCTCGGATGAGTTTTTTGGATGCCTTTCAAGGATATCACCAAATACCATTGGCATTGGATGATCAAGAAAGACATCTTTTATCACTCTCATTGGAAACTATCACTACAAAGTGATGCCCTTTGGTTTGAAAAATGCAAGGTCTACTTATCGGTGGATGATGACTAAAATGTTCGAACCACAATTGGGTAGGAGCATCGAAGTCTATATTGATGATATTGTTGTAAAGAGCAAGGTGGTGTCTGAGCACGTGGGAGATCTTGCGAACATTTTTGGAATTCTGAGAAAACACCGATTACGCCTAAATGCTTCTAAGTGTTCATTTGGGGTAGGCTCGGGAAAGTTCTTAGGCTACATGGTGACTCACAGGGGAATCGAGGTAAGCCCAGGTTAGATTAAGGCCATTAACGGCTTGCAAGCACCTCGGAATCCCAAGGAGGTCTAAAAGTTGACCAAGATGACTTTGTTTTTAAACCAATTTATCTCTAGGTCAGCAAATAGGTGCAGACCCTTTTTCCTTTTGCTACATAAATGGAAAGGATTTGAATGGACCGAGGAGTGTGCTGTAGCATTTCAACGACTTAAAGAGTACCTATCTCACCCACCCATCTCGGCCTTTCATGAGGTAAGCTTTGTTTTGATACAAGTAGACAAAGTGGCATCCAAAGACTAGTCTATTACGTAAGTAAGTCACTTCATGAAGCCAAGGTTCGATATTTATCACTGGAGAAGGCCATCTTGGCAATAGTGCATGCTACACGAAAACTCCCCCACTATTTTCGTGCACATACCGTGGTTGTTCTAACTCAATTACCGCTTAAGTCAATACTTCAAAGCGCAGATTATACCGGGAGGATTGCGAAATAGGGCATGATTCTAAGGGCTTTTGACATCAAGTATATGCCTCGTACCTCTGTAAAAGGCCAAGTCCTCACCGATCTAGTAGCCGAGTTTGCTGAATTTCCTAAAGAAATAGATGTGAAGTAGCATGGCATGGATGAAAAATCAGTTGGCTTAATCTCCACACAATATCGCTCACCCTAGAAAGTATACGTGGATGGAGTAGCAAACCAGCGGGGATCGGGAGTGGGGTTGGTTTTGGTATCCCCTGAAAAGATCACCATTGAAAAGTCCTTGAGGTTGGGATTCTCGGCTACAAACAACGAAGTAAAATATGAAGCTTTGTTGATGGGAATGGTGATGGTTTTTAAATGGGTAGAAAGACGGTGGAAATGTTCTCAGATTCAAGACTAGTCGTAGGCCAAGTAAAAGGGGAATTGGAAGCTCAAGATACAAGAATGCAGGAATATTTGGGCCAAGTTAGGCGTATGCAAACAAAATTTGAATTATTTGACTTATCGCATATTCCCGTAAGTGGAAATGCCCATGCAGACTCTTTGGCTACCCTTGCCACTTCCTCGGCATAGGACTTGCCCCGAGTGATACTTGTCGAAGACTTATGCACCCCTACCCTAATAAAGAAAGACATGCTTCAAGTCCATCAAATCAAGTTAGGGCCGAGCTGGATGGATCCTATCTTGCTATTCCTTGAAAAGGATATATTGCCTGAAGAAAATTCAAAAGCTAAGAAAATACGAAGGAAAGCTCCTCGATTTTAGTTGTCCGAGGATAAAAAGTTGTATAAACGTTCTTTTTCTAGACCATATTTGCTTTGTGTACATCCCGAGGCCTTAGAGTCACTCCTAGAAGAACTACATGAAAGAATATGCGGAAGTCACGCAGGGGGAAGATCCCTATCTCACCGGGCCATTACTCAAGGATACTAGTGGCAAGGCATGCAAAAAGAAGCACAAGAATATGTTAGAAAATGTGATTAGTGTCAGAGATTCATGCCAAACATTCACCAGCCTATAGGAGTTCTTAATCCTCTTTCCAGCCTTTGGCCTTTTGCTCAATGGAGTTTGGATATTGTAGGTCCTTTTCCTAAAGCACTAGAAAATAAAAAGTACCTATTGGTTGACACAGATTATTTTACCAAGTGGGTCGAAACTGAACCTTTGGCCAATATCAAAGATGTGAATGTCAAAAGGTTTATCTGGAAGAATATCGTTACTTGATTCGGGGTTTCCCACACCCTCATTTCGGATAATGGCCTTCAATTTGATAACAAAGCCTTCAGCAAGACTACTATTCTGATTTGGGGATAAACAATAAATATTCCACTCTAGCCTATCCGAAAGGAAATGGGCAAGTCAAGTGTCAACAAGGTTATAGTGAATGGACTTAAAAAGAGGTTGGACGATGCAAAGGGAAAATGGGTGGAGGAATTACCACATGTCCTTTGGACGTATTGAATGACGCCTCGATGGTCAACAGGAGAGACCCCTTTCTCAATGACATATGGAGCCGAGATTGTAATCCCTCTAGAAACAGGTTTCCCAACGTTGAGAATAAATGCATTTACCCCGGATAGCAATGATGGGTTGTTGGAAAAAAATCTGGACTTGATCAAAGAGCGAAGAGAGAATGCAATGGTCAATTGGCCTACTATCAACATAAGCTCAAGCAAGGTTATGATACCAATGTAAAGCTAAGACCGTTAGCCGTAAGAGATTTGGTATTGAGGAAAGTTTTGGGAACCACCAAGAATCCAGCTTGGAGAAAATTGGGGCCTAATTGGGAAGGGTCATATCAAATCACTTCGGTGGCAGGGATAGGTGCGTACTATTTAAAGGACCTAGATGAGAAAACTGTACTCCATCCTTGGAATGTAAATAACCTAAAGAGGTATTATTATTAAAAATAGTTCTATTCAGTTCTTCTTTAATTTGTTCCAATCATGTATCGTGTCCCATCTATTGAAGAATTAAACAGAAACTAAGCTATGTCGGGTTCCTCGGACTACGGACTTAGTGGAAATTAATACCCTTTGACATCTATTGAAGTATTGAAGTAAAATGGAAGCTAAGTTATGTCGGGTTCCTCGGACCACAGATTTAGTGAAAATTAATACCCTTTAACATTTATTGAAGTATTAAACAGAAGCTAAGTTATGTCAAGTTCCTCGAACCGCAGACTTAGTAGAAATTAATACCCTTTGACATCTATTGAAGTATTAAACGAGTTAGTGGAAAGCTAAGTTATGTCTAAGTTATGGGTTCCTTGGACCGGACTCGGACCATAGACTTAGTGGAAATTAATACCCTTTGACATCTATTGAAGTATTAAACAGAAGCTAAGTTATGTCAGATTCCTTGGACCACAGACTTAGTGGAAATTAATGCCCTTTGACATCTATTGAAGTATTAAACAGAAACTAAG
Source organism: Quercus dentata (assembly GCA_028216015.1). Classification (NCBI taxonomy): domain Eukaryota; kingdom Viridiplantae; phylum Streptophyta; class Magnoliopsida; order Fagales; family Fagaceae; genus Quercus; species Quercus dentata. Next base: position 82,681,586 of record CP116445.1, on the reverse strand, counting down.
TTATGTCGGGTTTCCTCGGACCACAAATTTGGTGGAAATTAATACCCCTTGAACTGAGTTATAACAAAATTATAAGCCAAAGTAAAATCCATGAGCATCACTTAAAGCATTTTAAGGTACCCTGGACTTGGCTGTTATTTAAATGTTTGGATATTTTCTCAGAGTTGGAAACTTATTAGAATTGATAGATTAAAAGTGTGTCTTGATAGTACTGTGGATTTAATAGTCATAATCTACTCGGACTCTCGGTTAAAATATGTAAAATGTGTTTTCCTCGTGTCAACAACTTCGCTCCTTTATGGCATATGGTTATGTATGAACAAAGAACAGTCAAAGTGAAAATAGCATAAATAAGAGATAAAATAATAATAACCCATTTAAATTTGGAAAGGTAAAGTGTACTTCTCATTAAAACCTATCTTAAAGAAAGGGAATTTCATTACACCAATTGTAACTACCCTATAAAAATAAAGAGTTATGGTTTTAATTTTATATGGAGCTTGTTCTTGGAGGCCTTGTCACCTGCTTCAGGAGGAATCACTTTCCCTTTTTCCTTGGGGACTTCTCCAACAAGTATGGTAGTTGAAGCTAAAGCCTGCTCAAAACTTTGGGAAGCTGCCCTATCTGTGGAACCTCTGCGGCCTTGTCCAAGGATGTATATTTTGAAGCTTCGTGTTCTTTTGACCGCTCCTGCTAATTGGGAGGAAAAGGATCCCGAGGCCGGGCTTCCTTGGCAAAGACAAAGAACTATAGAGGCCGCCTTACCTTGAGTCAAAGCAAGATCCAAGGTTCGTATGGCTGGAGGGAAGTAAATGTTTTTTGGCTTTCTCAACTCAGAGGAAGCCTCAACCCCGGCTCGGTTGAAAGCTTCCTCCCAAGTCCGAGTATAGTAGGCTCGACAGACGGTAGGGACCTCTGCCCGGAAGGTATCCTTGGTCTCGGCTACGCCAACATCGTAACCATCTTTGTTGACCTCTTCCCTAGCCCGCTCGGCCTCCATCTTTGCCTTCTCGACCTCGACTTTTAATTTTTCAGCCTGATCTTTGAGCTTTTGGGCTTCTTCCAATTTCTTCTTAAGGGCTGCTATTTGCTCGTTGGAAGAAGCCAGGTGGTCATTGGCCTCACGAAGGCGCTGCCTCTGAACCTCGGCCTGCCTCTTAACGCTCTCCAAAGCCAAGTCAGCACTCCTTTGGGCATGTTATTCCTCGGTTAGCTTTTTCCTCAACTCTACATTGCTTTGATCAACAAAGTTGAACGACTACACCACCGCTACACGCCTTTTTCTCTCGTCGTCCAATTCTTTGGTAGCAGGAGTTGGTTATCTCCTCAAGCCTAAAAGTGGCTTGGACAACCTAAAAGAAAAGGGTTAGTAATATAACAAATAACAAAAAAAAAAAAAATGGGAGGGAAAAATAAAAAGGGTAGCATCATACCATGCCGAAATATCTTTTGACGTTGAGGAAAACCTCGTTCTTCCTAATATTTCGCAATTCGGCCATATCCTTAGGAAGTAACAGAGCCCCCTCCACGGCCGAGGCAACGTGGCACCCAATACCCCCATTGAAATCCCCGAGTGATGCATCATCTCTCAAGGGTTCATCACCGAGCATGAGTGCAGGAGGCCAAGCCGAGGCTCGGAGGCCGATTACCTCCCCTTTCCACGCCTCGCTATGACGCTTGGCTAACCTTTTGCTGTTTAACAGCTCGTTGGGCCTCATCTTCTTGAGTAGGACGAGACCACTCGGTCTCCACCACATCTTTGCCTCTTTGCTCTCTTTTCCTCTTTGAATCAACAGGCTCAAGTCCGGAAGGCAGAGATGGCTACTGAGGATGAGGAAGAGGAGATTTGGGAGGAGGAGGAGAAATATTAGGCTGGGTGGATTTCCCCGATGCACCTCTTCCAGGTAGATCTTTTATTAATTCCATCAAACTCTTTTGGGGTTTCCTCCGGATGCCCATTTCGTATGATATACTCTTGAGAGATGAAAGCTGGTTGAACACTTCAAATTCGTCCGAGTCCGATAAGTCTACAATCCCCTCTGAATCTTTTTCTTCTTCCTCTTCCTCAAGAATGAGTTGGGATGGGGATGCCCCTATTGAAGGGGTAGCCACAGAGAGTGGTTGAATACGGGGAGTACCTTCAAGAATGGGAATACCCCTCGGAACAACGAATCCTGCGTAGGCAACACTAATACGGTGAAGCCGAGGATCTCGGGCTTTTATCACGTACTTAGAGGCTTGAAATGAAAGAGAAATTGGTGTGTACCCAAGGATTAAGTGTGCCACTCGCAGTTGACCATCGGCTTCGTTTACATACACCTCGGCCCATAAAATCCTATCCAAGCTCTCTCTGTTGACTAAACTAAGTTGGGGTTTAGTAGAACTCTTATCCGCAAAATCATTAAAATGGAAGAAAATTTTGTCAGAAGTAGGAATATTGGGAAGTAAAAAAAAAAAAAAATATATATATATATATATATATATACACAAACCAAGACACATAAATCTACGGCTACACCCCCATCTGGTTTTCCCTCCTTAGTCGGACAGGGTAGGCCATCACGTCATTCTCAAAATATTAAGAAGTCCTCCTTTAAGTTTTTGTTTGATGTAGGGAGACACTGGATTAACCTTCTTGTAGGATACCTCGACTTAAGGTAATATCCCTGTCCCATCAGATGGTGCAAGTTGTATACCCAATTCACATCGTGGTGGGTCAAATTTAGGTTCATTCTCTCGTTTAAAGCTTCTATACTCCCCAATACCCTAAACATATTTGGGGCGCACTAAGTGGGAGATAGTCTAAAGAGCCTAAGATAGTTCCTAGTGATAGTGCCCATAGGAATTGTCATCCCTCTCTCTACGAAGACGATCATGGGGATGACCACCTCTCATGTTTTCCTAGCATCTACCCATTCCCCCTGGGCAACGTATCTCATGCCCACTGTTGGTGGGATTCTATACTTAGCCCTAAAATTTTCCATACCCTCGTCATACTCAACTAAACGTTTGAACTTACCCATTTTCCTAAGAAGTTTTGAAGAAAAATTAACAAGTTTTGAAATGAAAACTAAGAGGGTTTAAGGAAACTTACAGGTTTGAAAAGAAAGTCCTCGGACAAATTTTTAGTATTTGTAGACGTACAAGGAGGTGAGAAAGAATGACAAGTTCGGTGTATGAGCTCTAGGACTATGTGATTGTTGAAAGTAAGAAAAGGAATTGATTTGAAATGCTATTTATAGTGGCACAGAAGTTACAAGTAGGAAAATTCCCGCTTGTAAACCCAGGAAAATCCTCCACCATTGGATTTACATCCCGCCATTGAACGTGGGGGACAAGGGAGTCGCCAAAATTTAATGATTGCACGCTCTAGACGCCGAAGCGTCGGGAGCGTGCCTTGAGCAGGTAAAAAGGCATTTGAGAGCTCGGGAGGGCATAACCATAAACGAGATGGGTTGGGGACATCAAAATCCTCCTTTCCTCCCGAGGAGCTGGAAAGCAAGATTTCGAGGGGCTATTGTGGGGGCCAACTATCTAAAAGGTAATATTAAAATCGTATGAATTGGGCCTATGGCCCAATCCGAGGATATCAACCAATCCGAGGATGGTTAAAAAAGGTTATAATGGGAACGGTATAAGAAGAAGAAATAAAGATTGTATGTGATAGTCAAAAATACGTCCGAGGAGATAATTCATCTCAGAAACGGAGATCCGAGATCGGTAAGAATGTCTTATCATCCCAGGCATCCTTCAAGGTTGCATCACAATTAAGAGTTCGGCATTGAATAAGGGATGAGCAAAGGGTGGCAACAAATATCTTCAAAAGCTACTACCTCCACATTAAATGCCTTTCAACCAACTCTCTAGCCGCATTAATGTGGAGGTGATACCTAAGCAGTGATCAAGCAGCCTTACAACTATTAGTTGATTATTCGGGAGGTGTTGAATGGGACAAAAAGGAGTTCCTAAAATCCAACCTACACGTGTATGGTAGGAATGATCCCAAGATTGTAGTATATAGCATAGGAAAGTGGCATAAAGCAAGGGATCGGAAAAAAATCAAGAAATCCTGATAAAAGATAGTGCGAACCCTTGTAACTGTGTTCTTCAACAAGATATTATAATATAAGCTCCTCAGGCCGTGCCAAGGACGGATTTTCTTATTTAACTTGTGTTCAACAGTCTTAATTCAACAACTTTTATTGTCCATCTTTTGGAGTAGAACTAGTTCTTTCACTCACGCTCTATAAATTCATTGTTTGGGCTTGTTGGGCTTAAACCCAATCCTACACTAGGTCCAATCCAAATTCAGCCCTTACGATTATTTTTTGGGCGGTATGTAAAATTGTAAAATTAAAAATTAAAAAATAATAACAAAATAAAATACGACTCAAGTATAAGTGTTCATCTCACGTTCTCAAAGTTCAATAAAAATAATAACAAAACTTATATAACATATTGTACACATTCTTAAATATTATTGTGCCATGGTAACTATGAATATTAGTCACTAACCAGTGTAACAAGAAATATAGATATACAATTATGTCAAAACCCAAAAAAAGAAAAGTTCCTATAAGAAAATAATGAAATACAACTTCCTAATAAATTCAACATATATAACTTCAGCTCAATAATACATTATCTAAAACTAATATTACTACCAATTAAGATTGCATAAATTAAATCAACATTAATTTCTTCATACGAATAAGAAACACAACTTTTGAAATTAATCTTCCAATAGCAAGTGGGGGAGCAGGCTTGGAATGGTAGAAACTTGTAGTTAACTTTTGAACCATATTGCACGAAAGCTTACAATCTGGACAACATATGAAAATAAGCTTATGGTCTATTTTAAATTATTTAGAGACATGTCTTTTTTACCTTATTTGATTTGTTCCATTTTACCTAGCTAGTCCAACAAATTCTTCAACTAAACTAATTTGGATATGTAAAACTATAAAGTCAAATAAAATTTTTCCAACATATCAATAAAACTTACACAATTAAATAAAATGATAGAATCTATTAGGTTAAAGACAGAATAATACAAATATATAAAGAGATAATGAGCATCTTGCAATTAGAATAAATTTAAATATAAAATAAATTATAATCTCAAAAGTCATGAGTATGTAAAGTCAAAGAATATAATCAATTATTAATAATTAGTAATATGATTGCAAATAATAATAATAACTAGTCATCTTAATTAACAAAAAAAATTGCCAAAAGCCATGAGAATACAGAGAGAAGGAGAGAGAGATATATATGAATGAAACATATTAGACAACGAAAAATCAAAGTAATACTACTTAGCCAAAAAAACAAAAAGTTCAAAGTAAGACTAAAAGATCATTTCAATCAAAATGGACAAAACTTACAATTTAAAAGCACCTGAGCACAAATATCATGATTTAATAATAATTAAAAAATCATATTTATAAACATAAAACAATCTTGAAATCATACAAAACAAAAGGTCAAAAATTACTGTTTTGGAACATACTATAAAATTAGGTAGCGGAATGACAACTTAGCACTAGCATTGAGAAATGCTATGCTATACTATTATACCATCCCAAAAAGCCACTTTATTACTTATACCATCCCATTTTACAATACCTCCCACATCCTAAAATTCTATTCTTATTAAAATATTATTCTTTAATCTTTTTTATTATTTCTTTTTAACCAATATTTTTTTCAGTTCCACTTTCCTAGGCTTTCCAACGTTTTTTTTTTTTTTTTTTTTCCTCGGCCTCCCTCAACCTCTAGTATTCGTTCATCTCACGTAACCCCACACACACACGGACCCATCAAGCCAAAAACCGAGCAAACCCGATTGAAACCCACCAGAGCAAACCCATTCAAAAAACCAGAGCAAACCCACACACACACAGATCCACACACACGGACCCATCACACAACCCGATTTGAAACCCACCAGAGCAAACCCATTCAAAAAACCACAACCAAAAGTCACTGGACCCAAGCCAAAAACAACCAAAAACCAGCCCTAAAAACACCGGTCACAGCCCAAAACCACAACCACCACACCCACGCCGTCACCCACGACCCAACCAAGACCCAAACCCCGGACCCAACCACGACCCACAACCCCTTTAAGCACAAAAACCACAACAACAACCAAAAACCACAACCAAAAACACCTAACCCACGCCAAAAACAACCAAAAAACACGACCCACGCCAAAAACACCGGTCACGACCAAAAACCCACTCCGATCTCCGATCTCCGTGACCCACGCCATGACCCACTCCGATCTTCAACCCGGTTGACCCACTCCGATCTTCAACCCGACGGCGTTTTTACTTCTTCTTCTTCTTCTTCAACGCGCGTCGTTTCGCACAAGTAGCAGGCAGCAGCAGATGAGAAAGAGATGTTTGGGTTTGGGTTTGAAAGAGGAAAGTGAGAAAGAGAGAATGAAGATGAGAAAGAGATGGATGATGTCGTTTACTTCTTCTTCTTCTTCTTCAACGCCGTCGTTTCGCACAAGTAGCAAAAGAGCAGCAGATGAGAAAGAGATGTTTGGGTTTGGGTTTGAAAGAGGAAAGTGAGAAAGAGAGAATGAAGAGAGCGGAGAGAGCAGAGAGGAAGAGAGAATGAAGAGAGAGAAATAACAGAAAGAATGGAGGAGAGAGAAATACCGATTAAAATATATATTTTTTTTTTACAATTGTGCTACAGTACAATTCTAAAGATAGAATTGTCTTGTAGCACTATTGTAAAATTTTTACAATTTCTGTGTTTAGCATCCTTTGATGCAGCCCATTTTGAGACATAAAATGTTAAAAAGGATTGAAATATAGCTTTAGCATTTTTCAATGCTAATGCTTAATGAGGGGAATAGTTTAAAATATTGTATCAATATATCTCGTGATATCCGAGCATAGACAATGTTTTTTTTTTTTTTTTTTTTTTTTTTTTTTGAGAAAGGATAGATAATGAGAATTGATATCGATTTTTTTAAATAATACATGGACAACACACAACCATTCTTGTTAATTTTAAAATGATCTAATGGTGTGTGACCACGTATAAAAAAAATAGAGTTAATTTTAAAATAATACATGGACGGCACATAGCCATTCTTGTTTTTTTTTTTTTTTTTTTAAGAAATTTTCTACTTATAGTGTCCGTTTTTGATGATAACTCTTTTATCATTAAATTAAGATACCAATCAATTTTTTGTATAGGCAAGAATTGAATCCCAAATTTCTTATTCAACCATCAGAGATCTCTGATGGTTGAATAAGAAGAATGGTTATGTGCTAACTGTAACCCACAATTCCTATTAATTAATTACTAGTTAATAGAATTGAAATAGAATGGTCAATTTAGACATCATTTCAATTTTCTAGAATGTTTTTGAAAAGGTTTTGTTGCATGATAATATAGAGCAATTGCAGCATAATGGGTTATATGGGAGTAAAACAAAAAAAAAAAAAACTAACATATGTTCAAGGATCATGTGAACTACATATGATCATGTGGTCCTATAAACATGTTGGTTTTTTTTTGTATTGCCACATAACCCATTATGCAGAAATTAGTATAAACTAGCACGCAGTAAAACCTTAAATAAAAAAAAAATAATAATAAAAATAAAAATAAAAAAAAAAAAAAAAAAGTGCCTGGACAAATGAGGACCACCTACCACACGTTGGTCTCCTCTTCTTATCCCTTTTCAAAGCTACTTGTGACCAAACATGTATAAACTTACAGAAAATTTTTAGGCAATATATATTGTTCAGGCAATTTGTTATGACCTATAGTTGAACTAGCCTTGAGTTTCTTGACTGCTTAACTTTTGCCCAGTTTCAGAGTATAGAAGGTACCACAGATTTCGGGAGCACATCAAAAATGGAGGTAAAAAGCTCCAACGCAGGTTTGTTAATGGAGAACTTTTGGTTGCTTTGGTGCACAGGAAATTGAAGTGAGGAAAATACCCCTTAAGAGCTGATGATGTAACAAAATCTCCTCCTTCATTTCCCTGAACACAGTCTTTGCTATTAGCAGGCCAAGTGAAAAAAGCTATGAGTGTATAGTTTGGTGGCTCATAAATTTTGAATTTCACTGAGGAAGATGGTCCTTCATTTTGACTGGTTCTTTATATAGTTCACAATTGCAGTCCATGCTTGCTGTAGGATATAAGGGACCACCACGAAATTTGCCAACTCTAACCCACTGCTAAAACCGCCATCAAGGATTAATCATAGGAAAAAATTAGCTAAGAAATAATATATGATGCATCAATCTTTAATGTTGAATTAATTGGTCAAGAAACAAACTTGAAAGGAAGAGAAAAAGAGTGAAGAAAAACAAAGACAAACAACTAAGGAAAGAAAAAGAAATGATTTGGGTTATTTATTACTTACTACTGATCAGTTTGGGTCATCTTCTGTGTGTTTTAGCTTTAGATCAGCTTAGCAAAGTTGAGCAACATGAGCACTACAACTATAACTATATAGGCTCATCATATGGTCCCAGAAACGAGGGAAATTGCCTAGGAAATTAAGATGCTTGATCACAAGACGACAAGTACGACGACTATAAGTCTTTTGCTATATATTCTTCGTTTTAAGGTTATCAGAAAAAAAATATATATTCTTCTTTTTAATGGGAATGTTTTCATTTTCTATAATCGCATTTGTTTACGCTGTCCACTACTTTTTTAGGAACCTTTCTTACGATGGAATTTTTCACACCATCATGAGTTATGATTGATGGATATAATAAGTAATTAATACTATCATTTTACAATCTTTGTCTATCAATTGCATCTTATTACTTAAGTGTTATGTTGGTGCACTTTTTCTTTTCTTTTTCTTGTACTTTTTTTTTTTTTTTTTAAACTGTGATGCACATGGCCACCCCTCCTATACAAATTCTAGTTTAGTGAGATAAAGTTTTCTATCAAAATAATAATAATAATAATAATAATAATAATAAAAGATTCTCTTTAGATAATTAAAAATGTCAATTTCTATCAATTAACTTGATTAATTTACTTGTCTCAAAGCCTCGAAATTAACCTCACCAGGGTTCATCAAATTTTCTTTATCCAATCAATTACTTTTTTTTTTTTTTTTTTGGGGCAAACTTTAATGTTATAATGCATTTCGTACAGGATAAAGTGGAAGCATAGACCAGAATGGAAGAAACATAGAGAATAGGTTATAATTTTTCAAATTTTGATAGTGTAGAAAAGAAGAAAGGATGAACCTTCTTTTGTTAGAAACTTACAGCCCTTCATTATTTTTTATCTTTATTTTTAAAAAGAAACAAACACACACCTACATACAAGGAATGTGAATTAAGGTTCTAATACAAAGATACATCACAAATTTCATTTCCCCATTAATAAAAACATGGTAGGAAAAAATAGAGAGAAAATTATATGTATAAGTAAACTTCACATTTTTACTCCTACAATTTATCCAATACAAATTCAGATAATAATATATTAAGAATTTGACACAAATATTTGTTGTTCCTCTCACCTTCTTTTTTTTTTTTTTTTTTTTTTTTCTCCCTTTTACCAAAAACTTCAAATGGAAAATAAAAAATTTGTCTCTTTTTCACAGGAAAAAAAATTTGTCTCTTTTTCACATCTTTCCTGGGCCCTTCCTCTGCCCTGGCCAGTACACGAGTTATCTGTCAATGACAATGTTGCTAGAAATATAAACTTTCATTGACTAGCAAGGTGAAATAGTGACTTCTTTTTGGGTAAGGATCTAGATAGTCTGATTGCACATCTTTCTTTCTTTCTTTCTTTCTTTCTTTTTTTAGGGATTACCCTTGTCTTGGGTAGAAAAGCTCTTTAAAAAGAACTACTACATTTGCAATATTTTTAAAATATTTTTACAAAAAATTCTAGATGGTAAATTATTATTAGTTAAAATATAAATTCACAAGTCACCACTAAAATTATTTTTTTTGCTCATTAATAATAATTAGTAACAACTTGTTACTTTAAATTCATTATAAAAGTGTTGTAAAAGTAATATGGATATATCATTTTTCGACACAGACACCCATAGTCATATGATAAGACAATAATTACATCAAAAAAAAATCTGAAATTGGCGAAGTTGTGTAGAAAGCGGGGACTTGTAAGTCGCAAGAAATTGACCAAGACTCGTGGAAGCACACTAGTTACAAAATTATGAATATAATGTACGGTACTCATAAAAATAGTATTTTATTTGGAGAAAAAATTATTGAAGCTTGGAAAATTCTACCCAATTAAATTATATAACAATATATATATATATATATATATATATATATATATATATATGTATATCTACATTTTGTCGAAAGTATATATATGTGTCGGTTCCAATTCAAACTTACAATTCTTTGCTTTCACATCATTTCCCCTTTCTCACGGCAATTCAAGAAAAATTCATAATTCAGAGGAAAAAAAAAAATCTAAAACGCTCATTCAAATTGAAAAAAAGAAAGTCTAAAACACGAGATCCTCTATTAACCTTCAGTTTCATCTCATAACTTTTTCACAGTTTCAGATTCGAAGTTCTCTACATATTCAAAAATTTTGTTTATAGAGCTACAGTATAGCTCTCTTTAAAAAAAAAAAAAAAGCATCTCAGTAACTAAATTTTATAGGTTCACTCTCCAAAATTTCAAGAAAATTGGGTATAACTAAAGATGCTCTTCGGCATAAAGCATCGCATATGGGGTTGGACCTGCTTCATTTCAACTGGGACTTCATAGGCATTTTATAAGGGGTTGGACCTGAGGTCATCAGTTTCTTTCTTTCTGCTTCAATTTCAATCTTAATAATTGTAATTTTATATAGTTAATCAATGAATTTGTACAAATGTGGTTGCAATTTATACCACATTAACGGTATACAAATACGATTAATATTGATAAATGGTCTGCGGATATGATAACTTGAAGATACAATGAACCAAGCAAGCCCTGTATAAACATGCTAAACTATTGCACAATGAATGGGAACATCTGGAAAATCCCATTACTATGAAGTCCTTACAAAGACAATAAGCACTTATGGGAAGCAATGACGAAGATGCCAAGTGAGAAACAGCTCTTTAATCCCAAAGAAGCCGCTGTAAAGAATGAAAAAGCTCACCTTGAAGGAAAGCAGGAAGCTCACTTTGGTGCCAAATATCTTAATCTGATGTGACTTTTTACATTGCTTTATGAGAAGATTCGAGTGCTGAATTGCACTGGATATCTTTTGTGTATACATTTGTGAGGGCAAACAGCAACAGAACAAATACAACTTGGGCACTCACTATTCCAAAGTGACTGATGCTATTACCAATTTCCATCCAACTTCCCGTGTTCCGGACCTGATGATAACATATCACAATAGTCAATACGGTGCCTACTTTAATGTACAAAGTCTTTAGCCTAAAACCCCAACAACCATTTCTCAATATAAGGTGATGATGGTGATAATGGGAACTTAATTTTATATTTCAGTTAGTAACCTGCCACTTTCTTTTCAAATATATACATATCAACTTGTAAAAGACAAACAAATATTGATCAACAAAGTCATAATAGCTTATTAAGCTAGAAAACTGGAAATTTTAGTGAGACAAATTAATGGAATTAGGTAGCTTTGGGTTTGTTAGGTTTAAAAATGCATGATTGACCTGACACCACACATTATAAATTACCACTTAGCCTAAACTATTAAGGAATAGTGAATTTAATCATTATTCTAATACTTCCCCTTCATGTATGTACTTAGACTCCCACTTAGTAAGCAAGATCCAATATGTGAGATTTTTCATTTTTTACTCTTTTAGTGGACAAAACATTTAAGGAGAGTAAGTGCCGTTTGTACTAGAGAGAGAGAGAGAGAGAGAGAGAGAGAGAGAGATATCCATTTGAGCTAACTCATTTAAAGGGAAGAAGTGACATTTGCCCCCAAAGCTTAAATTATTAGGAAATGATAAATTTAATCTTTTAAACTATTATTCTAACAATATACCACACACACATACACATACACATATATAAGGAGAGGAAGTGTCAGTTGATTTAGAACTCATTAGAAAGTAGGCATATCTGCGTAATCTAAAATTGCAAGTAGGACAAGTCTTGCCACCCATTTCATTTACATAAACTAGGCTAAGCAGTCAGCGCCATTCAATTTTACTACAAAACTTTATCAATACTCTTGATTAATTGATAGAAAGGTTTTCTGAAGCTAGATGATGGAAAATTTCCAGACCCACTAATTACATGGATTTGCAAGATAAAAACACGATAAGCTTAAATAATGATTACACAAGATACTATTGTCAAACTTGATTGCCAAAATGAGGTAATCTATCTAAATGAGTAACATGGTACCAAATTAATTTTATATGTAATGCATTTAGAAATGAGGACCAATGTAAGCAGAGCTTCATTTGGTAAAGAAAAAGTGTGAAATAAAGAAAACAGTTCTTACCAGGAAAAAGAAGTGAATGGTCATTACGTCTGAAAATGATATAACGAGAAAATAGCATCCCAAATGTGGAATTTGGTGTAGTTTGGTTATGGAACTGAAAGCACATCTGCATTTTGGCTCAAAACAAGCAACATAAGAATATAACTTTTAAGAGATTGATTTGGAAGCACAACTTCCACCAAAAAAAAAAAAGAAAAAAAACATTAAGATTGATGTAACTAACATATAGGTTATTGATAAAAATAAAATAAAATTAAAAAGAAAAAAATTAAAAATAAAATAAAAATAAAAAATAAAAAATAAAACTGCAAAGTATACCAGTATGATCAATAAGCTAAAGAAACCAAGACTCTTGCCTATCTAGATAGACAATCCATTAAATGGTTCTTGCCAATTAAATAGACCATGTACAATGACTATTACTGTAAAGATAAAAAAATCCTCAATAATGCTAGTGAGGCATTGTCTTTATGTTTACATCCCATTGCGAACTGGAAATAAGTTACCAAATAGAAGAATTGGTGTGATCAAGTCTGTATTTTGCTAATATGGAAAAAGTTATAACTTTACTTACATGACAAGCAAGAATGGTATAAATAGCTTGAATACAAGTAGGGCTGCCATCAGAAATGGCTGCATTTTGAAAGCAAACCATATCAGCTCAGTAACAGATTTCTAACAAGAAAGTGATACATGTTGTAAGGAAGTAAGTTCAAGCTTTACTTACGCTGAACACAGTAATGAACCGATAGACAGATGAAATCTCAAAACTAGCAATGCTTGCAAAATTTCCCGTTCCAAAGAAGGCAACATTGAATAAAACCATCTAAGAAAACACATAAGAGTCATTACCATTAGAGACACATGAATGAAAATATCTTGACCAATTAAATTAAGACACTGCTCCAAACTATGTCTACTCCTTTACAATCAGGAGATTCGTACCATGAAAAAGAATAAAAGAACATGCATTGATATATTCAACCCAAATATCAGCATGTGCTGAATTTTATGCCAGGATAATAATTAAATTATCAGTCCAACAAAGAAATCAGCCAAGGGAACATAGGCACAGTTGCTAAGATTTCATCTCACTCTCTCTGCCTCTAGATTTTTTGTAAATAAACAAAGTTTTGATGTTTGAATGAGAAACACAAACCAAAAGAAAAATCTGACCCAAACCCAAATCCTACTACTAGTTTAAAATCCCACTTACACCAATCCCTGTGTATCCTATCACTAAAAGAAGTTTATAGAGCCAATTTCTGGAAAATTCTCCATCAAACTTCACAGTTACGATAGGATGAATATTAAATAGCCACCAAAAGAAAATTCTAAAAGTAAAACCTGACAGGTGATATTCTTCCAAAATTATTTCTAGACCATTTATTACATGGAAAGTACTAAATTTAAAAATTAAAAAAAAATTACATGTAAAAAACGGATACTTCATGTAACTATCTCTGTACCTATCCCAGAAAAGAAAAAATGCTGAAAAAACATCTACTCAACCCAATTACACCAAGTCTTAATCCTTACTAGATAAATATGGTCAAAATTGATGAAGATTAAGAAAGGGAAATGTGATGAGTAAAAAAGGGTGACTTACAAAGATTAAAGGAATCCTCACATCAGATAGCTGCAAGCATCTAGTATCATGATCAAGAGTGAGATGATCCTCCACAATTTTTATTGAAGACGATGGTTTTTTAACCTTACTTAGGTATAGAACTGTGTTTTCAAATAGTATCCATGCCATTAGTACAAGAGCAAGAGCACCATAGAAGACAGCTTCATATCTGCACAAATTTCATGAGAAGAAAAACATGAAAAGAGAAAAATGAATTTCTGTTTTTCATATAGCTGTTAAATAAGGAGTACCATTGCAGTTACTTATAAATGAGATATACCCAATAGATAGAAGAAGGAACGGAGGTGCAAAACCTAGAAAATAGAAGTAAGCCGAGACAAGAGGCCATTTGCTGAAAATAATGGGAGAACCATCGAAAAACCTATGATAAAAAAAAAAAAAAATTAAAAAGAAAAAGAAACTAACAGGTGAATTTAGACAAAGACATGTAATGTGCAGCAGTATATGCCTCAAGCAGTGGAAACTCAGAAACAAGTAAATATGAAATAAAAAAGGGGAGCAAACATGTAGAAATGAGGAACTTCGACCATCGAATAAGAGAACAAATTAGATTTTGTAATATACAATAACACAGTATTGATAATGAACAATGGAGATATGTTTCAAGTATCCAAATTAGAAAGCTAATGGTAATGTGTGATCTGGGTTGAGCATGATCATGCAGTGGCAGAACTGTGAGCGTAATTGTTCTACAGACTGTCAACTGTAAATATGGATCATCAGTCAGATGTGACATCTCAAAGACAAACAGTTTCAAGATATATGGATTAACATTACAAAGTTCATCTCCTATTACTGGATTTAACAAAAATTGTGCTGTTTCCAACATGAACTCGTATTACCTTTGATGTTGCCTACATTCTTAAACATCTGTAATGCGTGAGTTTCAACCATATACATACTTACTGTTTTTAAGCATATACTTCACACAAAACTACATGCAAAGGATCTAGCACTAGCATTTTATTTATGGTAACAAAGAATCCATTGCCACAACCCTCCTCCTTTCTCTGTGCTTGAGACATGCTTGTAAAAGTAATAGGTCAAAAAGCATGAAATGAGCAGAGTTATATACAGGACAAGAGAACAATTGGGATTTGTAGAACATCAGAACTTGAAAGGATAAGAGTTAAAGTCAAAACTTTATGTTAGATTAGTTTGGTATTTTCTGCAAGGAAAAGGCTCAATAAAAGTAGTAAACATTAGCAAAGAAAGACGAGTCCAAGAGTATACCAGCTATAGCCCAATTTATCAACTGGTATAATGCAAGCAGTTCTTGCTTTTCTGTTCTGTGAGACGTTGATAAAGACACCATAACTGAAGATAACCCGACCAAAAGTGCCTATTTTTCATTTATCAAAAGTATTCATCATTAAATCATTAAATCAGTACAGTTATATCAATCATTAAGCTTCTAGTCCAAATGGAAGGTATAGACATGCTATGCACCTGAAAATGAAAGAGCATGGGAAACTTGGGTCTCTTCACTCCATGATTAGAGATGCTCAGCCAGAACTTATTACCTTCAGCATGCAGATCTAGCCACCTTGCAACTAACCCTATCAAGATAATCATAGCTCCACTTGCAATTCTGCATAAGTTATTGTTAACACACAAACATCATAATCATGATCACTCGGATATAGATAATAAAAAAAACCTATGAACTCAGGTAGTTTATAGAGTATTAAGTACACTTTCTTAATTGAATATCTCTGTTAAAAATAAAAAATAAAAATTGCAACCTACATTGTTACTTTTTGTTGGCCCTAACTCAAAAGTCTGATTTTAAGAGTGCAGGATCATCATTGTTTGCATTTGTAAGAAAGCATGTGGGTATAGGATTTCAAAAAATCATCTTCTAAAATTTTTTCTGCTTGAATTTTCTTTTCTATTCCTAAAATCAGTGAGAAAAAGTACTGGCCGATTGACTTGGCTTCACACTCCATACACACAGCAATGCCATTTGGATTCATATCATTTTTTATTTTCTTTGAAACAAAAACAGGAAAGGAATAGCTTTGTTAGCCCTTCCCTTTAGTTACAATATAGATGTTATAAACTTAAAATAAATAAGGTGAAATTGCAGTTCTTTTTAATAAGTTATATGAAGTTTTATTAGAAAATAGAGAGAAGCTCTATAAAGGAAGATTCACTAGAATGAACATACATGATTCAAAAAACACCATGAAATCAACTTAGATTTACAGGACACCCCCCAATCATCATAACAGTACGGTGGGCTGAGACTCCTGATTGTATTATGTGGTTGATTTATTGGGAGCAGAGTATCTGCACATTTGACGGAGTAGAGAGCTTTACAATGAAACTTAAGAAATTACTACTTTCTCCACCCTGCTTATCCACATAAACCATTTAAGTTGATGAAATGCATTGTACTGACTCAGCTTGTGCTAACTATTCTTCAGTCCCTTTCCTATTATCATTATGGGTTAATTTTTCTTCTTTTTTAAGTAAAATTGAAAAGCCAAAGTAGCATTTTCATAAATTTAAAACAGTTTGCAACAAACTTAAACACACAGTCATTCATTCCCACAAAGCCACACTATAAAAAGGACAAACTCAAGGAAAGCAACTTACACTAATTGATTATTATCAGGAATTTGTGCTGGCATCAAAGTAAATATGGACAAAAACCAACATGCAATGCAGACAAAGATTGGTATTCCAGATCTCCATGGAATTGACTTAAGAAGATAAAGAGAAGCTATGGCCCCTGTGATCAGGAAGCACCAAGTGTAGAGCTTCCTGTCAGTGAAGCTATTCACCTGCACAAAAATATCATTACTCAGAATGCTAGTTTAGAACTTTATCATTGCTAGAACAGGTCTATAAAAATAGTATGTTTGATATCCATACCAGAAGTTCTAGAATGAACAATGCCACAGCACTGGTGGCTACAAGTTTAATGATATAGTTGAATTTTCTTCCACGTAAGTATATCCATAATGCTCTTATGGACCAATATTCATTAATTATTCTGGTCCACAAGAATACCGTCATTGTAGTATATGCATGGTAAAGGGGAGGAGAGTGCTCCAGAAAAAGTAGAATAGAAAGTGCTCCCATGAAAAGACATCCACATAGGTTTATCTGTCAAAACAATGAGATGTATGAGATATGTCTGCAAATGATGAGGTTTAATTTATACCCGGCTCCTTTGTTTCTTTTCCTACTCCTAATACTTTTTGTTTTCTCTTCATTTTGTTTCTCATTTTGCTTCATTTTGAATGATCAAAATGCAGCTCACAAGAGCTTAAGCTTACAGAGACATTACCTTTCCAGTATAACTTCTCTGACGAGCTGCTTGCTCCTTTCTTGATATATTTCCTGGCATTGAAGTATAAGATTGCAGCACATGGACAAAAAGATATATCATCCAACCAATATACCCAAGAGTGATTATGGTCATAAGCATCATCCAGTCATAAGTTTGAAAATAATGAAGTCCTTGAAGCGCCAAACTTCTGAGATTTTCGGATAGCTTCATAGCAGCTTCATAGTTTCTAAATGATATTAGACGCTCAATTTGATCCAGTACAGCAGAATAATTGGCCAGTTGCTTGAAAGGCTTGAAATAAAGTGAATTTGACTGCTTTATATCTAAGCTAGTCAAGAAAACTCATACAAAATTAGAAAGCTCATTCCCTACCTCCTCCCTCTACATATCTCCGTAAGAAAAGAAAAGACTAAACTATGAAGCAGATTTTATAACTGTTTTTTGAAGGAACAAGAAGGTCAAAGTAGAACATAATAAATTAATCAAGGAAGAAATTTAGTATGCACATACCAAATCTCCTCAAGAAAATATATTTTGTTTTTCAATTAAAACAAAATAATAATTTGAAAGAAACTGAAGAATTAATGTTAAAACCTTCAAGAAAGTGAAGCCCATTAAAGTCCATACTACTAAGATATAAAGTTAATATAAGAAGAGGATACACGACTTGCGAAGAAACTGGTTGAGAACTTGCTTTGTATTTGATACCACAGCTTCAACTTCTTCCATCTGCACATTAAAATAAAAGAAAATCTCTATCGATTATCTACCAATTAAAACAAAAGGTTGGATTGATTCAAATCATCACTGAAATTAAAGAACAAAACTCCATTTGCTTGAACATTATAGTGGAATATAAGACAATATTTCTTCATCCATTTATAATGAGTAGGATCAATTCAATTAATAACATGATACATCCATTCTCAATAATATGAAGAGACATTTGCCACTATTTATTCTTTTATAGGTAAATACACCACCCACACACTGCAGAGGGTTGATCCTATGACCTCACCCTCCAGCAGAAAAACCTCAATCATGTTATGAGGGGATGCCATTTGGTCCAGGGGCCATTGGCACATTTGTCATTTTATATTACGATGAAATAAGTCATCTATCCATGAAAGCTAGTTGAACGTACCTCAGTCATGTTTATGTAATCAAGGGGTAGACTTCCAACTGAGTTAACAG
Organism: Quercus dentata; assembly: GCA_028216015.1. NCBI lineage: Eukaryota > Viridiplantae > Streptophyta > Magnoliopsida > Fagales > Fagaceae > Quercus > Quercus dentata. Next base: position 82,662,953 of record CP116445.1, on the reverse strand, counting down.
GGCATGGCAAACCAACAAGTGTGGACTGCCAGAAAAGCCAATGAGGACATTAGACTAAGAAAACTGAAGGACAGACCAGAGGATTCAGGCCTGAAACAGAAAAATTCAAGAAAAATAAAATGTACAACCATGAGTGGTGCAATATCAGCTTGATTGACATCCACCCTTTCAATTTCATTAAGGCCCCATTCTACGGGTGTCGGTGCGTCATGAATATGTTCATCAACAAAACGAAAATTGCAATGAGAATGGTTGGTGCCTGATATTGGCTTGGGATTTTTAACACTAGCTCCCCAAGCAACAAGGGGAGTATCAGTGTTTGAAGGATGCCCATCTCCATGGCTTCCTGTGAGTGAAACCTTAAATTTGTCAGCATCTCATTTCAATATATCTAGCAAATTGAAGTAGTAGGGGGAAAAAAGGGATTTAGGGACAGAAAATTAAAAGCCTCATTCAAGGCAAACAGAAAGAGAGAACATCTTATTCAAACCGATTATGCATGTCTTTGAAGAAGTGTAAACCTAGAGCAACTCATGGAAGATGAAAGTTGCTTAAATCTAGATTATAACCATTGAATGCATGCAAAAAAAAAAAAAAAAAAAAAATCCCAAGAAAAGAAATGGAAGTTTCTAAAAGTTCCAACCTTTGTCACTCATTCCATGATCAGCTGTAAATATATATGCCATACGGTTGTCCTTGAAATGATCTTCAACCATATGATAAACCCTTTCAGCTATAGAGTCAACAACCTTTACATTATTGAGATAGATGAAGGAAAAGGGCCTATGTGCATGACCATTTGAATCACAACCAAGTAGGTGCAGAAATATTACAAGATTATCCTGTAGAAGTAACTCCTTCAACTTTGAGTCTTCATTGGACCTATTTAAAAGGCTCTGAAATTGATCAAAAGACCACTCATCCAAAAAGGATGCATCTGCATAACCAATAGTGATTTGACAAAGCATTGAATGAAATTGAGGATGATAGCAATTAACGTTTAACAATATAAGCATAATTCATCTGAACTTCTTTTCTCTTTGAGCGCTTACTTGTTAGCTTATAACATTTACCAATCAAAAAAAAAAAAAAAAAAAAAATGTTCAAAGGATGTACCAGTTGCAAAGTCTTCATACTCATGAGGATAGGTATTCCATGTGCTGTGTGGCACAGCACCGCAGAATATTGGAACAATGTCAGGACTCCCAAAAGCAAATGTATGGTGGCTTCGATTAAATACTGAATCAAATTCAACTGGATTAGCTTTCCATCCTGTGTACAAGATAGAATATTTTAGTGGACAGAATGTGACACCAGCCAGTAATATGATTTACATGCATTAATGTTTCAGTGTAAAAATGATATAAAGTGAAAGATGCAGGGGAGTTAATTTGGCTCAAGAAGATAGACAGTCCACCTTTTGTAACTGCACTTGGATCCTCATAGAAACCAGCGATTAGAGCAACATGTCCAGGTCTCGACTCTGTTGGAGGGCGTGCATGAGATACTCCCAGCGACCTTTCCCTTTAATAATGCTTCTTAAAAATGGAGCTCTGTAATTTCCTTCAGAATCAGGCTCAAAGAACTTGTCAGCACGCAAACCATCAGCTGCAATTTTTTTTTCCCATTCATAAAAGTTCTATATTTTATGACATGTAGTACACTAACAGCATATCTAAATTAGCAATTAACTAAGCCTTAACAACCAGTGAATTATTACTAGTCCATTTTCAAAATCTAAGTCAAGCGCGCCAACTCTTGGACATACTAACCGTTCAGACTGCTCATATTAGATAAAACAACTCCAATACAGAAACTTTCGGATTTCAACCCTGTAATGATTAATAATTTATACAAAGGAACTCTCAAAATCCCAAAACTTAATACACAATATTGAACAACCTTAGTACAAAATATAGCATAAACTCAAATTAGTCACCAACATTTCGTTCTATAAACAATCCTAACCCGACCCATCTCATATTCAATGCCATTTCCTAATTGGGTAATCTAAAATCACTAAACAAAGCCAAAAAACCATAGCAACATTTCACTGAGACAATTCAACAAACACTTAGTGCGCAAAGTTCTAATTGGGTTTGGGTCCGTACCAACGAGTAGCACGAGGCGCTTGGCTGGGGCATTGAAGCGAGGAGTGACAGGGTCCATGCCATGAACAATGGGGGTCTTGAAGTAGATATCGAAGATACTGAGCATGTAAACAGCGTGAAGAATGACACCCAGAACCACAAGCCATGTCTCTCGCCTCTTCAGCCATTTTCTTCTTCTTGTGCTGGTGCAGGCTATAGTTGCTTTGCTTCTTTCTATGTCCCTGTTGCCTAAGATCCCATCGCTACCTCCCATGTTTGATGCTTCTCGATTTGCACTATGTTTTCTATTTTTGCATTTTCTTTTTTTCTAAGTTTGTCAAAGAGCTATTAGGCCTCGATCTGAATCGGAGAAAAGTCGTTCCTAACTTCCAAAGTACATGAAGAATAACGAAAAAACGAATCCAATCTAGTCCGCCTTTTTTTTTGGGTGCGTGTTTTGGGTTTATGGTTTTCTTTCAAAGGCCCATTTGGTCCATAGTTATAAATGAAGCTTTTTAATTTCCATTTTTTGGGAGGTATTTATAAATGAAGCTGGTTTGATACCATTTTAGATTTACAAAGCATTTTTTTTTTGTGAGTTTTAATTAAGAAGTTAATGGTATCAGAGCCATGGATGGTAGGTGTATGAGTTTTATTTCTTTGCAATTAAGAAGTTACTAGGAACTTATATTACTACATAGCCACTACTTGCTCCTTGTTAGCGTTGGTCACCCTAGAGACTCGTTGGCAAACCATAGTTTCGCGTTGGTCAGCCCCTTTGTTGTAGCCGACGGACGGGCGTTGTTTGGGTGGTCCCGCGATGGAGTTTCTCGAGGAGGTGGTCCCGATAGCAAGGATACCAGTGGTTAGTAATAGTTCCGCCAGTAATCATTAATTGCTTAGAAAGAGAATAAATACATTTATCAGCTCATCATCTGTTTGCTTGTTCACACTTAGGCTAGGCACACATTAATTTGAAACATGGACTATGATGATATAGTTTATGATGAAGGTTATAGGATGAAAGATATAGATGATAATTGGTCAAATAGTGATATGGATTATGAAACCGATTTCGATCCCTGGACGGTGAAATTGATGATTATAATTATAATAGTAACACAAATAATTGGAGTACTTTAACAAGAGATAAAATCAACCGACTGATTAATAACCACAATAATAGTCTTTTAGATAAAATTAATAGAAAATTGGAATCCTTGGAAAACATTGACTGATTTGCTATATATACTAAAGTTGAAAAGAAAAATGATAGTTTTTTGGACCTCTATGAAAGAATGAAAGCTTTAAATTCACATTTTGAAAAAGATATAGAATTTGGACCCCATCATAGATCATCTTTTATAGAAACTATGACAGATAATTGGTGTTTAAATAATAGCTTAAAAGAAGTTGTAGATAAGAATTTACAGACATTAAAAGCAACTAAATGATTAGTTGATGAAAAAACTTACCCAATTAAGGAAAGAGTAACACGTGTAAAAGATAAAATTAAAGATCTCACAAAAGATAGAAGTACTATAGAAAATGACAGACTAAAAGAAATTTCTAGTTCGGTACTAGACACAGATAGACAAAAGAGCCTAATAGAGACAAACAAGAAAGAATCTCTACATGAGAAGTTGATAGATAATAAGAAAGAAATAATAAAAAAAAGGAATGGTAAAAGAGATGAAAGAAATATTTGAAAGACAGAATTGTGAATTAAAAGATGGAACTCTACGTAAAGGATTAGATATAGGAAAAGACATAGTAAAACAGAGAAACATGATAAAGAAAGATGATAGTCCTAGGAATTATGATGATAGTTTGAAAGAATTACATGAAAGACAAAATAGGAAAGATGTAGGGAAAGTAAAGGACATGCAAAAACCAAAAACAAATAGTAGTGAAGAATCCCTACGTAAGAATATAGAAATAGAAGAAAAGATGAGACATGAAAGAGAAAAAGTCAAAGTCCACAAAGGTAGGCAAAATAATTATGGTAATAGTGATAGTGTAGTAAAAGTAAAGATGGAAGTAAGAGACAAAAAGTGTAATAGTTTTAAAGAAGAAATTGATGAGAGACTTAAAACAATTTTGAGAATTGAAAACCACAGTTTAATAGAATTGGCTAAAAAGATAGAACTTTTAAATTTACCTTTAGAAACAGACAGATTAAGAGACATAACAGTTTTAAATACTACAGAGTTATCAGATAATGAGAAAACCGACAGACATGTTAATAGTACTATTTGTCATAAATGTAAAGGTTATGGACATACTAAAAAACAATGTAAGAGACATAATAGAATTACTAAACAAATTAGTAAATTAGAATTTGAGAAAGATATTATAAAAGAATTGATGGAAATATTTAATGTTAAACAAAAAGAAATAGATCAACTAAAGAAAGAGTTGAAATCAACCAACCCACTTAAAATTAATAAAAGAAAAAGAAAACAAAAAGACATAATAATAAAACTGATAGAAAATGTACCGAATCACCGTAAAGACAAAAAAGAATATTTATTAAAATTGAAAGACTCTATAGAAATACCTATTGCTTGCATTAGGTGTAGGAAATATGGACACCATGTTACAGAATGTCGAAAGAAAGAGAAAGAAAAAGACAAGAAAGAAAAGGTAAAAATAAAACAAGACGGTGTAGAGATAAAACCGGTGGCTTTACAAGACTTAATGACTGAAGCAAAAATGGTAAAAAAGGAAATTAAAGAAATTAAAGAAGAAAAAAATGATGGACATAAATGAACATAATATTGTAGAAATAATAAAAGAATTTTCTAATCCCATGATAGACCCCCTTGTTCCTCCTACGGATAAAGAAGTTGCAGATATTAATGTTTCACATAATAGTAATAAATTTGATAGACATAATTTCTTAAGTTTAATTAACAGAGTACTTCTCCAAAAATGGCATACAGATATTACTAAACCGTTTTCTTTGACTGAAATTGCTTTGACAGATTCAAGTGACGATATAGTTTATATACAAGAAAGATTAATACCCTTAAAGTATTATGAAAAATCATCCGAAAGATTAATTCAAGCCAATAGAGAAAAACTGATAATTAATTATAAGATACCTCATGATCATATATGCCATGACAGAATATATTTTGAGACAACCTTTGTATTAATTAAAGACTTTCCTTTTAAAATTATTTTAGGAACTCCTTTTATGAATTTAATTTATCCCTTTTTAGTGAGAGATGAAGGAATTAAGACTAATATATGGGAAAAAGATATATTCTTTAAATTAATTTTACCACTTGTCTTGTGTAAATACACTCTTCCAAAAAGGTTACTATTTTAACAGATATCAACGATAGAGGAATCTATAGAATTGAAAGAAGTTTGTCATCTTTAAAGGCGAATCGCTACTTGTTAATCAATTGTGAGAAAATGACAAAAAGAAAGATAAACAAGACTAAGAGACAGAGATATGTTTTTATTCTCCCTTCTTACATAAAGTCCAATCTACTGAAGAACTCATAAAAGACGAAAATATAAATACAATCTTTTGTAATCAATATGCATGGACTAATAGTATATGGAGTGATAGATGGCAACTTGAGACTATTGCCCCTACACCAAATATAAATGGTACAATTATTACTTCTTTTAATAATAATGATAAACATACTGATAGACTGATAGAAGTACTAAATGACAAATGTACACCCTTTATAGCATTTTTAAATATTCATATAAGAGATATTTTAATAAAAGAAGCTTTGACAGACTCTCCTTTATTGATCATTAAAGAAAATATTAATTGTGATAATCTCTTGAATAATGACAGATTTAATCCCCCTATAGACAGAATTAATCCCCTAATAGACTATCCTATTAGTAAAACACTTTATGAAGAGATATATAGTAATACATGCATGGATAGAATCATACTAGCTTTTAGAAATATTCTGAATATCACTTATCCCGACAGATACCATCATGACTACTCTAATATTATTCTTTCTCGGCAAGAGCACAAAAGTGTACAAAGAAAAGTTTGTTTTATAAATGTTGTTTGTTTTGTAAATGCTTTTATTACTTTTCTTGAAAAATATTTCAAAAGAATTTCACAGAAAGACAGAGGCAAAAGAATTTCAAAAGAAGTTTTGACAGAAAATATTTGTTCCAAATATAATCCTTTTCCCAAAACCCAATTGCAGACTACCATGAGTAAAAGATTCTCTCGGAAAAGACAAGGGCAAGGCACCCGGTGCAACCCAAAGGTACCGAAAACCTTGATAAAAATTTCGGATATGCATGAAGGCGTCTCGATAGAGACAATATCCCTTCGAGGATACGTTGCTAGCGAAGCAATGTATTCATGTGGTAATAAAAGTGTAATTTTGCAAAAAGTGCTCGGCGGTGATCTTATGTTTCAAGACGAAGAATTTCTGAGACCTTCCTTTACATATTAAACTACTTCTTGATAATTTACAGCAAAGATTCACCCTTAGACAGAAACCCTTATTCCAAATGACCCTTGTGCTTTGGAATTACATCTTGTTAGCAGGGGCATTTATTGAAGCACTCGGTTGTCAACTCCCTGGCAAGGAGGATGGAGATTCAAGCTCCACAAAGACAGAACTACAGTCTCTAAAAAGCTATCTTATAGGAACAAGCTTTTCAAAGCTCCACCCTAAGATTGACAAAAAATGAGACTTGCTATTAGAACCTTACCCCCTGAAATCCAACAGAATATATTAACTCATAGAGCTATAACAAGTTCTTATGAGAGATGGATGTATCTTTTTACAGTATTAGTCTCTACAACATTTATCAGAACAGAAGACATGACAGATGATCTATGGTTATCTCATAAGGCTAAATGGTATGACAGTTTTGGAAATTTAGATAGAGTTTATGAAAGAACAGGAGACATATTTGATCCCTACCCGGGATTACTTATCAACACAAAGAAAGAAGATCCGATGTCTGTGATCCCTTATGGTTATCTGAAATGCTAGAAGCAGGGTTTATCAGCAAATTAACCATTACTTCTGCAAATCAGATTAGTTTATTTCCCAAAGTCATCTAAGAAGCAAAGAAGACAGATTGAAGGACTTAATTATATGAAGATGGAAATCTGGAGTACTCTTCGAGTTTGGGACACTAGCTATTATATGGAAGCTCGGCCAGCACATATTTTAGTCCTTATCCACAATTGGTGTGGTATCCCTGAATATAATTGGTACAGGGGAGATACTTATTTATCATTTGATGATCCAGGTGCTCTGGCTCAAGAATGGTCTAATTTCATGAGTAATAAGATTTATGAAGTACAGAAAGAATTAGACAGAGGTTTCCATTTATATGGCTACACCGCCAGAATAGCTGTGTATGGCCCAAGACCTTCAGCAGGAAGGATCATTGGAAAAAGAAGGATTGTTAAAGACCCCAGTTGATGATGACCAAGGATCATGTTCCTGTTTTCCTTCCGATTTCATATTGTGCCCTATGTAATGATTATGGAGTGCTCCACGAGCATGAGCAAGATGAGGATAACTCTGATCCGCTAGATTATGATAACTACGCGGATACAGATTGATAGACAGATAGACAAGACGCAGACAGGCAGAATACTCTTCCGACAGACAACGACAACAGATCACTATTCACCAACGACAGATCACTATTCACCGGAGACAGATCACTATTCACCGACATGCATGAATAGCTTCCAGATGCAGATCTATTACAGTCCGCATGCAGATCTGATGCAGATCGAGAAAGATATTTTGAAAGATATTTTTGAGAATATTATTCACATGCAGACAGACTATTACTATTCAAGATAGACTTTTACTGTTCAAGATTCTACCAAGATGATTAACTTGAGTCCACTTTACTTAACTCAAGTTACTTTTGAAGACTTACCATGGTTTACTTTATCTATAAATAGACAGACTCAGAAGATAAAAGACAGGTCCAGAACAGAGGTCCAAATTTCCATTTCAATTCCAAGGTCCAATCCTCGGAAAGACTTTTAGCTTTCTTTTTCCCTTTTCCCGAAAGACTTTTGTACTCTCCCTTAGGTAGACTTTTGTACTTTACTTTCTTTTTGTAATCTTGTAACCTTCCCTCCGCATGAGACAATCTTGTAACCCTTTATAGATTTTACTTTGTAATCTTGTAACTCTTGAAATGACTCTTATTTTCAAAGCTTGTAAGAAAGACAGTTTGTTTTCAAGTATAATCAAAAAGATGAAGTATTTTCAAGTAAGATTTTATTTGTTTGAGTTTTTCAAATTCCATACTACTGTTTTAATCTATTTTGACTATATCTATTTTGCTATTTTCTTCCTTATCAACTATTTTATCATTGTTTATGCTTCTATATTCTTTCTTTGTGCTCTCTCCCGGGTAGTCAATGGTATCGAGCCAATGGATGGTAGGTGTATGAGTTTTATTTCTTTGCAATTAAGAAGTTACTAGGAACTTATATTACTACATAGCCACTACTTGCTCCTTGTTAGCGTTGGTCAGCCCTAGAGACTCGTTGGCAAACCATAGTTTCGCGTTGGTCAGCCCCTTTGTTGTAGTCGATGGACGGGCGTTGTTTGGGTAGTCCTGCAATGGAGTTTCCCGAGGAGGTGGTCCCGATAGCAAGGATACCAGTGGTTAGTAATAGTTCCGCCAGTAATTATTAATTGCTTAGAAAGAGAATAAATACATTTATCAGCTCATCATCTGTTTGCTTGTTCACACTTAGGCTAGACACACACTAATTTGAAACATGGACTATGATGATATAGTTTATGATGAAGGTTATAGCATGAAAGATATAGATGATAATTGGTCAAATAGTGATATGGATTATGAAACCGATTCTGATGATGAAATGGATAATTATAACTATAATGGTAACACAAATAATTGGAGTACTTTAACAGGAGATAAAATCAACCGACAGACTAATGATCACAATAATAGTTTTTTAGACAGAATTAATAGAAAATTGGAGTCCTTGGAAAATGTTGACAAATCCACTATATATACTAAAGTTGAAAAAGAAAATGATAGCTTTTTGGACCTCTATGAAAGAATGAAAGCTTTAAATTCACATTTTGAAAAAGATATAGAATTTGGACCCCATCATAGATCATCTTTTATAGAAATTATGACAGATAATTGGTTTATAAATAGTAATTCAAAAGAAGTTGTAGATAAGAATTTATAGATGTTAAAAGCAACTGATAGAAAAGTTGACCCAATTAAGGAAAGAGTAACACGTATAAAAGATAAAAGTACTATAGAAAATGACAGACTAAAAGAAATTTCTAGTGCGGTACTAGACACAGATAGACAAAAGAGCCTAATAGAGACAGACAAGAAAGAATCTCTACATGAGAAGTTGATAGATAAAGAGATGAAAGAAATGTTTGAACGACAGAATAGAGAAGTGAAAGACATAGTAAAACAAAGTAACATGACAATGAAAGAGAGAAAAGATGATAGTTTTGGAAATTATGATGATAGCTTGAAAGAATTGTATGAAAGACAAAACAAAAGACAAAACAATGAAATGGTATGTAGGAATTTAGATACAAAAGAGATAGAAGTAGAAGAAAAGATAAGACATGAAAGAGAAAAAGTCAACAAAGATAGGCAAAATAATTATGGAAATAGTGATAGTGTAGTAAAAGTAAAAATGGAAGTAAAAGACAAAAAGTGTAATAGTTTTAAAGAAGAAATTGATGAGAGACTTAAAACAATTGTGAATCGAAAACCACAGTTTAATAGAATTGGCTAAAAAGATAGAAATTTTAAGTTTACCAATGGAGACAGACAAAAAAAGAGACATAACAGTTTTAAATACTATTGAGATATCAGATAATGAGAAAATCGACAGACATGTTAATAATACTATTTGTCATAAATGTAAAAGATATGGACATACTAAAAAACAATGTGATGGACATAATAGAATTATTAAACAAATTAGTAAATTAAAATTTGAGAAAGATATTATAAATGAATTAATGGAAATATTTAATGTTAGTCAAAAAGAAGTAGATCAAGTTAAGAAAAAGTTAAAATCAACCAACCCACTTAAAATTAATAAGAGAAAAAGAAAACAAAAAGACATAATAATAAAACTAATAGACAATCTACCGAATCACCACAAAGACAAAAAAGAATATTTATTAAAATTGAAAGACTCTATAGAAATACCCATTGCTTGCATTAGGTGCAGGAAATATGGTCAACATGTTACAGAATGCCAAAAGAAAGAGAAAGAAAAAGACAAGAAAGAAAAGGGTAAAATAAAACAAGAAATTAAAGAAGAAAATCTGACAGACATAAATGAACATAATATTGTAGAAATAATAAAAGAATTTTCTAATCCCATGATAGATCCCCTTGATCCTCCTACAGATAAAGAAGCTATAGATATTAATGTTTCAAACAATAGTAATAAATTTGATAGACAGAATTTCTTAAGTTAATTGACTGAGTAATTCTCCAGAAATGGCATATAGAAATTACTAAACAGTTTTCTTTGACAGAAATTGCTTGGACAGATTCAGTCTTTGATATAAATTGTATACAAGAAAGATTAATACCCTTAAAGTATTATGATAAATCATCTGAAAGATTAATTCAGGACAATAGAGAAAAACTGATAATTAATTATAAAATAACTAATGATCATATATGCCATGACAGAATATATTTTGAGATGACTTTTGTTTTAATTAAAGACTTTCCTTCTAAAATTATTTTAGGAACTCCTTTTATGTCTTTAATTTATCCTTTTTTAATGACAGATAAAGAAATTAAAACTAATGTGTTAGGAAAAGATATATTCTTTAAATTCATTGTACCACATTGTCCCGAAAGAAATACACTCTTCCAAAGAGGTTACTAATTTAAGAGATATCAACGAAAGAGGAATCTATAGAACTGAAAGAAGTTTGTCATCTTTAAAGACAGAAATGCTACTTGTTAATCAATTGATAGAAAATGACAAAAAGAAAGATAAGCAAGATAAAGAGACAGAGATATGTTCTTATTCTTCTATTGCTTTCTTACATAAAGTCCAATCTACTGAAGAATTCACGAAAGATGGAAATATGAATATATGGACTAATAGTATATGGACTGACAGATGGCAATTTGAGACTATTGCCCCCACACAAAATATAGATGGTACAATTATTACTTCTTTTAATAATAATGACGGATATCTTGATAGAGTGATAGAAGTACTAAATGACAAATGTACACTCTTTATAGCATTTTTAAATATTCATATGATAGATATTTTAATAAAAGAATCTTTGACAGACTCTTATTTATTAATCATTAAAGAAAATATTAATTGTGGTAATTTCTTGAATAATGACTGATTCAATTTCCTAACAGATTAATTAATTATAATCCCCTGATAGATTGCCCTATTAATGAAAGACTTCACGAAGAAATTTTATTTCACATATTCTCACAAGATGAGATATATAGTAGTACATGTATGGATAGAATGGATAGAATCATATTAGATTTTAACCAATCTCTGAATCCCACTTACTTTGACAGACCCCATCATGACCACTCTAATATTATTGCTACTCGAAAAGAGCACAAAAGTGAACAAAGAAAAGTTTGTTTTATAAATTTTGTTTGTTTTATAAATGTTTTAATTGTTTTCCTTATAAAATATTTCAAAAGAATTTCACAGAAAGACATTGTGAGAAGAATTTTGAAAAGTTTTTATTTGTTCCAAATATAATCCTTTTCCAAAAACCCAATTACAGACTACCATGAGTAAAAGATTCTCTCAGAAAGACAAGGGTAAGGCACCAGCGGTGCAACCGGCAGGTTTCAAAGCCCTCGAGTCAAAATTTCGGATATGCATTAAGGCGTCTCGATAGAGACAATATCCCTTCAGGATACGTTGCTAGCAGAGGCAATGTATTCATGTGGTAATAAAAGTGTAATCTTGCAAAAAGTGATCGACAGCAATCTTATGTTTCAAGACGGAGAATTTACAGACCTTCCTCTTCATATTAAACTACTTCTTGATAATTTACAAGCAGCATTCACCCTCAGACATTTAAAACCCTTATTCCAAATGACCCTTCGTGCTTTGGAATTACATCTTGTTAGCACCGGGGCATTTATTGAAGCTCTCGGTTGTCAACTCCCGGCAAGGAGGATGGAGATTCAAGCTCCACAAAGACAGAACTACAGTCTCTAAAAAGCTATCTTATGGGAACAAGCTTTTCAAAGCTCCACCCTAGGATTCAGCAAAAACCGAGACTTGCTATTAGAACCTTACCCCCTGAAATCCAACAAAATATATTAACTCATAAAGCTATAACAAATTCTTATGACAGATGGATGTATCTTTTTAAATTATTAGTCTCTATAGCATTTATCAGAGCAGAAGACATGACGGGTGATATATGGTTATCTCATAAGGCTAAATGGTATGACAGTTTTGGAAATTGAGACGAGTTTATGAAAGAACAGAGAGATGATTTGATCCCTACCGGGATTACTTATCAACACAGAGACAGAAGATCCGATGAATCTGTGATCCCTTATGGTTATCGAAATGCTAGAAGTAGGGTTTATCAGAAAATTAACCATTTACTCGCAAATCGATTAGTTTATTTCCCAAAGTCATCCAAGAAGCAAAGAAGACGATTGGAGGACTTAATTATATGAAGATAGAAATCGGAGTACTCTTCTAGTTTGGGACACTAGCTATTATATGGAAACTCGGCCAAAGACACATTTTAGTTCTTATCCATGATTGGTGTGGTATCCTTGAATATAACGGTATACGGGTGATACTTACTTATCTTTGGATGATCCAGTGCTTTGGCTCAAGAATGGTCTAATTTCATGAGTAATAAGATTTATGAAGAAAGAAAAAGAATTAGATAGAGGTTTTCATTTATATGGCTACACCGACGGGATAGTCGTGTATGGCCCAAGACCTTCAAAGCAGAAGGCTCATTGGGAAAAGAAGGATTGTTAAAGATCCCGCATTGATGATGACCAAAGATCAAGTTCATGTTTTCGTTCCTATTTCATATTGTGCCCTATGTAATGATTATGGAGTGCTCCACGAGCATGAGCAAGATGAGGATAACACGATCCGCTAGATTATGATAACTACGCTGGATACTGATTGATAGACAGAATAGACAGAAAAGCACTGAATAGAGCGAAAGCGCATGCATGCAGAATACTCTTCCGCTGCACAACGGCGCAGATCACTATTCACCGACGAGCGGCAGATCACTATTCACCAAATGATGATCACTATTCACCGGAGACAGATCACTATTCACCGACATGCATGAATAGCTTCCAGGCAGATCCATTACAGTCCGGATAGATACAGACAGATCCAGAAAGAGATTTTGAAAGATATTTTGACAGAATATTATTCACATACGGACAAACTATTACTATTCAAGATAGACTTTTCTTGTTCAAGATTCTACCGACAGATTAACTTGAGTTCACTTCATTTAACTCAAGTTACTTTTGAAGACTTACCATGGTTCACTTTATCTATAAATAGACAGGACTTCAAGACAGAAGATAGGTCCAGAACAGGAGGTCCGCATTTTAGGTCCAATTCCAAGGTCCAGAACAGAGGTCCAGATTTTAGGTCCATTTCCAAGGTCCAATAGATCCAAGATAGCCCTCTCCCTCGGAAGGACTTTTAGCTTTCCTTTTCCCTTTCCCTGAAAGACTTTTGTACTTTACTTTCTTTTTGTAATCTTGTAACCTTCCCTCCAGACAGACAATCTTGTAACCCTTTACTGATTTTACTTTGTAATCTTGTAACTCTTGAGGCGGTGTTTATTTTCAAAGCTTGTAAGAAAGACAGAAGTTTTCGATTTTAATCAAAGACAAGTATTTTCAAGTAAGATTTTATTTGTTTGAGTTTTCATATTCCATACCCTGTTTTAATCTATTTTGACTATATCTATTTTGCTATTCTCTTCTTTATCAACTATTTTATCATTGTTTATGCTTCTATATTATTGCCGTGCTCTCTCCCGGGTAGTCAATGGTATCAGAGCTAAAACCTTGTAACAAAAATATAATTTTTCCTATTTTTTCTACATACTCCCCCGACCTAACTATATTACAAATCGCATTATATAAACCCTACCATTAATGTATCAATTGAACTGCTCCTTTCACTCTCAAAATCATATTTTTGACTTTTGTTGGAAAATGTAGAAATATTAGCAAATCATGAACGGTCTTGTTGGGGAGAATTATGCTCACTATTTCAATGGTATAGTGTGGCCTTTCCTTGCTTTGAGAGGGAAGAATAAACAAAGCCAAAAAAACTATTCCTTTGATAATGATGACTAAAAACTGTTTTCATCTACTCACATCCAAGTATCGAACCCCAAAAATAGCAAAAGAAAGCCATGAAAATTTTATTATACAAAAATTTAAAAAGTTGAAAAGATGATGTTCTTAATTTACAATTTATTGGGTAATAACTTCAAAATACCACACATGTTTGAAGGGAAGTGCACACATAGATATTGAAATATGCATATCTCTATCATACAAAGTTTAAAAGACCAGGGAGCCTTTAGCATAAGCCTTGTAATTGTTGTCATTCTTGAGTAAGTTAGTGAGACTATAACTATAAGAAGTTCCCGTAATCTCTCTATACTTTCCCCACCATTTCATGAAGCTACTCCCAGGCAAGAAAATCTCGGACAACATCTGCGTAATTTTTCATCAAATCCAATACATAATTTTCAAATTCAATCAGTTCTTTCTTTGTAGAGTCCTCCTCAACAGTTGATCCTTCATTAGTCAGCAATTTGCATGAAATGAGAGCCTCCTCAACATGAGCCCAAAAGCGTGAATCCTCTGTCAAACTTGTCGCCACATTCTATTTCTTCATTTCATTTGGAACACTTGAAGGTTTCTTCATTTCTTTCAGCAATTGCTCCAATTTTATGTAATGTTTAGGCCTTCCTTGTTTTATGTAGCCTTGTTTGCTTGCCTTGTAGTAATCGGCTATGTCCAGTGGCTCAATCATCCTTTGGTAATTTGTTCCCCCGAAGAGCCAACGGGTACAAAGGGAGGCACCCACTGTTTGAGGCCTTTTCTCCGCTTGATCAGCCATTTCTTCCCAAAGAACATGTAAGGATTTTCTTATGCTTTACCAGGTCAATATTACTCATATCGATTACATTTTTTGTATCTATCATAGTAGCCAACTCTGTCATCTTTAGACACCTTCTTATATCTGTTCTAGATAAGCCATATATACTTTTATTTCATTCAACCCCTTGGTGGGATCAAAAGCCTGCTTGTTTAAAATTACCATAATTTATTCTCGTCTTTCTGTCTTTTCAATGACACCGTTGATGTCAACGTTCTATGGTTGCTGCAATAACTTGTAAAAATGAGTTGGGCCATAATAAGGGGAGTCAATGGTATCGGAACCATGGATGGTAGGTGTATGAGTTTTATTTCTTTGCAATTAAGAAGTTACTAGGAACTTATATTACTTCATAGCCACTACTTGCTCCTTGTTAGCGTTGGTCGCCCTAGAGACTCGTTGGCAAACCATAGTTTCGCGTTGGTTAGCCCCTTTGTTGTAGCCGAAGACGGACGGGCGTTGTTTGGGTGGTCCCACAATGGAGTTTCCCGAGGAGGTGGTCTCGATAGCAAGGATACCAGTGGTTAGTAATAGTTCCGCCAGTAATCATTAATTGCTTAGAAAGAGAATAAATATATTTATCAGCTCATCATCTATTTGCTTGTTCACACTTAGGCTAGGCACACACTAATTTGAAACATGGACTATGATGATATAGTTTATGATGAAGGTTATAGCATGAAAGATATAGATGATAATTGGTCAAATAGTGATATGGATTATGAAACCGATTTTGATAAAGTGAAATGGATAATTATAACTATAATGGTAACACAAATAATTGGAGTACTTTAATAGGAGATAAAATCAACCGACTGGACTAATAATCACAATAATAGTTTTTTAGATGAATTAATAGAAAATTGGAGCCCTTGGAAAATGTTGACAGATCCACTATATATACTAAAGTTGAAAAAGAAAATGATAGCTTTTTGGACCTCTATGAAAGAATGAAAGCTTTACATTAACATTTTGAAAAAGATATAGAATTTGGACCCCATCATAGATCATCTTTTACGTAAATTATGATGAGATAATTGGTTTATAAATAGTAATTCAAAAGAAGTTGTAGATAAGAATTTACAAGCAATGTTAAAAGCAAGTAGATAGAAAAGTTGACCCAATTAAGGAAAGAGTAACACGTATAAAAGATAAAAGTACTATAGAAAATGATAATAGAAAAACTAAAAGAAATTTCTAGTACAAATTACTAGTAAAGACTAGACATAGATAGACAAAAGAGCCTAATAGAGACAGAAAAAGAAAGAATCTCTACATGAGAAGTTGATAGATAAAGAGATAAAAAGAAATGTTTGAACTACAGAGTAAAGAAATAGAGAAGTGAAAGACATAGTAAAACAAAGTAACATGACAATGAAAGAGAGAAAAGATGATAGTTTTGGAAATTATGATGATAGCTTGAAAGAATTATTTGAAAGACAAAACAATGAAATGGAAACACATGCCAAAAGAAGAATTTAGATACAAAAGAGATAGAAGTAGAAGAAAAGATAAGACATGAAAGAGAAAAAGTCAACAATGGTAGGAAAAATAATTATGGTAATTTAAAAGAAAAGGCAAATAGTAATAGTGTAGTAAAGTAAAAATGGAAGTAAAAGACAAAAAGAGTAATAGTTTTAAAGAAGAAATTGATGAGAGACTTAAAACAATTGTGAACGGAAAACCACAGTTTAATAGAATTGGCTAAAAAGATAGAAATTTTAAGTTTACCAATAGAGACAGACAGAAAAAGAGATATAACGGTCTTAAATACTATTGAGATATCAGATAATGAGAAAAACGATAGACATGTTAATAATACTATTTGTTATAAATGCAAAAGATATGGACATACTAAAAAACAATGTTGATACATAATAAAATTATTAAACAAATTAGTAAATTAGAATTTGAGAAAGATATAATAAATGAATTAATGGAAATATTTAATGTTAGTCAAAAAGAAGTAGATCAAGTTAAGAAAAAGTTAAAATCAACCAACCCACTTAAAATTAATAAGAGAAAAAGAAAACAAAAGGACATAATAATAAAACTAATAGAAAATCTACCAAATCAATAAAGACAAGAAAGAATATTTATTAAAATTGAAAGACACTATAGAAATACCTATTGCTTGCATTACAAAGGAAATATGGTCACCATGTTACGGATTGTAGAAAGGAAGAAAAAGCCAAGAAAGAAAAAGACAAGAAAGAAAAGGTAAAAATGAAATTAAAACAAGATGGTGTAGAGATAAAACCAATAGCTCTAAGTCTTTAAAAGTAAGAAGAAATGGTAAAAAAGGAAATTAAAGAAATTAAAGAAGAGAATCTATCTGGACATAAATAAAAATGATATTGTAAAAGTCTTTTTTCTAATTCCATGATAGACCCCTTTGATCCTCCGGACAGATAAAGAAGTTATAGATATTAATGTTTCAAACAATAGTAATAAATTTGATAGACAGAATTTCTCAAGTTTAATTGAATAGTAATTCTCCAAAATTGGCATATCGATGAAATTACTAAAAAGTTTTCTTTGATAGAAATTGCTTTTGATTAGAATCTTGATATAAATTATATACAAGAAAGATTAATACCCTTAAAGTATTATGATAAATCATCCGAAAGATTAATTTAGGCCAATAGAGAAAAGGGATAATTAATTATAAAATACCTAATGATCATATATGTCATGACAGAGAATATATTTTGATCTTTAACACCTTTGTTTTAATTAAAGACTTTCCTTCTAAAATTATTTTAGGAACTCCTTTTATGGCTTTAATTTATCCTTTTTTAATGACAGATAAAGGAATTAAAACTAATGTGTTAAGAAAAGATATATTCTTTAAATTCATTTTATCATCAAGTGATAAAGAAATACACTCTTCCAAAGAGGTTACTATTTTAATAGATATCAACAATAAGAGGAATCTATAGAATTGAAAGAATTATTCATCTTTCTGAAGATAGAAATGCTACTTGTTAATCAATTGTGAGAAAATGACAAAAAGAAAGATAAACAAGACAAAGAGAGAGAGATATGTTCTTATTCTCCTATTGCTTTCTTACATAAAGTCCAATCTCTGAGAAGAATTCATAAAAGACGGAGATATGAATATAGTCTTTTTGTAATCGTATGCATGGACTAATAGTATATGGAAGGATTGGATGACAATTTGAGACTATTACCCCCACACAAAATATAGATGGTACAATTATTATTTCCTTTAATAATAATGACAGATTTCTTGATAGATTGATAGAAATACTAAATGACAAATGCACACCCTTTATAGCATTTTTAAATATTCATATAAGAGATATTTTAATAAAAGAAGTTTTGATGGCAATTCTTCTTTATTAATCATTAAAGAAAACATTAATTGTGATAATTTCTTGAATAATAATGATTAAATCTCTTGACAGGAAGAATTCATTATAATCCCTTGATGATTGTCCTATTAATGAAAGACTTTACGAAGATAGAATCATACTAAATTTAAGAAATATTTGAATCTCATTTACCTTGACAGATCCCATCATGACTACTCTAATATTATTGCTACTGAAAAGAGCACAAAAGTGTAAAGGAAAGTATGTTTTATAAATGTTGTTTGTTTTGTAAATGCTTTTATTACTTTTCTTGTAAAATATTTCAAAAGAATTTCTGAAGGGATAAGACAGAGGCAAAAGAATTTCAAAAAAGTTTTTTTGAGAAAAATATTTGTTCCAAATATAATCCTTTTCCCAAAACCCAATTGAGAGAGAATCTTTTACCATGAGTAAAAGATTCTTCGAAAAGACAAGGGCAATAAAAACTTCTTTTGCAACCCAAATGTCTCGAAAACCTTTTGAAAAATTTTAAATGCAAAAGGCTAGAAAAGACAATATAAAACAAACAACATTTATAAAGGCAATGTATTCATGTGGTGATAAAAGTGTAATATGCAAAAAGTAGTCATAATGGTGATTTTATGTTTCAAGATGAGAATTCTGAGACCTTCCTTTTCATATTAAACTACTTCTTGATAATTTCATTAATAGAACAATCTTTAAGGGATTAATTTAAAACCCTTATTCCAAATGACCCTTTATTCTTTGGAATTACATCTTGTTAACTTTGGTGCAATTATTGAAGCACTTAGTTGTCAACTCCCTGGCAAGGAGGATGGAGATTCAAGCTCCAAAATGACAGAATCATAGTCTCTAAAAAGCTATCTTATGGGAACAAGCTTTTCAAGGTTGCACCCTAAGATTCAAAAAAAATAATAAGACTTGCCATCTATATTTTACTTCCCGAAATTCAATTGAGAAAATATTGACTCATAAAGCCCTAACAAGTTCTTATAAAGATGGATTCATCTTTTCACAAAGATTAGTTTCTACAAAGAATTAGGAGAATAAAACAAGGAGGATATGATAGACGATACATGGCTATCTCATAAAGTTTACATGGTATGAAAGTTTTGGAAATGATTAACAAGTTTATGAAGGACTAGGAGAAGATGACAATCCTTACCCGGATTACTTATCAATACTCTATCGAAGATCATTTTAAATTTGTGATCCTTTTTGGCAATATGTCGAAATGTTAGAAGCTGGGTTTATTAGCAAATTAACCATAACTTTTTCCAAAATATTAGTTTTATTTCCTAATGTCATCTAAGAAGGGATAAATTAAAGATTGGAGGACTTAATTATATGAAATTACTAAAAGAGTACTCTTTAATTGGAATAATAGCTATTATATGGAAGTTCAACCAGCCCACATTTTAGTTCTTATCCATGATTGGGGTTGTATCCCTGAACATAATTTTTCAAATGAGATTTTTTATTTATCACTTGATGATTAATCTTTCTTGCTCAAGAATGGTCTAATTTCATGAATAACAAGATTAATGATGTACAAAGAATTAGACAGAGAAGACTTCCACTTATATGGCTACACCAACAGGATAGTCATTAATATATGGTCCAAGACCTTCAAAGATTAAAGCTTATTGGGCAAGGAAAGATTGTTAAGGATCCTATAACTAATGAGGGGGAATAAAAGGATCGTGGTCCTATTTACCGTCTTCTTTCATATTATGCCCTATGTAATAGTTATGGAGTGTACCACGAGCATGATGAGGACAACTCGATTTGCTAGACTATGATTTTTACCAGATACATATTGATAGACAAAAGGCTATTGGTTTTATCAGATAGAATATTTTGTTTTAATTTTATTTTTACCAGATTACTATTCTACGATAGATCACTATTCACTGACAGATCACTATTCACCGACATGCATGAATAGCTTTTCTATAGTGATCCATTTTAATAAATATTCTTTCTTGATCTTTAAAGATATTTTGTAGAATATTATTCACATGTAGATAGATAGACTTTTGACTTTTATTATTCAAGATTTTAAGTGGGTTGCATTAACTTGAGTTCACTTCACTTAACTGAGGTTACTTTTGAAGACTTACCATGGTTCATTTCATCTATAAATATCAGGACTTCAAAAGAAGACAAGTCCAGTTCTAAGGTCCAAATTTTAGGTCCAAGTTTCCATTTCAATTCCAAGGTCCAATCCTCTGAAAGACTTTTAGCTTTCATTTTCCCTTTCCCCGAAAGACTTTTGTACTCTCCCTTAGAAAGACTCTTTGTATTTTTACTTTGGTTTTTTTGTAATCTTGTAACCTTCCCCAAGAGAAGCTTTAAATAATCTTTAACCTTACCTTTTAAGAGATGACAATCTTTAAGATTTGATGATTTTACTTTGTAATCTTGTAACTCTTAAAGGACCAGTGTTTATTTTCAAAGCTTGTAAGAAAACTTTGTTTTAAGCCTTTTAATCAAATATTATGGATGTATTTTCAAGTAAGATTTTATTTGAAAGATTTTCATATTCCATACTATTATTTAATCTATTTTGACTATATCTATTTTGCTATTTTCTTCTTTATCAACTATTTTATCATTGTTTATGCAAGCCTCAACCCGGAATACTAGATTACGGGTACCTCAACAAATACAGTGGAAAGATATAACCCTTCTTGAAAGATGGCAACTTGAAGCTATTCCCCCCACACCAAAAATAGAAAACACCGAACCGGACTTCATAGCCCAAAATATAGATGGTACAGTTATTATTTCTTTTAATAATAATGGTAGACATACTGATAGTGTCATAAGACCTAGTAGTTCTACAGGTAGAAAGAGCCCTATGATGTTTACCCCTAGAAGCTCCTTTTCCTCTAGGACACCTTTCTCTGATTCCAAACCTTTACCTCCCCAGAATCTTCCTCCAGTTATACACCTTCCCCCTATAAATACTAAAAAAACCCCTATTCAGACAGAGCGACTTATTATCCGATAGATACCACACAACCTACCCCTAATGTGCACCAACCTCTTTATCACCCCCAACCTCAACCCGATTCTCCTACCCACACAGATATATTAGGATTTATAGATGATAGACAAATTAATGTTTTATCTAAAGAATTTGTTTTAGATAAAGAACTACTAAAATATGATTATTTAAAACCCGAAAATAATGACAGAAAGAACCAATTTTTTGAAGAATATAATGAACATGAAAGAAACAATTTAAGAACTAAGTACTTTGAAATGATGACAGACTTACAGACACACTTTAGTTTCTTTGACTTTTTGGACTATCATGACAAAAAGATAAGTGTAATAGAGAAAATATTATCATGGACAAAGACAGAAAATCATGAGAAAGTGTATCGGACTTATCCACCATTTGAATCAATTATATTAAGTCAAAATAGTGGAGTCCAAGTTTTGGCTACACCTATTAAAAGACCCAGTCTAAGTGATGATAATAAGAATCTAGATAGTATAATTCAACAGAACAATTACACCAATACTTATCTAAAAACTATTGGTCAAAAGCTACAAGAGATAGAAGACAGACTTATACCCCCTTCTACTTCCATAAAAAAAGAAAACACGTCTAATACCCCTTTATTTATCCCTCATGAGATACCTCCTCACCTTAGAGCCCCTTTAAAGAAACCCATGACAGAGAAAAGCGATAATTTACTTAATGAAATAAATAAAAATTAGACTTAATGAAATTAGAATCATCAAAGGATATGGAGCCATTAAAAATAAGAATATTATAACATTAAATAAAAAGGAAGAACTGACTCTTGAGGATGAAGAATCGAAGACAATCAATTGATGATTTGACATATATAAATAATTTGGAATCACAATTTACAAATAAATTACGAATTAATAAATTAATTTTAGCATCTTCATCACAAGATCGTAAAAAGGAAAGAATTGACGACTTATACCCCGTAAAGAATTGGTATCCTAAACCTACTCCCCCCGATTTACAATTTGAAGAAAGACATACTTATGTTAATTCATCTTATTCGCCGGATTTAATTTATGAATGGAATATTGATGGAATGTCAGAATATGAAATAATAAACCTTTTACATGAGATGACTTTGCTCACTAATGTTTATAAAAATCATGGAAAACAAGATCATCAGATAGCTCATTTAATAGTCACTGGTTTTCTTGCCAGTTGAAAGGTTGGTGGGATCATTATTTAAATAATGATGACAGAAATGGAATATTGATGTTGTTAAAAGAGAAACAGATGGAAGTATTATAATGACAGATAGAGCATGACCTTCACAAGATGCGGTTAATACTTTAATTTTTACTATAACTAAACATTTTGTTGGTGATCCCAATCAATATAAAGAAAGAGCTTGAGATGTTTTAATTAATTTAAGATGTCCACAACTTTCAGATTTTAGATGGTATAAAGATGTTTTTATTTCAAAAGTTTTAAGTAGGAATGATTGCCAACAGTCCCTATTGGAAAGAAAAATTCATTCTTTGGTTTACCCTATTTCTTTGCTCAGAAAGTTAGACTTGATATAGTTAATAATGACGGAACTATAGATTATCCTAGCCTAACATATGGAGACATAATATCTTCAATTAATAAAACAGGTTTATGGCTATGTAATGACTTAAGGCTAAAAAACCGGATAGAAAAAGAAAAAAGATTTGCTAAAAAAGAGCTAGGAACTTTTTGTGAGCAATATGGTTTTGATCCATTGATTGCTCCCTCTAGGAAAAGAAGAAAAGAAAAGAAAGATGACAGAAGTGATAGATATAAGAACAATAATAGAAGATATTATAAAAGTAAGTCTAAAGACAAGAAAGAAGAATCCAAAAGAAAGAAATATGATAGACGTAGGGAAAGTGACATTATTTGCTTCAAATGTGGGAAAAAGGGACACACTAGTAGATATCTTTGTAACTTTCAAAGACAAATAAATAAACTTGATATATCAAGAAAATTAAAAGATAAATTAATGAGTATAATAGAACCGATGAGATAGTGATGAAACAGATAATGGAATTCACGAGATAGATAATATTAAATGACACTTCATCATCCTCTCTTGAGATGTTTCTTCACATGATGGAAATGTTCAATTATGTAATCGTAATAATCTCGATAATTGTTATTGTAAAAGAAAATTAAAGATATGTGTCTTAACAAAACAAGAAGACATAATAATGGATTTGATAGATAAACTTCCAGATCTACAATCAAAAAAAGACTATTTATCTAAATTAAAAGAATCTTTAACTGAAATCGATAGATTTGAAATAGATCTAAAAGACTATAAGTCAACTTATATTTTTACAGAAATTACTGATAGATTTAAACCCAATAAACCTATAACTATGACAGACCTACAAATAGAGATTAATAGCCTAAAAAATGAATCGAAAAAATTGAAATCAGAAAATTTCATATTAAAAGGCATGGTAGAATAGATAACTGCGCAGGTAATTAGCATAAAAGATAGAATTAAATATTGTAATGAACCTCTCACGGACTCCTCTCTTCTTGACAAACATCATTATATTGGTGAAAGTTCTCATAAAGAAGATGATAAAGATGAATTTTTAAATATAATTGACAGGATGATATTTCAAAAATGGTACACAGAGATAATTTTAGTAGTTCATAAAGAATTTTCATTAATGATTATTGCCCTTGTTGATTCAGTCTTTGATATGAATTGCATACAAGAAGGATTAATACCCTCTAAGTATTATGAATCAACAAATGACAGATTAACTCAAGGCTAATGGTGATAGACTTAAAATAAGTAATAAGCTAACTAAGGCATACATATATAATAATGGAATCAAGTTGAGAACACCTTTCTTCTTAAGAGATAAGTTGTCCTCTAAAGTTATATTAGGAAATCCTTTTTTGGCTTTAATCTACCATTTCTTCACGACAGATAATGGAATATGTACTAATGTTTTAAAGACAGAAGTTTTCTTTAAGTTCCTCCTACCCCCATTCCCCAAAGATATACACTTATTGAAAGAAATTTCCATCTCAAAAGATAAAAGTGATGATGAGATTCTTACAATGGCAGACTTAGTGATAGATGATGATGAGATTCCTACAATGGTAGATAATACTATTCTACCCAAGAAGATGTAGTACTTAAGTATATATATACTTAAGTATGTATATATATGTATATATATATATATATAAAAAAAAAAAAAAAAAAAAGATTTCCTACTTTTGTTGACTATTCTAGTCTTTCTTTTGTTCCTACGTATCTTTTGTTCCTATGTATCTTTCCATCATTTCTCCTATCCCTTTGCTAGGATCTTTGCCTTGTACTATAGGTTCATGACTTTAGTTTATTCTTGTCCTTTCTCATCATATATTTTACCATTTCATAGTAACCTTTAAATAGTTAATTTTAAAATTAACGGTCAATTGCCTAGCAAGCAAGATAGCCATTCTAAGGCTAAAATCTCGGACCAAATCCTGCCAAAAATATAAATCTTTATTACAGATTTCAATTAAAGCATGAAGGCGTCTCAATAGAGATAATATCCCCTCAGAATACGGGGTCAAAAATGACAGTGTATTCAAGTGGTCGACAAAAGACACTTTGCCAAACAAGATAGACAAGACGAGATAGACACACAGGTCCCTATCCCCTTGCGCCGATTAGTTTCCAACAGATACTGAGACAGATGAAATCCTCCTTTATCCTCTCCAAACTATAGGACTCATGTGATGAGAAGGAGACAAAAAGAAGACAAGAGAGAGATAGATACAAAAAGAAGACAAGAGACCAAAAGATAAATCCAAAAGATATTTTAGTTCAATATTATTCGAAAAGACAAAAAGAAGACGGATAGAAAAGTTATTGTTCACCAAAATACTTTTACCGGATTGCTCAAGATAGACTTTGATAGAAAAGACAAAAAGAAGACGGATAGACTATTACACGTTCAAGATAGACTTTTACTGTTCAAGATTCTACCGACAGATTAACTTGAGTTCACTTCACTTAACTCAAGTTACTTTTTGATGGTTCACTTCATCTATAAAAGGACAGACTCAAGATGGAAGATAGGTTCAAAATTCTAGGTCAAATTTTAGGTCCATTTCCAAGGTCCAATAGATCCAAGATAGCCCTCTTCCTCGTAAAGACTTTTAGCTTTCCTTTTCCCTTTTCCCGAAAGACTTTTGTACTTTACTTTCTTTTTGTAATCTTGTAACCTTCCCTCCGGACATACAATCTTGTAACCCTTTCTGATTTTACTTTGTAATCTTGTAACTCTTACAAAGTGTTTATTTTCAAAGCTTGTAAGAAACAGAAGTTTTAGTTTTAATCAAAGACAAGTATTTTCAAGTAAGATTTTATTTGTTTCAGTTTTCATATTCCATACTGTTTTAATCTATTTTGACTATATCTATTTTGCTATTCTCTTCTTTATCAACTATTTAATCATTGTTTATGCTTCTATATTCTTGTTGTATTCTCAAGGATAAAATCAATCAAGAGTTACAAGATTACAAAGTAAAAAAGTAAAGGGTTACAAGATTATTTGTCTAGAGGGAAGGTTACAAGATTACAAAAAGAAAGTAAAGTACAAAAGTTTTCGGGGGAAAGGGAAAAGGAAAGCTAAAAGTCTTTTTTGAGGGAGAGGGCTATCTTGGATCTATTGGACCTTGGAAATGGACCTAAACTCGGAAATTTGGACCTTAGTTCTAGACCTATCTTCTGTCTTCGAAGTCTGTCTATTTATAGATAAAGTGAACCATGGTAAGTCTTCAAAAGTAACCTGAGTTAAGTGAAGTGAACTCAAGTTAATCTGTCGGTAGAATCTTGGACAATAAAAGTCTATCTTGAACAGTAATAGTCTATCCGTCGGTAGAATCTTTAAAAAGTCTATCTTTTTTTCGTCCGGCACGCATCTTTGGTGAACGCCTTCTTTTTATCTTTTTTTCGTCACGAAAATATTCTCGCTAAAATATCTTTCTGGTCTGTCTTCATTCTATCATTTTATCTTCACGATCCGTCGGTTCTGTCTTCTTTTGTCTTCTTTTGCATCTCTCTGTCTCTTGTCTTCTTTTTGTCTTATCTGTCACATGTCATAGGGGTCTTGGGAATCTTGAAATGCTTCCGGATGAGTTCCGTAATTTGGAGAAGAGGATTCCATTATTGTGTCATCTTCATCATCTGATATTTGTGATGCGACTTCAAGCGCTTGCTTTTTGAGTCTGTCTTCATCTCAAACAGAGGCAAGCGGGCATCGAACTTGACTCTTTTCTAAAAAGAAATTAGAACTTTCATGTCTGGGAGGAAGAGGTCTTTTTCTCGTAATTCTTGGCAAATATGATCAAAATTAAACTTATTCCACCATTTTAATTTAAACTTTCTCGTGAGCATAGGAAAAGGATACTGGGGATGCTTTTCTATCTTGTATTCCCATCTAATGATCCATGGGAGATCCGGAAACCCGTAAAAGAAATCGTAAAAGATGTGGGAAATCCCTAAGATGCAGTATGTTAGGTTCTTTCTTGAAAGTCTCATAAGCTTTTAAAAGATTAGGAGGAAGAATCATAGTTTCAGGGACCATAGGAATTCCACCAAGTCAATGAACCATCTTGGAATCATCATGTCTTTCTTTTCGTACATATCAAATCGGAAAAACCAAGTATGCCTGTTAATATTATTTTGGAATAAAAGGAATCTGTCCCAAGCTTCCATATAGTCATAATAATTATAAAACCGAGGCTCAAAAGGTACAGAAAAATTCCTTGTGATCCAGGGTTGTGCTTTCCAACGAGAAGGGGTGAGAATCTATTTTATAACAACTTTAGAATAACCAATTATGTTTGGTTCTCGGGAACAAGGCATATGTGTAACTAAAATTGAGTCTGTATCTACTAAAATAAGCTCATAAAATGTTTGGGTCTTTAAAGTTTCTGTCTTAGGATGTTCCCATCCTGGGGGTAGGAGCTGTCGGACAAGGGAGAGGGTGTCTTTTATGTGTTTGGTATTCAGTTCAATCCACAAAATAAAATTCCATGAGTCTTTTGGGATCTCAAATTTGTGATCTTCTTTTGGGATTTGGGTTTGAGTTTCTAGAGAGGTAGAGGATCTATATTTTGGTTGGTTGGAAGGAGAGGCCAAAGGAGGAAAAGAAGATGCAACTACATTAAATGGTTTCTTTAAAGGAGGGGTTGAGGAAGTTGGGGGTAGGGCATAAGTCTGTTTGGATGTTGGATTGGGGCTTGGGGAGAGTGGTTGGAAAGGGTTTGGGTTCTGATTAATGGGGATCTGTCTAGAGATTTATTTGAAGAGAAAGTGGGTGAAGTGAAAGAAGGGCAAGGGAGGAATCGCTAGGGGGGAGGAGGAATTGGGGGAGCAAGATAAGACTGTCTGGTTCTGGGTTTTGGGGATTTGCTCTTATCTGCAGGGGAACTCATCTTCCTTGTAGAAATTCACGGGTCAGAAAATCAGGAATTGAATTAGTTTCCCCTTTAATATATTCAATGTCAAAGTCAAAAACACTTAAAATAGCTCGCCATCGAGCAAAACTCTGTTTGGAAACAAGATTTTGAACATCTTTCTGTAAAACTTCTTTAGCACTTTTACAATCAACTCTAATTAAAAAATTTTGATTAAAAAGATCATTTTGGAATTTTGAAATACATAGTATAATAGATAAAATTTCTTTCTTAATAGTCTTTGTAATTTCACTGGGTAGTTGTCCAAGAGCCGTAATGAAATCTAACAATTTGTTCTTTAGCATCATTTTTTAGCATCAATTTTTTCTACCTGTTTTAGGATTCCACCATAACCTATGTCGAAGCATCTGTCTCAACAATTTTAAAAGTATTAGGAGAGGGAATAACAATACAAGGAAGTTGTTTAACATATTTTTTAATCATTCGACTATCATAGTATGTCTGTCTGTCCAAGGTGGAGGATTCTTTTCTAATCTTTTATACAAGGGTCTACATATTTTTCTTAATCCTTGAAAATAATTTGAAACATAATTTAAACTACCAAGAAATCTCTCGTAATTGATTTTTATCTTTTATCTCATCCGGGAATTTATCTCCAAATTGAATAGCTCTGTCAATAGGGCTTAAAGTTCCCTTATAAATATTATGGCCTAAAATCTAATTTTATCTTGAAAAAGACTTATTTTAGAGGTGAAACAACTAAACCATTTTGTTTAATTACTCTAACAAATATATTCAAATGTTTCCAATGGTCATCTATTGTTTTAGAAAAGATTAGAACATCATCTATATAAACAATGGAAAAATCTATGAAAGGTGTAAATATGTCATTCATTATATTTTGAAATTCACTGGGTGCATTCTTCAAACCAAAAGGCATAATATTCCATTCATAATGACCAAAAGGAACTGTAAAAGCGGTTTTGTATCTATCTGTCTCATCTATCTCAGATTCGCCAAAATCCACTTTTCATGTCAAATTTAGAAAATATAGTTGCTTCATGAAGTCTGTCAAGAAGATCTTTCTTATTGGGAATAGGATATCTTATCCATTGTAATGCTTTATTTAAAGGTTTATAGTTTATAACTAATCTTGGAACTCCTCGCTCCAATTCACTGTTTATTAACATAAAAAGCAACACAACTCCAAGGAGACTTGCTTTTCCGATTAATCCTTTAGTTAAAAGATCTTCAATTTCTTTCTTACAATGTTCTAATAATTCATTATTCATTTGTATTGGTCTAGCTTTAGTAGGTATCTGTCTTTCATTGAAATCTTTCTCATAAGGTAAATCGTACTATATGTCGATGCCTCGTGCCAAAAGGCAAGAGGTAGACTAGAACAAATCTCTGTCTCAATTTGTCTTCTAAATAAATTTATTTTATTATTTAGTATGGGGTCGGTTAATTGATCAGTTATTCTTTTATATTTTATTTTTTGTCTTTAAAGATTCCAAATGTCTATTTTTTTGTCAATTCTTTTCTATCAATTTCCTTTACTATGGTATTAAGTGAATAAATATCTTTTGGAATTGGTGGTAAAATAAATTTAAAAAGTATATCTTTTCCTAGCACATTAGTTTTAATACCTTCTTCTGTCGTTAAAAAGGGGTAAAGTAAAGTCATAAAGGGGTTTCCTAGAATGATTTTAGAAGAAAGGACTTGAATTAAAACAAAAACTGTTTCAAAGTAAACTCCATCATTACATATGTGAACACTAGGTATTTTATAATTAATTATTAATTTTTCTCCATTAGCTTGAGCTAGTCTTTCAAATGATTTTTCATAATACTTTAAAGGTATTAATCCTTCTTGTATACGATTCATGTCAAGACTTTGAATCTATCAAAGCAATTTTGTCAAGGAAAACTCTTTATTAATTACCAAAGTAATTTTCGTATGCCATTTTTGGAAAATCACTCTGTCAATTAAACTTAAGAAATTCTGTCTATTGTCATTATTATCAAATTTTCTGTCTGTGGGATTAGAAAATTCTTTTAAGTTTATTAATTCTGCAATATTTCGCTCATTTATGTTTGTGGAGTTTTCTTCCTTAATTTCTTTAATTTCCTCTTTTACCATTTTTGCTTCTGTCATTAAGTCTTGTAGATTTACTTGTTTTATTTTCATTTTCATCTTTTCTTTCTTGTCTTTTTCTTCCTTTCTATAATCCGTAACTTGG
This sequence comes from Quercus dentata, assembly GCA_028216015.1. Lineage (NCBI taxonomy): Eukaryota > Viridiplantae > Streptophyta > Magnoliopsida > Fagales > Fagaceae > Quercus > Quercus dentata. Next base: position 82,632,607 of record CP116445.1, on the reverse strand, counting down.
TGTCCATATTTTTACAAATAGTATTGCTAACATGTCTGTCAATTTTCTCATTATCTGATGACTTAGTTGTATTTAAAATCGTTATATCTCTATTTTCATCATGTCTGTAAGGGTGTATTTAAAATTTTCATTTTTTTAGTTAATTCTGTCAAACTATCATTTTGGGTTTCTATTATAGATCTTTCAATTAATTTTAGTCTTTTATCTACCATCTCTTTTAAACTATTACATTTTTTGTCTTTTACTTCCTCTTTTACTACACTATCATTATTTTCTTTTAAATTACCATTTTTCCTACCTTTGTGGACTTTGACTTTTTCTCTTTCATGTCTCATCTTTTTTTTTTTTTTTTTTCTATCTTCCTACGTAGGGATTCTTTACTACTATTTGTTTTTGGTTTTTGCATGTCCTTTACTTTCCCTACACCTTTACTATTTTGTCTTTCATGTGATTCTTTCAAACTATCATCATAATTTCTAGGACTATCATCTTTCTTTAGATGTCTATTTGTTTTCCTATATCTAATCCTTTACGTAGAGTTCCATCTTTTAATTCACAATTTTGTCTTTCAAACATTTCTTTCATTTTGTCTTGTACTATAGTATTAGTCTTTTCATCTTTTAACTTCTGACTTAGAGATTCTTTAAGGGAGATATTTTCTTTATTGTTTTGTCTTTCTATGTTTTCTACCATTTCCTTTACTATACCTTTCCTTATCTTACTTCTTTCTTTATCTTCGTTTATTATTTCTCTGTCACTTTCTATAGTACTTCTATCTTTTATACGTGTCACTTTTTCCTTAATAGGGCTAATTTCTAGATCGCTCTTCGTCGGTTGTTTTTAACATGTGTGAGTTCTTATCTACAACTTCTTTTGAATTACTATTTATAAACCAATTATCTGTCATAGTTTTTGTAAAAGATGATCTATGATGGGGTCCAAATTCTATATCTTTTTCAAAATGTGAATTTAAAGCTTTCATTCTTTAATAGAGGTCCAAAAAGCTATCATTTTTCTTTTCAATTTTAGTATATATAGCAAATCTATCAATATTTTCCAAGGACTCTAATTTTCTATTAATTCTGTCTAAAAAACTATTATTGTGGTTATTAGTCTGTCGGTTGATTTTATCATTTGTGAAATTACTCCAATTATTTGTGTTATTATAATTATAATTATCCATTTCACTATCAGAATCAGAATTAGTTTCATAATCCATATCACTATTTTACCAATTATCATCTATATCTTTCATGCTATAACCTTCATCATAAACTATATCATCATAGTCCATGTTTCAAATTAGTGTGTGCCTAGCCTAAGTGTGAACAAGCAACCGGATGATGAGCTGATAAATGTATTTATTCTCTTTCTAAGCAATTAATAATTACTGGCGGAACTATTACTAATCACTGGTATCCTTGCTATTGGGACCACCTCCTCGGGAAACTCCATTGCGGGACCACCCAAACAATGCCTGTCCGTCGGCTACAACAAAAGGGGTGACCAACGCGAAACTATGGTTTGCCAACGAGTCTCTAGGGCCGACCAACGCTAACAAGGAGCAAGTAGTGGCTATGTAGTAATATAAGTTCCAAGTAACTTCTTAATTGCAAAGAAATAAAACTCATACACCTACCATCCATGGCTCGATACCATTGACTACCTAGGAGAGAGCACAAAGAGTAATATAGAAGCATAAACAATGATAAAATAGTTGATAAAGAAGAAAATAGCAAAATAGATATAGTCAAAATAGATTAAAACAGTATGGAATATGAAAATGAAACAAATAAAATCTTACTTGAAAATACTTGTCTTTGATTAAAACTTGAAAAAACTCTGTCTTTCTTACAAGCTTTGAAAATAAACACTGTCTAAAGAGTTACAAGATTACAAAGTAAAATCAGTAAAGGGTTACAGGATTGTCTGTCTAGAAAGGTAAGGTTACAAGATTATCTATCTCAAGGGAAGGTTACAAGATTACAAAAAGAAAGTAAAGTACAAAAGTCTACCCATTGACTACCCGGGAGAGAGCACAAAGAATAATATAGAAGCATAAACAATGATTAAATAGTTGATAAAGAAGAGAATAGCAAAATAGATATAGTCAAAATAGATTAAAACAGGGTATGGAATATGAAAATCGAAACAAATAAAATCTTACTTGAAAATACTTGTCTTTGATTAAAATCGAAAACTTCTGTCTTTCTTACAAGCTTTGAAAATAAACACTGTCTCAAGAGTTACAAGATTACAAAGTAAAATCAGTAAAGGGTTACAAGATTGTCATGCGGAGGGAAGGTTACAAGATTACAAAAAGAAAGTAAAGTACAAAAGTCTTTCGGGAAAGGGAAAAGGAAAGCTAAAAGTCTTTACGAGGGAGAGGGCTATCTTGGATCTATTGGACCTTGGAAATGGACCTAAAAACGGACCTCCATTTCGGACCTTAGAATCGAACTCGTCTTCGTCTTCGAAGTCTGTCTATTTATAGATGAAATGAACCATGGTAAGTCTTCAAAAGTAACCTGAGTTAAGTGAAGTGAACTCAAGTTAATCTGTTGGTAGAATCTTGAACAAGTAAAAGTCAAAAGTCTATCTATCCGCATGTGAATAATATTCTGTCAAAATATCTTTTCGGATCATCGTATCATGCCGGGGACTGCCTCGTATTTGTGCGGACTGTAATGGATCTGTCTGGAAGCTATTCATGCATGTCGATGAATAGTGATCTATCTCCAGTGAATAGTGATGCATTTGTCGGTGAATAGTAATCTGTCGCCGCTACCGCTCGGAAGAGTATTCTATCTGTCTGTGCCTTTTGTCTATCAATCAGATCTGCGTAGTTATCATAGTCTAGCAAATCAGAGTTGTCCTCATCATGCTCGTGGTACACTCCATAACTATTACATAGGGCACAATATGAAAGAAGACGGTAAATAGGACCACGATCCTTTGTTGTCATTAGTCCGGGATCCTTAACAATCTTTCTTTGCCCAATAAGCTTTCTTTTTGAAGGTCTTGGACCATATATGACTATCTGTTGGTGTAGCCATATAAGTGGAAGCCTTCTCTGTCTAATTCTTTTCGTACATCATTAATCTTGTTATTCATGATTAGACCATTCTTGAGCTAGAGTACCTGGATCATCAAGTGATAAATAAGTATCTCCTGTATACCAATTTTGTTCGGGGATACAACCCCAATCATGGATAAGAACTAAAATGTGGGCTGGTTGAACTTCCATATAATAGCTATTATTCCAGGCTGGAAGAGTACTCCAGATTAGTAATTTCATATAATTAAGTCCTCCAATCTATATGGCTGCTTCTCGGATGACATTAGGAAATAAAGCGATCCGATCTGCGAGAAGTTATGGTTAATTTCTTTGATAAACCCGACTTCTAGCATTTGAGGATAGCCAAAAAGGATCACAAATTACTGGATCTTTTGTCTCGTATTGATAAGTAATCTCGGGTAAGGATTGTATCTGTCTCCTAGTCCTTCATAAACTCGTCTGCGTTTCCAAAACTTTCATACCATGTAGCTTTATGAGATAGCCATGTATCGTCTGTCATATCTTACGTCACGATAATTCTTTGTAGAAACTAATCTTTGTGAAAAGATGAATCCATCTGTCATAAGAACTTGTTAGGGCTTTATGAGTCAATATTTTTGTTGAATTTCAGGAAGTAAAGCTGTGATGGCAAGTCTCGTATTTTCTTTGAATCTTAGGGTGCAGCCTTGAAAAGCTTGTTCCCATAAGATAGCTTTTTAGAGATCGTGATTCTATCATTGTGGAGCTTGAATCTCCATCCTCCTTGCCAGGGAGTTGACAACTAAGTGCTTCAATAATCGCACCGGTGTTAACAAGATGTAATTCCAAAGCCTGAAGGGTCATTTGGAATAAGGGTTTTGCCTCACGAGGGTAAAGGTTTGCCTGTAAATTATCAAGAAGTAGTTTAATATGAAAAGGAAGGTGCGTAAATTCTCCGTCTTGAAACATAAAATCACTGTCGGGCACTTTTTGCAGAATTACACTTTTATAACCACATGAATACATTGCCTCTGTTAGCAGTGTATCCTGAAGGGATATTGTCTCTTTCTAGACGCCTTCATGCATTTCCGAAATTTTTCTTTGAAGGTTTTTGGTACCTTTGGGTTGCACCACTGGTGCCTTGCCCTTGTCTTTCGAGAGAATCTTTTACTCATGGTAGTCGCAATTGGGTTTTGGGAAAAGGATTATATTTGGAACAAATATTTTTCTGTCAAAACTTCTTTTGAAATTCTTTTGCCTCTGTCTTTTTGTGAAATTCTTTTGAAATATTTTACAAGAAAAGTAATAAAAGCATTTACAAAACAAACAACATTTATAAAACATACTTTCCTTTGTACACTTTTGTGCTCTTGCTGAGTAGCAATAATATTAGAGTAGTCATGATGGGATCTGTCAAGGTAAATGAGATTCAGAATATTTCTTAAATTTAGTATGATTCTATCTTCGTAAAGTCTTTCATTAATAGGACAATCTGTCAAGGGATTATAATGAATTCTTCCTGTCAAGAGATTTAATCTGTCATTATTCAAGAAATTACCACAATTAATGTTTTCTTTAATGATTAATAAAGAAGAATCTATCAAAACTTCTTTTATTAAAATATACATTATATGAATATTTAAAAATGCTATAAAGGGTGTGCATTTGTCATTTAGTATTTCTATCGGTCTATCAAGATGTCCGTCATTATTATTAAAGGAAATAATAATTGTACCATCTATATTTTGTGTGGGGGTAATAGTCTCAAATTGCCATCTGTCAGTCCATATACTATTAGTCCATGCATATTGATTACAAAAGACTATATTCATATCTCCGTCTTTTATGAATTCTTCAGTAGATTGGACTTTATGTAAGAAAGCAATAGGAGAATAAGAACATATCTCTGTCTCCTTGTCTTGTTTATCTTTCTTTTTGTCATTTTCTGTCAATTGATTAACAAGTAGCATTTCTATCTGTAAAGATGACAGACTTCTTTCAATTCTATAGATTCCTCTATTGTTGATATCTGTTAAAATAGTAACCTCTTTGGAAGAGTGTATTTCTTTCGGGAGATGTGGTAAAATGAATTTAAAGAATATATCTTTTCTTAACACATTAGTTTTAATTCCTTTATCTGTCATTAAAAAAGGATAAATTAAAGCCATAAAAAGAGTTCCTAAAATAATTTTAGAAGGAAAGTCTTTAATTAAAACAAAAATTTGTCTCAAAATATATTTTGTCATGACATATATGATCATTAGGTATTTTATAATTAATTATCAATTTTTCTCTATTGGCTCGAATTAATCTTTCGGATGATTTATCATAATACTTTAAGGGTATTAATCTTTCTTGTATATAATTTATATTAGCACTGAATCTGTCAAAGCAATTTCTATCAAAGAAAACTGTTTAGTAATTTACGTATGCCAATTTTGGAGAATTACTCTGTCAATTAAACTTGAGAAATTCTGTCTATCAAATTTATTACTATTGTTTGAAACATTAATATCTATAACTTCTTTATCTGTAGGAGGATAAAAGGGGTCTATCATGGAATTAGAACATTCTTTTACAATATCATTTTTATTTATGTCTGTCGAATTCTCTTCATTAATTTCTTTAATTTCCTTTTTTACCATTTCTTCTTCATCAAGTAGAGCTATTGGTTTTATCTCTACACCATCTTGTTTTAATTTCATTTTTACCTTTTCTTTCTTGTCTTTTTCTTTCTTGGCTTTTTCTTCCTTTCTACAATCCGTAACATGGTGACCATATTTCCTGCACCTAATGCAAGCAATAGGTATTTCTATAGTGTCTTTCAATTTTAATAAATATTCTTTCTTGTCTTTATAGTGATTTGGTAGATTTTCTATTAGTTTTATTATTATGTCTTTTTGTTTTCTTTTTCTCTTATTAATTTTAAGTGGGTTGGTTGATTTTAACTTTTTCTTAACTTGATCTACTTCTTTTTGACTAACATTAAATATTTCCATTAATTCATTTATTATATCTTTCTCAAATTCTAATTTACTAATTTGTTTAATAATTTTATTATGTCTGTCACATTGTTTTTTAGTATGTCCATATCTTTTGCATTTATGACAAATAGTATTATTAACATGTCTGTCAATTTTCTCATCATCTGATATCTCAATAGTATTTAAGACTGTTATGTCTCTTTTTCTGTCTGTCTCTATTGGTAAACTTAAAATTTCTATCTTTTTAGCCAATTCTATTAAACTGTGGTTTTCCGTTCTGTCAATTATTTTAAGTCTCTCATCAATTTCTTCTTTAAAACTATTACTCTTTTTGTCTTTTACTTCCATTTTTACTTTTACTACACTATTACTATTTGCCTTTTCTTTTAAATTACCATAATTATTTTTCCTACCATTGTTGACTTTTTCTCTTTCATGTCTTATCTTTTCTTCTACTTCTATCTCTTTTGTATCTAAATTCCTATGTACCATTTCATTGTTTTGTCTTTTGTTTTGTCTTTCATACAATTCTTTCAAGCTATCATCATAATTTCCAAAACTATCATCTTTTCTCTCTTTCATTGTCATGTTACTTTGTTTTACTATGTCTTTCACTTCTCTATTCTGTCGTTCAAACATTTCTTTCATCTCTTTATCTATCAACTTCTTATGTAGAGATTCTTTCTTGTCTGTCTCTATTAGGCTTTTTTGTCTATCTGTGTCTAGTACCGCACTAGAAATTTCTTTTAGTCTGTCATTTTCTATAGTACTTTTATCTTTTATACGTGTTACTCTTTCCTTAATTGGGTCAACTTTTCTATCAGTTGCTTTTAACATCTGTAAATTCTTATCTACAACTTCTTTTGAATTACTATTTATAAACCAATTATCTGTCATAATTTTCGTAAAAGATGATCTATGATGGGGTCCAAATTCTATATCTTTTTCAAAATGTGAATTTAAAGCTTTCATTCTTTCATAGAGGTCCAAAAAGCTATCATTTTCTTTTTCAACTTTAGTATATATAGTGGATCTGTCAACATTTTCCAAGGACTCCAATTTTCTATTAATTCTGTCTAAAAAACTATTATTGTGATTATTAGTCGTCGGTTGATTTTATCTCTGTTAAAGTACTCCAATTATTTATGTTACCATTATAGTTATAATTATCCATTTCATCGAGAATCGGTTTCATAATCCATATCACTATTTGACCAATTATCATCTATATCTTTCATGCTATAACCTTCATCATAAACTATATCATCATAGTCCATGTTTCAAATTAGTGTGTGCCTAGCCTAAGTGTGAACAAGCAACCGGATGATGAGTGATAAATGTATTTATTCTCTTTCTAAGCAATTAATAATTCTTGGCAGAACTATTACTAACCACTGGTATCCTTGCTATCGGGACCACCTCCTCGGGAAACTCCATTGCGGGACCACCCAAACAACGCCCGTCCGTCGGCTACAACAAAGGGGTGACCAACGCGAAACTATGGTTTGCCAACGAGTCTCTAGGCCGACCAACGCTAACAAGGAGCAAGTAGTGGCTATGAAGTAATATAAGTTCCTAGTAACTTCTTAATTGCAAAGAAATAAAACTCATACACCTACCATCCATGGCTCTGATACCATTGACTACCCAGGAGAGAGCACAACAAGAATATAGAAGCATAAACAATGATAAAATAGTTGATAAAGAAGAAAATAGCAAAATAGATATAGTCAAAATAGATTAAAACAAAGTATGGAATATGAAAACTGAAACAAATAAAATCTTACTTGAAAATACTTGTCTTTGATTAAAGCGAAAACTTCTGTCTTTCTTACAAGCTTTGAAAATAAACACTGCCTCAAGAGTTACAAGATTACAAAGTAAAATCTGTAAAGGGTTACAGGATTGTTATGCATGGAAAGGTAAGGTTACAAGATTATCTATCTGAAGGGAAGGTTACAAGATTACAAAAAGAAAGTAAAGTACAAAAGTCTACCTAAGGGAGAGTACCAAAGTCTTTCGGGGAAAGGGAAAAAGAAAGCTAAAAGTCTTTCTGAGGATTGGACCTTGGAATTGAAATGGAAACTTGGACCTTGGAAATGGACCTAAAATCTGGACCTCTATTCTGGACTTGTCGGGTTTGGAGGGTCGGTGGGTTTTCTATACACCCCTATAGGTATCTATTAGTTTATATATATAATTTAATTGGGTAGATTTTTATATATATTTATAACTAGTGTGTGTTCGCCGGGGTCTTGGTCAAGTCGTTTTATTTGACGACTTACAAGTCCCTCGACTTTTTTTTTTTTTTTTTTTTTTTTGATGACAAGTCCTACTTTCTAACTTCTTCTTCTTCTCTTTTTTTTTTTTTTTTTAATTTTTTTTTATGACAAGTCCTGCTTTCTAACTTTTTATTTTATTTTATTTTATTTTTAATGACAAGTCCTGCTTTCTATTTTTTTTTTTTTCAATCAAAAAAAAAGTTAGAAAGCAGGACTTGTAAGTCGTTAAATAAAACAACTTGACCAAGACCCCAGCGGACACACAACTACCGACAATTCTGGATGATGAAAGAAAAAAAAGTTAGAAAGCAGGACTTGTAAGTCGTTAAATAAAACAACTTGACCAAGACCCCAGTGGACACACCAGTATCGACAAATTTTGGATTAATTTATCCGTGATGTAATTATTTTGTCATATGACTATGGTTGTCAAACAGCTTTTTCTGCCCTAGACGAGGGTAATCAAAGTCACTATACTTACTACTTTACTAATATATATATATATATATATATATATATATGGATTTTACTAATGTGTGTCTTAGGGCACACATTAATTTTTATTTTTGGAAAAAAAATTTTGAGAATTGAAAAAGTAATGATGACTTTTTCAATTTTCGAGAAAATGTTTTCAAAAAATAGAAAGCTTAAGAGACAAATGTATTTTTTTTTTTTCCATTTGAAGTTTTTGGTAAGAGAAAGAGAGGGAAAGAAGTGAGAGGAAGAGAAAATATTTGTGTCAAATTCTTAATATTTCTTATCTGAATTTTTATTTAATAAATTATAGGAGTACAAATGTCAAGTTTACTTATGCATACTCTAAAATGAAAAATCATCCTTTCTTCTTTTTAAAATTTGAAAAATTATAAACTATCTTTTATGTTTCTTCCACCATGGATAAGGAAAATTCCATGAACCTAGCGAACTTTCTTTACTAACTTTTTTTTTTTTTGACAAACAGACTTTACTCACTTGAGAATACATGTTTGGATTTGTATCATCTTATTTTACAATACACCCCCAGGAGAGAGCACAGCGATAATATAGAAGCATAAACAATGATAAAATAGTTGATAAGGAAGAAAATAGCAAAATAGATATAGTCAAAATAGATTAAAACAGAGTATGGAACATAAAACTGAAACAAATAAAATGTTACTTGAAAACTTCTGTCTTTCTTACAAGCTTTAAAAATAAACATTGTCTGAAGAGTTACAAGATTACAAAGTAAAATCTGTAAAGGGTTACAAGATTGTCTGTCTGGAAAGGTAAGGTTACAAGATTGCAAAAGAAAGTAAAGTACAAAAGTCTTTCTAAGGGAGAGTACAAAAGTCTTTCGGGGAAAGGGAAAACTAAAGTCTTTCCGAGGATTGGACCTTGGAATTGAAATGGAAACTTGGACCTTCAAACTGGACCTAGAATTTGAACCTATCTTCTGTCTTCGGAGTCTGTTCTTTTATAGATGAAGTGAACCATAGTAAGTCTTCAAAAGTAACCTGAGTTAAGTGAAGTGAACTCAAGTTAATCTGTCGGTAGAATCTTGAACAGTAAAAGTCAAAAGTCTATCTTGAATAGTCTATCTGCATGTGAATAATATTCTGTCAAAATATCTTTCAAAATATCTTTCTGGATCTGTTTGTATCTGTCTGGACTGTAATAGATCTGTCGGGAAGCTATCCATGCATGTCGGTGAATAGTGATCTGTCTCCGGTGAATAGTGGTCATTCTTTGGTGAATAGTGATCTGTCGCCGTTGTTTGTCGGAAGAGTATTCTGTCTATCTGTGCCTTCTGTCTACCTGTCTATCAATCAGTATCTGCGTAGTTATCATAATCTAGCGGATCAGTGTTATCCTCATCTTGCTCATGCTCATGGAGCACTCCATAATCATTACATAGGGCACAATATGAAATAGAACGAAAGGGGAACATGATCTTTGGTTGTCATCAATGGGATCTTTAACAATCCTTCTTTTCCCAATGAGCCTTCCTTTGAAGGTCTTGGGCCATACATGACTATCTGTCGGTGTAGCCATATAAATGAAAACCTCTATCTAATTCTTTTTGTTCTTCATAAATCTTATTACTCATGAAATTAGACCATTCTTGAGCCAAAGCACTGGATCATCCAAAGTGATAAGTAAGTATCACTGTATACCGATTATATTCAAGGATACCACACCAATCATGGATAAGGACTAAAATGTGTCTTTGGTGAGCTTCCATATAATAGCTAGTGTCCCAAACTGGAAGAGTACTCAGATTTCTATCTTCATATAATTAAGTCCTCCAATCAGGCTTTGCTTCTTGGATGACTCGGGAAATAAACTAATCGATTTGCGAAGTAATGGTTAATTTTCTCGATAAACCACGCTTCTAGCATTTCGAGATAACCATAAGGGATCACAGATTCTTTGGATCTTTGTCTCTGTGTTGATAAGTAATCCCGGGTAGGGATCAAATCGCTCTCTCTGTTCTTTCATAAACTCGTCGAATTTCCAAAACTGTCATACCATTTAGCCTTATGAGATAACCATATATCACCCTGTCATGTCTTTCATTACGATAAATCTTTGTAGAGACTAATAATTTAAAAAGATACATCCATCTGTCATAAGAACTTGTTATAGCTTTATGAGTTAATATATTCTGTTGGATTTTAGGGGTAAGGTTCTAATAGCAAGTCTCGTTTTTTGAATCTTAGGGTGGAGCTTTGAAAAGCTTGTTCCCATAAGATAGCTTTTTTAGAGATCTGTAGATCTGTCTTTGTGGAGCTTGAATCTCCATCCTCCTTGCTAGGGAGTTGACAACCGAGTGCCTCAATAAATGCCTCGGTGCTAACAAGATGTAATTCCAAAGCCTGAAGGGTCATTTGGAATAAGGGTTTCACAATACGAGGGTGAATGTCTGTAAATTATCAAGAAGTAGTTTAATATGAAGAGGAAGGTCTGTAAATTCTCCGTCTTGAAACATAAGATCATTGTCGAGCACTTTTTGCAGAATTATACTTTTATCACCACATGAATACATTGCCTTTGCTAGAAACGTATCTTGAAGGGATATTGTCTCTATCAAGACACCTTCATGCATATCTGAAATTTTGACCGAGGGTTTTCGGAAACCTCTGGGTTGCACCGCTAGTGCCTTGCCCTTGTCTTTTCGAGAGAATCTTTTACTCATGGTAGTCTGCAATTGGGTTTTTGGAAAAGGATTATATTTGGAATAAATAAAAACTTCTTTTGAAATTCTTCTGTCAATGTCTTTCTGTGAAATTCTTTTAAAATATTTTATAAGAAAAACAAGAAAAGCATTTATAAAATAAACAATATTTATAAAACAAACATTTCTTTGTACACTTTCGTGCTCTTGTTGAGTAGCAACAGTATTAGAGTAGTAATGATGGGATCTATCGGGATAAGTGATATTCAGAATTTTTCTAAAAGCTAGTATGATTCTATCTTTGTAAAGTCTTTCATTAATAGGACAATCTGTCAAGGGATTATAATGAATGCTTCCTGTCGGGAAATTCAATCTGTCATTATTCAAGAAATTACCACAATTAATGTTTTCTTTAATGATCAATAAAGAAGAGTCCTTTCTCATCATATATTTTACTATTTCATCATAACCTTTAATTAGTTAATTTTTAAATTAACGGTCAATTGCTTGGCGAGCAAGATAGCCATTCTAAGGCTAACATCTCAGACCAAATTCTGCCAAAAATAGAAATCTTTAATACTGATTTCAGTTAAAGCATGAAGGCGTCTCAATAGAGATAATATCCCTTGAGAATACAAGGTCAAAAATGACAGTGTATTCAAGTGGTTAGACAAAATAAGAGACAAGATGGACACTGCGCCCCTGCGCCAGATTAGTTTCCAACAGATACGGATAGATGGAATCCTCCTTTATCCTTCTCTCCAAACTACAGGACTCATGTGACAAAAGGAGACAAAAAGAAGACAAGAGACAGATAAGGAGAAAAAAAGAAGACAAAAGATCAAAAGATAAAATAACAAAATGCAGACAGATGTAATTCCAAAGCCTGAAGGGTCATTTGGAATAAGGGTTTTGTCACGAGGGTGAATCTTGCCTGTAAATTATCAAGAAGTAGTTTAATATGAAGAGGAAGGTCTGTAAATTCTCCGTCTTGAAACATAAGATTGTTGTCGAGCACTTTTTGCAAAACTACACTTTTATCTCCACATGAATACATTGCCTCAAGCTAGCGGTGTATCCACGAAGGGATATTGTCTCTATCGAGACGCCTTCATGCATTTCCGAAATTTTTATTAAAGGTTTTCGGGTACCTTTGGGTTGCATCGCTGGTGCCTTGTCCTTGTCTTTTTGAGAGAATCTTTTACTCATGGTGGTCTGCAATTGGGTTTTGGGAAAAGGATTATATTTGGTACAAATATTTTCTATCAAAACTTCTTTTGAAATTCTTTTGAAATATTTTATAAGAAAAGTAATAAAAGCATTTACAAAACAAACAACATTTATAAAACAAACTTTTCTTTGTACACTTTCGTGCTTTTTCTGAGTAGCAACAAGATTAGAGCAATCATGATGGAATCTGTCAAGGTAAGTGAGATTGAGAATATTTCTTAAATCTAGTATGATTCTATCTTCATAAATTCTTTCATTACTAGGACAATTTGTCAAGGAATTATAATTAATTCTTCCTGTTAGGAAATTAAATCTGTCATTATTCAAGAAATTACCACAATTAATATTTTCTTTAATGATTAATAAAGGAGAGTCTGTCAAAGCTTCTTTAATTAAAATATCCGTTATATGAATATTTAAAGATGCTATAAAGGGTGTAAATATGTCTTTTATTATAATTTTATTTGGTACTTCTATCAGTCTTATGAGACTATCAATATATCTGTCATTTTTATTAAAGGAAATAATAATTGTACCCTTTATATTTGGTGTGGGGGCAATAGTCTCAAGTTGACATCTGTCAGTCCATATACTATTAGTCCATGCATATTGATTACAATAGATTGTATCCATATTTCCGTCTTTTATGCCTTTTCTATTGAGTTCTTCTGTAGTTTGGACTTTATGTAAAAAAGCAGTAGAAGAATAAGAACAAGAACATATCTCTGTCTCTTTGTCCTGTTTATCTTTCTTTTTGTCATTTTCTGTCAATTGATTAACAAGTAGCATTTCTGTCTTTAAAGAAGACAAACTTCTTGAGTTCTATAGATTCCTCGTTTGTTGATATCTGTTAAAATAGTAACCTCTTTGGAAGAGTGTATTTCTTTCAGAATAGGTGGTACAATGAATTTAAAGAATATATCTTTTCCTAACACATTAGTTTTAATTCCTTTATCTGTCATTAAAAAAGGATAAACTAAAGTCATAAAAGGAGTTCCTGAATCTGTCAAAACAAACTGTTTAGTAATTTCCGTATGCCATTTTTGGAGAATTACTCTGTCAATTAAACTTAAGAAATTATGTCTATCAAATTTACTATTATTGTTTGAAACATTAATATCTGTAACTTCTTTATCTGTAGGAGGATCAAAGGGGTCTATCATGGAATTAGAAAATTCTTTTACAATATTATGTTCATTTATGTCCGTCAGATTTTCTTCTTTAATTTCTTCAATTTCCTTTTTTACCATTTCTTCTTCTGTCGGTAGAGGTATTGGTTTTATCTCTACGCCATCTTGTTTTAATTTCATTTTTACCTTTTCTTTCTTGTCTTTTTCTTTCTTGGCTTTTTCTTCCTTTCTACAATCTGTAACATGGTGACCATATTTCCTGCACCTAATGCAAGCAATAGGTATTTCTATAGTGTCTTTCAATTTTAATAAATATTCTTTCTTGTCTTTATAGTGATTTGGTAGATTTTCTATCAGTTTTATTATTATGTCTTTTTGTTTTCTTTTTCTCTTATTAATTTTAAGTGGGTTGGTTGATTTTAACTCTTTCTTTACTTGATCTATCTCTTTTTGACTAACATTAAATATTTCCATTAATTCATTTACAATATCTTTCTCAAATTCTAATTTACTAATTTGTTTAATAATTCTATTATGTCTGTCACATTGTTTTTTAGTATGTCCATAACCTTTGCATTTATGACAAATAGTATTATTAACATGATTGTCGGTTTTCTCATTTTTCGATAACTCAATAGTATTTAAAACTGTTATGTCTCTTTCTCTGTCTGTCTCCATTGGTAAACTTAAAATTTCTATCTTTTTAGCTAATTACATAAGTAGCTAGCTTGTCAGCAGAGCCATTAATTTCCTCCGGACGTCGACCCTAGAAGAAATGGTCATTAGCTTCTGAGCCTCTTTACGATGCGCCAACAAGTACCATAGAAAATTTCACATTCTCTTGCAAATTACAATTCAACTCATCCGAGTCCACTCAATACTAAAACAGAGAGAATGTGAAAATTTCAGTATATCATAGACTTTCTTTTGTTAATCATAATTTGATAACAAAAGTGAGGAACGAAAAATTTCGCACCAGTTAAATCCACAAGTTAGTAATAATAAGTAAAAAGATGTTAATAATAAATTTTTGGATAAAATTAAGTAAAAATTTATCAACTTAATAATTGAAAAAAAAAAAAAAAAAAAAAAGTTGATAGTTGTTACTTATTACCCAAGTAATATTGTATATATATTGTGAAATTTTTTGTGTATATAAAGTTGTTTCTTTTTAAATTTTCTCTTTAGAAGTGGACAACATATAATGGAATTTCTTATATATAGTAGGAAAAGTCCAGGCACCGTCCTTCTTGTCTCGTGTCTTTGACTCTTTGTGGAGGATTCAAAAGAATGAGTGATGGGGTGAAAAGAAAGAATGTTTCTTTAAAAATGTAAGGTTGAATTTAATCAACTATTTTGTTAGCTTTATTCCATGTCAAATTTTACTTGTAATTCAGCATTTAGAAACCCCGTATTTAGGTGGGAATCATGTAAGGGTAGTGTGTGAGAGAGTGTGAAAAAATGTTCAAGATTGTGTAGTGAAGGCGGGGACTTACGACTAGATCTTATCGGTGGCTCGCGACTAGCAAGCCGCCGTAAGATGCACACGAGTGAAGCATGCAGAGAAGCTGATCTGTCGTGTTGGCTATACCACTACAGGACAAAAAGTCCAGACTAGTCATTCAAGAAGCTCGCGGCTTGAACTCGCGACTCAGTCAAGTCGCGAGGCCAAGTCGCCAACCAGCTCTGTTTTGGAAAAATGACTCTTCGCATTCCAAACACACACCACTATATATAGACCCTTATACCCACGAAATGTAGAGAGTTTCCAGAGAGAATTTTGAAAGAGAAACCCTAGAGAAAAACAAGATTGACTCATTCACAATCTTCACATAGAGACTCTTCAAATTCCTCTACTCTCACTCTCTCCATTGTTACATCCTTGAGAGGTTCATACCCAAATCATTTTCTCACCATACCCATATCCGTGAGAAGGTCATTTGGTGCTTTGAGAAGCGATTAGGAAGGGACCAATGGTTATTGGTTGATGCTATGGGCTATAGCGGAATCCAGTAAGCTAAAGAAGACAGGTTCGGCGCAACCTCGTTAGAGCAAGAAGCTTGGAGGGCTTAAGTACACTGGTTAGATTATGCTTGGAGGGTCTTCTGCTGTTCATATATCCCAACTTCATTCTTTAGTGAATTATTAACCGCTTGGAGGGTGGCGGAGAGGTTTTACGTCGAGGGTTTCGGTTTCCTCTTCGATAACACATCGTTGTGTTGTTCTTGTGTTTGCATCTCTCTTCCCTTAATTTTTGCCATTTAATTTTTGCTGTGGATGTGATTTTATTTGGTTTAGATTGTTTATCAATTCTGTTATAAGCTTATGTTTATTTTCCGCACATACATTGTTTGATATTAAGCTTGAATTAGTAATTTGTAATTTGGGAGTCTAAACGTTCATATATAGTGTTTTATACGCTATTTGAACATTCAAAAAATAATGGGAATTGGATGCTTATAGTATATTTTCATATTATAGTAGCTCATTTATTCAAAGATAATAGAAAATGACTCTGGACTAAAGCAAGTCATCAACTAAACCTACACGGTCATTGAGACTTGTCGTCTTGTGATGCACCTGAATTTCTGGGAAATTTCTCTCACGATGAGTAGAAAAGTAGAACCAGGCAATGCTTTATGCTTACATATGTACTTTGCTCAGATTGCTCAACTTTCCTAAGCAAATTAATCTAAAGCCGAGAGAGAGAGGATGACTCAAACTCAGTTGTAAGTAAAATAAAAAATCAAATTATTTCTTTTTCTTTCCTTAGTTGTTTGTGTTTGTTTCCTGTGATTGATTATTCTTGATGGCAGGGTTAGCAGTGGGTTAGAGTTGGCAAATTTCGTGGTGAGCCTTGATGTCTTGCATGTTGCATATGTTTGCGGAAGAGCATCTTTAGTCACACCTAATTATCTTGAAATGTTGGAGAGCAAACCTATAAAATTGCGTTACTGGGATTTTTTTTTTTAATTTTTATAAAAGAGCTATAATAAAATATAAACAATTAAAAAAGAGCTATACTAAAATATAAACAATTAAACATAGTGGTTATTGTATGTGAAAAAATATAAACAATTAAAAAAATCATGAAAAATTGATTTTGTTTAATGAAATGTAATGTAAAATAAATAATCTGATGTGATATATTTTAAAAAGTGAATATGTAAAATAGGAAAAGTAAGTTCTTATATTAAAATAGACATAAATTTTTACACAAACTGAAGTGAATGCTCTAACATTGGCAAGACAACTAACTCTTGTACTACCGGTCGAGGTAGGGTCTTGCGAAGACGTAAAAAGAGGACAATGTTTCTCTCTAAACTAATTTAGAGAGAAACCCTTCAAACTTCTCCTATATCTTTTCATTGAAAATGAATTTAAGAAAATCTAATCATTTAAATAAATATTCTTATTATATCCTCCATACTTGCAAAATTTTAAGAAGATCAAAGATCAATAACTATTTCATCAATTAAATGTTTAAATTTTAAGTTTTTGTGGCCTAAAATTATGCATAAAAATAAATTTATTGATTGAATAATAAATAACATCCAATTTGAACGAAATTTTACATGTGTGAAGAACATAAAGAAAATACAATTCAATGGTTAAATTTTGAAACTTCAAATTCAATTAAAAATATAATAGAAGTTTGAAAGATTTTTGTCCAAATTATAGTTTCTTGAAAAAGAGAGATATAAATTTTTTTAATTTTCCATTTGAAGTTTTGGTAAAAGAAAAAGGGGAAAGAAGAGTGAGAGGAACAAAGTATATATATATATATATATATATATATATATATATAATTCTTAATATATTATTATTTGATTTTTTATATGATAAATTGTAAGAGCAAAAATGTCAAGTTTACTTGAGTTGGGAAATTTAGACCCCGATTGATAGAATTAACAAGTTTTAAATCCAAGTTGTTAATTAGATTTATTATCAATAAAACTTGTTAAAACAAACAAACATCAATATTATGCCAAAATCATGCAGCAGAAAAATAAATAAGACAAGATATGATAACCCAGGAAAACCAATGAAACCAACTAGTTTCACAGAAAAAACACGGGGGGAAACCTTCGCAAAAAGCAATCCACTATAGTAAAGAGAAGTTTCAGATCTAGTACAAAACCTTTGTCCCTAGACTCTACGGTCCCCGTAGATGAACTTACAGCAGAAACCTTTTACCGCTTTAGAACCTCTGAACTTTTCAATATATGAACGCCACCCTTTGATGCACGAATCCTAGTACATGACTAACCAATTGCGCGGATCCCAAGATTTCGACTTAATCACCAACTAGAAGAAGATTGTTGGCTGCAAAGTTCTTCACTTCTGTTGGTTTTTAGACCCCTTAAACAATTGATTAAACCTAGGTAATTAGCCAAGTTGTTACTTAGTCCAATTAAACAAGTCTAGGTTATCACAATAATAAAGATCAAATCATGCAAAGCAATGGAAAATAAATAACACAAGATATGATCACCTAGGAAACCAAACCGGTAAAAACCTGGGGAGGATTTAACCTAGCTATCCTCAAGGTAAACTTGAATCCACTATCTTGAAAGAATCGAAGTTCATACAATAAGACTTACAAGCCCCCACGCTCGACTTCTTATTGCTACCAACCAGTAGAACTTATTGACACGACCACGTGCAAGCTCCGAATCCACGGACTCCTTCTTTCTTGGATTCCCACCATCTACAAGCACACCCGCTTGTGTAGTCTTTAAGCTTCAATGGCAGCAAATGAATTGATCATCAAGGTGTAGAAATTATCTCCTCCTTGAAAACCTTAAGTTTGTGTAAAGGAAAGCTCCTCTAAATCTCACAAGAGATTTACACAAACCGCAATATGAGCAACACTAAAACGTGGCTAGGGTTTGCCTTTTATACTTAGGACAAATAAGAAACCCTAAAAACGTTTTAAAACAAATAGGGCTGAATTGGACGAATCTGCGGAAAAGCAATCTGCCTGAGCTTCGATCGGTCGAGCCTAAGCTTCGATCGATCGAGCTAGGCCGAAAGCCCGATGCTTCCCGCTTTAAACTCGATTCCAACTTTACATTGACACACAACTTTGAGCTAGCTTTAAACACTTCTAAACACATTGTTTTGATGGTTTGCCAACATTACACATTAGACTTCTAAATACATAAAATCCTAATCTTTAGAACCTAACAAACTCCCCCTTTGGCAATCCGTGACAAAACACAACTTAGAAGCTCAAAGTTTACAAAATGAAAAGCCCTTTACAAAATAATGCTCATAAACCAAATTCAATCCTAACTACTATCCATCGATTTGCAAGTATAGACAATGACTCAATTGAATCAACTCGTATATTTCTGAAACACTAAACAAAATGCATAACCGCATGTGTGTGAGAAAAAAAAAAAACAGTAAATCAACAAATATGCAATCTAACTCTCCCCTAAATTAGATACATCAAAAACAATGTTAACTCAATGTTAACTCCCCTAAACAGAACATTCTTGTATTTTCCACACATTTCATCTAAATCTCTCCCCCTTTTTGTCACGCATTGACAAAGACAACTCAAACAAAGAGTTGTGAGAAAAACATACGCAACATAGTAAGAGAAAATAGAGAAAGAAGGGAACACAAAACAATTCAACTCTATAAGAAATAGAGACAACTCCCCTATGAACAACAAAGGTTAAAAAACAAGCTTCTCCCTAAAAAAATAGGAAAAACAAAACAAGTTTTGGGAAAAACAATTTTGGGGAAAAATAAAGGAGTGGGGATAAAAAAGACACAAACCAAGTTTAAAAAAACTAAGTTGAGGATACACATGAAGAAAAAAATATTCTCTCTTTCAATAAAATGCAAACATGGCACTATGTGACCCATAAACATGATTGCATGAGTAGAAAAATATTTGCACATTGATTATCCATCATAACTCTTAAGAAAATAATTTTCTACAATTCACACATAAAAATAGCATATACTAGAAAGTACATAGCTAAAAAATTAATCAATCAATTATTTGATCAAGTTGAGTACCCAATGTAGCAAAGTGTATGCATGTTATGTGTGAAAACAATGAGAGATATGACTGCAAAACTGCAAGATGGATACAAAAAATCAATGCAATACATGTGAATTTAATCAAATGATGCATGGAAAAATCAAATTTTCGAAAAACAAAGCAATTTAATGCAGAAACTCCTCAAAGCACAATATATTATGAATAAAATGCATGAGTATGAGATTAAAAGTTTTTTTAAAAAAAACACTTGAATTCAACCCAGATCTTCCAAAAACAAAATTTTCAACCAATTATCCTCAAAAACTCAAACATTAAGCACATTTTGCATCAAAATCAAGGAACTTTAATCTTGGATGGCCACAACAAGATCACATACAATATAATGTACCAAGTTTAGTAAAGAGTAATTTGTGTAGTGTGTGCAACTAGCAAAAACTTGAGATACATGTGAGGTGATATGTAAATAGAAATCAATCACAAAGTCTACAAAATTCATCACATAGAATTTGAAAGAGACTATCACCTAAAGAGTTACATCATATAACTCCCACATCTCCTAGATCATAAGCTTGCAATCATGTAAGTTTCTTGAATTATGCCTCATAATATACACACCAATTTTAATTCATTCAGAAACTTATTAAAAGGCCAGGATAATGTACACACCAATTTTAATTATGTGATTTTGGCATTAAGCCTAATAGTACACACCAATTTTAGCATTTATAATCGAGGCTACACCTTATATTCTTTTTGTGCATGTGCTACACTTTCTTGAGCACAAAATCTTATGATATGCATTAAGGTGTTCATGATTGGCTGGTGAACAGTGGTGAGATGGTTATTTATGCCTTTCTCTAAAGGTTCAAGTCCAACAGTCAAAGACATGTGACTTCAAGATCAAGACAAAGTGATCAAAAACTATAAACATCTCCCACACAACATGCACTACAAAGCTTTAACTAGTAAAGTGCAATAAGTAAACTCATCAAAGCTAAACAAGGTACATAAGCTTGTTATGTAAAGATAATATGACCAATCCTTAATTATAAATCCAAGATGTGAAATACAAAATACAAAAATCTTTTTGGTTTTAAAAAATTTATGACCAAAAACAAAAAGCACGCATTATGTTAAATGAACAATGCAAATGCAATGCATGACAATGCTTAACTAAGCTGTAGAGGATACACAAATAAGAAATATCAATTTCTTAATTAACCCATGAGTACATGTACAAACTAGTATATACTCACACAAAATCAGAAATAGCTTAGAACTTATTTAACTCATACTATTCAAGTTTCTCCACAATGTCAAGCATGTTCTAAATCAAGAGAGAGATATCATAACTCATGTAATCCTCAAGAAAAATAAAACTAGACACAAAATAAAATATTTTTGTCTTTTTGAAAATTTTTCAATGTTTTTGGATTTTTTTTTATAAGAAAAACTAAAAAACAAAACATGTCCACAAACAATTGAAAGAATTAAATCAAGGACAAGTCAGCAACACTCACCTTAGAGAATTTTTTCTCACCTATATAGCACGAGTCTTCGGCTTTGTAGGTGAAAATCCATGTGAAGCAGAGTGTATTTGAGGGATTACACCAATCTTCCGAGAAAGACTGAAATCCCGCAAATTCCTTTCACAAGCCAACAAGCTCAAATTTTTCAAAAGAATATGAAACAATTTATATGGACTTATGGCAGGAGAAATATCATCACAAATCCTAGACTGAAACATAGAATGCTTAAATTTCAGTTTATGACAATTAGGACGAATGTGACCGGAGACACCACAAAAGTGACAAACGGGAACAAATTTAGGAACATCAGTATTCCTAATAACAAGTCTAGTCTCGATTTTGGTTTTTGCCTCAACAAAGAACAATTTGGTCTAATATGACCAACAACACCACAAAGGTGACAAGTAGGCACAAAAACAGATTTATTATGCTCTCTAACAGTAGGTTTAGACATAGGTTTAGAAACATCAGTGTCAACATTAGAACTTTTACCTTTGTCTAACCTAGCAAAATAAGCCTTTTCTTTATTATTCCTCTTGAAAGGAGGGGTATAAACTTTCTCAGTTTTAGGCTTAAGAGAAACAGAAACACTTCTGTTATCAACAACAGACTTGGTACTAGTCAAATTTTCAATTTTAGCTTTAAATTCAACTAACTCTTGTTCCAAGCTTTTCATCTTCTCATCTTGAGAGGAAATTTGATTTCTCAAAAATTCATTCTTTTTATTAGATTCCTCTAATCTAACAATCAATTCCTCTTTTTCAAGATTAGCCAATTTTAACTCTTCCTTGAATTTCTTAGCAATTTTCATAGATTTCAATAATACCTTACGAAGAGTTTCACAGGCATCAATAAAATCAACAGAAGCATAAGCAGAAACATGATCAGAAAGACACTTCAAATTATCCATGACAACGGGGGTTAAGGATCAGCTCTTAGATCAAAAGATCTAAAACAAAAGAGCAACTCGCTCCGATACCACTTTTTGGTTTTTAGATCCCTTAAACAATTGATTAAACCTAGGTAATTAGCCAAGTTGTTACTTAGTCCAATTAAACAAGTCTAAGTTATCACAATAATAAAGATCAAATCATGCAAAGCAGCGGAAAATAAATAACACAAGATATGATCACCTAGGAAACCAAACCGGTAAAAACCTGGGGAGGATTTAACCTAGTTATCCTCAAGGTAAACTTGAATCCACTATCTTGAAAGAATCAAGTTCATACAATAAGACTTACAAGCCCCTACGCTCGACTTCTTATTGCTACCAACTAGTAGAACTTACTGACACGACCACGTGCAAGCTCCGAATCCACGGACTCCTTCTTTCTTGGATTCCCACCAGCTACAAGCACACCCGCTTGTGTAGTCTTTAAGCTTCAATGGTAGCAACTGAATTGATCATCAAGGTGTAGAAATTATCTCCTCCTTGAAAACCCTAAGTTTGTGTAAAGAAAAGCTCCTCTAGATCTCACAAGAGATTTACACAAACCGCAATATAAGCAACACTAAAACGTGGCTAGGGTTTGCCTTTTATACTTAGGATAAATAAGAAACCCTAAAAACGTTTTAAAACAACTAGTAGAACTTACTGACACGACCACGTGCAAGCTCCGAATCCACGGACTCCTTCTTTCTTGGATTCCCACCAGCTACAAGCACACCCGCTTGTGTAGTCTTTAAGCTTCAATGGTAGCAACTGAATTGATCATCAAGGTGTAGAAATTATCTCCTCCTTGAAAACCCTAAGTTTGTGTAAAGAAAAGCTCCTCTAGATCTCACAAGAGATTTACACAAACCGCAATATAAGCAACACTAAAACGTGGCTAGGGTTTGCCTTTTATACTTAGGACAAATAAGAAACCCTAAAAACGTTTTAAAACAAATAGGGCTGAGTTGGAAGAATCTGCGGAAAAGCAATCTGCCCAAGCTTTGATCGATCGAGCCAGGCCGAAAGCCACAGTGCTTCCCGCTTTAAACTCGATTCCAACTTTACATTGACACACAACTTTGAGCTAGCTTTAAACACTTCTAAACACATTGTTTTGATCATGGTTTGCCAACATTACACATTAGAGTTCTAAATACATAAAATCCTAATCTTTAGAACCTAACAACTTCATCAACAATGAAGATCAAGAAGCACTTGGTTACAAAACCTTAAGGCGCAAAGATGCAGTAGCTTCTTTCAGAGAGAATAAGGCATCGGTCACCTTTTGCATTTGTTCTCCTTGTATTCACTCATGTGACGGCCTCTAAAATAAGCTTTATATAGGTCTAGGGTCGTGAGAAAAGAAACCCTACACAAATACAAAAGCCTGGCCCACAAATTAGATCTGAAAATTCTGATTTCTGTAACCTCGATAGATAGCAGGTGTCGAGCTTTAAACCTCGACAGATACAGCCATCGAGAAGCTATCGAGGAGCTGTCGAGGAGACAGAAGCTTTCTTGATCAATCCACTAGCTATCGAGCAAATGTCGAGCTATCTGTCCGCAGGTGTCGAGCTATCTATCCAACTTTAATAAACAGTTTTTCTTCACTTGTTTCTTGGTCCAATCTTCATAGCTTTAATACTAGACTTGAACAACATGTTTCTTGAAGTATTAAACACATCCTAGATCTATCCAATTACAAGTAAAATGCGTTTTGTCAAAAGATAAGCCAATTACATAAAATAATGACATATGTTCCTAACAAGTGAAACATATATGTCCTAACAATCTCCTCCTTTGGCAATCCGTGACAAAATCACAACAAACAAATGAACATATGAGAGAAGTCATAAATCACTCAACTCATATTCACTTGTTGAATACAATAAAATCTATCCTAACACAAACTCTTGAAAAACTTTGCAAGAAGAGAGTTTATGGCAAGTAGACTTTGACAACCTGTATTTCTCAAACACTTTAAACAAAACTCATCAAGGCATCTTTATGTGAAATAGAAATAATAGATTGCATACAAGTAAAGAAACATGTGTATAAAGATAGAAAAGAAACAATACATGTAGAGGTAGGTGAAGAAGAACATACATCAACATAAATATGGAGATAAGTAAAATGTATGTCAAAAATGGTCACAAGACCCAAGGTACAAGAAGAAGGAAGTAAGCACTCCCCCTAACAAGATGAAACACATCTCCCCCTTACAAAGAAATGTATTTTTCCCCCTAACATGTAGAATCTAAAAAAGAAACCACATATTCTCCACAAATTCTCCCCATTTTTGTCATGATTGACAAAGGGTATAAGAAGCTATAAAGCTTTACTCGAGAAACATAAAGATGATCAAGGGGGCACAAAGAATCCATAAAAATGCATGAATGTAATGAAATAAGATGCTATGGATGACAAGATAATAGAAAGATGCAAAACACACACACACACACACACACTAAACAAGTCTAACCAATTTTATATTTCAAAAACAAGTCAAGACAATTTAGTGAGCATACATTAACACATGTAAAACCTTGTGATGACCAAATCACATTGTACCTGCACATGTATCAAGAATAACAAAGAATATTGCGTGTTGTGTGTGAAAAATATCGCAAGATTGCATAAGTGTATGCATGTTATGACGATTTGAGATATGAGAAAATCACTTTAACTCACATACAATCATAACTACTTGATGGAGACTATCACCTTTGAGGTACATCCTATAACTCCCACATCTCCTAGAATACACGCTTGCAATCATTTTTAAAGCATTTTTGATCTTTTTGCTTTTGATTTTTCTTTGCATAGTTTTCTTTTAAGCATATCATGCATGAGCTTATAAAAGAGAGAAAAGAAATACCCAATGATATTTGACATTCAAATTTTGCTATGCCTAAGTACATAAATGTCATTGACACTGCACTTTTGCTATGCCGAAGCATACAGGTGTCATATTATGATTGGCGGGTAATAGTGGTGAGATAGTTATTTATGCCTTTCTCTTAGGATTTTTTAGTCCTTCTCGTCAAAAAGAGTGATATGTGTATTAAGTTTAAAAGACAACTTAATCATACTTATCACAAACACGAGCCACAAAGCTCACTTGCTTAGTTGTGCATAGAGATGCTTATCTAAGCTACAAATGATACAAAATTTAGAAGACTTTGTTTCAATGGTCATCCAAGGTACACAAGTACCAATGTACATAAACACACACTGTTTTTGTATTTTTCTAATCTTTTAATTTTTTTTTAAAAAAAAACTAAACAATCAAACAAAAACAGACAAACAACATGAAGGCATGAAAGAAAGATGCAAATGCATGAAAGCATGATTCTAAAAGCAGATAAGAAATCAAGCACAAAGATTCCTACTTTAGATAGAAAGAATTAAAGTAGAGGACAAACAGAAAAGACAATTAAGTCTTAGGCTCCTTTCTCACCCACACAGCACGAGTCTTTGGTCGTAAAGATGAAAAGGCACGTGTCCTAGTATGTCTACTAAATGACATAGAAGAATTAAAATTCTCCTGAAATTGAGTTAAAAGGCTCAAAGCTTTTAATAACTCTCCAAAAAAAGGTGTAGGTCCTTGAGAGGAAACTTTGTGATTGTTTGGACAATTGCTTATGAGGATACAACTTAAAGCAATTAGGACGAATGTGTCCAGAAACACCACAATGGTGACAAACATGAGGTCTAACAAAGGATTTAGAATTAGCCAAATTAGTTTTGGATTTCATACCTTTATTACCTTTCTCAGATTGGGGCACAAAGACAGTTCTTAATCCAGAAGCTGTGGAAGAGGAGGGGGTGGAGGAAACAGCATAGCCTAAGCCAGTCTTATCAGAACTAGGCTTTTGAGCACTCAAGACCTCATCAAGCTTTGCACTAAACATCCTCTCTATTTGAGTTCTAGCTTGATTAAACTCAACTTCAAGATTCTTGACCTTCTGTTCTAATAAGGTGTTCTCCACAACAAGAGTCTCAACTAACCTTGCAGTCTCATCTAGTTTGACTAACAGATCAACTTTTTCAGTTTTTACCTCATTAAGCTCTTTTCTACAAAGATGAGAAGTCTTTTTAGACTTTATAAATTCAATTCATAGCTTATCATAGGCTTCCTGAAGGGTCATCTTTTTGGGTACTTCATCATCGGAAGAATCCTCACCGTCATTAGCACTCTCCACAATTACCTTATCAGTTGAGCCAGCAAAGGCTATAATGTGACGACATTCATCCACATACTCATCAGAAGAGTCATTCTCAGTGTCACTCTAAGTAGCAACCAATCCTTTATCTTTGGACTTTGACAGTTTTTAGACCCTTTACACAATAGATTAAACCTAGGTAATTAGCCAAGTTGTTACTTAGTCCAATTAAACAAGTCTAGGTTATCACAATCAAACAATCATATCATGCATAGCAGCGGAAAATAAATAAGACAATGATATGATCACCCGGAAAAACCAAACCGGTAAAAAACCTGGGGAGGATTTAACCTAGCTATCCTCAAGGTAAAAAGCAAATCCACTAGAAAGAATCGAAGTTCATACAAAAGGACTTACAAGCACCCCCGCTCGACTTCCTAATGCTACCAACCAGTAGAACTTACCGACACGACCACGTGCAAGCTCCGAATCCACGGACTCCTTCTTTTTTTGGCCTTTGCAAAACACAAACACCCCCGTTTGTGACTTTGAGATCCCACTCAAAGGTTTAGCAACACAAACACTCCTGTTTGTGACTCCAAGACCACCCTTGAAGGTTTAGATCATCAACACCTTTGATGACAAGAGAAGGTAGCAACTTCTACAATATCGGATCTTGAGATTCTTCAAGGAATAGCACCGATAGAAAACATAAGAGAGCTTTTTAGGAACAAAACCCTAAATACAAAAGAGGCACACTCTTTTCTCTCTAAAAAGCCACATAAAACGTGCTTAGGGTTTCCTTTATATACTGGGAGAAGTAGATTAGAAACCCTAATCCTAAATGAGCTTGAATCGCTGTTTGGACTTAATTAAAATTCTGCAGATACGATTTTCGATCGGTCGAGCCTGTCTTTCGATCGATCGAACTGCATGCATTATGAAATCTTCTTCCTGCAGCTTGTATGTTCTTGAATCTTGACTTAAATCACATTGAGCATTGTCTAATAAAACCTATAGACTCTGAGATCTATATCTAGACAAGTTTGTGTTCACGATTTGTCAATTGTTCTAAACATTTAGAACCTAACAAACTCCCCCTTTGGCAATTCGTGACAAAACTTTCATACAAAATGAAATGCTCAAATACAAGAACAACCCAATACAATAAAATGCCCAATTACATCACAAATTCCAATCTAAGACTCCTAACCTAGAAGTTGCAAGAAGAGGTAGAAGGTCTTGATCAGAATGTACATGTCTTTCCTGAAACACTCAACAAACACATCACTGCATGTGTGGAAAGAAAGACATATAAACAATAATATGAAACAAAATATAAAAAACAAAAGTAAATTCTAACTCTTCCCCTAAGTTAGATACATCAAAAAGTTTTTATATTTTCCCCCTAAACAAAACAAACAGGTCATCTATGTCTCCCCCTTTTTGTCTCGTATTGACAAAGTCTACCTAATCAGAAAATAGATAGAAAACATACGCAACAGAGTAAGAGAAAATAGAGACAACTCCCCCTATGAAGAGCAACAACTCCCCCTATGAACCACAAAGGTTAAAAAAAATTTCTCCCCCTATAAAAATAGGAAAAACAAAACAAGTTTTGGGAAAAACAGTTTCGGGGAAAAATAAAGGGGTTGGGGATAAATAAAAAAACACAAACCAAGTTTTAAAAAAACTAAATTGAGGATACACATGAAGAAAAAATATTCTCTCTTTCAATAAAATGCAAACATGGCACTATGTGACCCATAAATAGTTGCATGAGTAGAGAAAATATTTGCACATTAATTATCCATCATATCTCTTAAGAAAAATATTTTCTACAGTTCACACATAAAAATAGCATATACTAGAAAGTACATAGCTCAAAAATTAATCAATCAATTTTTTGATCAAGTTGAGTACCCAATGTAGCAAAGTGTATGCATGTTATGTGTGAAAAAAATGAGAGATATGACTGCAAAACCGCAAGATGGATACAGAAAACAATGCAATGCATGTGAATCCTAAACATAAATGATGCATGGAAAAAAATTTTGGTCAAAAACTTAGAAACTGAAAATTTTTCAATTTCGATCGATCGAGAATCGATCGAACATCAATCGAGTCAGGCAGACTCAAACCAAAAATTTTAATCGCAATTTCGATTGATCAAAAAACAGGTTCGATCGATCGAAAGTCCGGAAAAATCAGATTTTTGAAAAACAGAGCATTTTAATGCAGAAACTCCTCAAAGCACAATATTTCATGAATAAAATGCATGAGTATGATATTAAATGTTTTTCAAAAACACTAGACTTTAACCCAGATCTTCCCAAAACAAGTTTTTCAACCAATTTGTCTCCAAAACTCAAACATTAAAGACAATTTGCATCAAAATCTAGGAACTTTAATCTTGGATGGCCACAACAAGATCACACACAATATAATGTACCTAGTTTAGCAAAGAGTAACTTGTGTAGTGTATGCAACTAGCAAAAACTTGAGATACATGTGAGGTGATATGTGAATAGCAATCAATCACAAAGTCTACAAAATTCATCACAAAGAATTTAAGAGAGACTATCACCTAAAGAGTTACATCATATAACTCCCACATCTCCTAGATCATAAGCTTGCAATCATGTAAGTTTCTTGTATTTATGCCTCATAATATACATTCTAATTTTAAGTTAAGTGAGTTTGGCATCAAACCTAATAATATACACCAGTTTGATTTTATGAATTAAGCATTTTAACCGAGGCTTCACCTTATGTTCTTTTTGTGCATGTGCTACACTTTCTCGAGCACAAAATCTTATGATATACACTAAGGTGTTCATGATTGGCTAGTGAATAGTGGTGAGATGGTTATTTATGCCTTTCTCAAAAGGTTCAAGTCCGACAGTCAAAGACATGTAACTTCAAGATCAAGACAAAGTGATCAAAAACTATAAACATCTCCCACACAACATGCACTACAAAGTTTCAACTAGTAAAGTGCAATAAGTAAGCTCATCAAAGCTAAACAAGGTACATAAACTTGTTATGTAAAGATAATATGGCCAATCCTTGATTATAAATCCAAGATGTGAAATACAAAACACAAAAAACTTTTTGGTAAAAAAAATTTATAACCAAAAACTAAAAGCACACATTATGCTAAAAGAACAATGTAAATGCAATGCATGACAGTGCTTAACTAAGCTATAGAGGGTACACAAACAAGAAATATCAATTTCTTAATTAACCCATGAGTACATGTACAAACTAGTACATACTCACATAAAATAAAAAATAGCTTAACACTTATATAACACATACTATCCAAGTTTCTCCACAATGTCAAGCATGTTCTAAATCAAGAGAGAGATATCATAATTCATGTAATCCTCAAGAAAAATAAAACTAAACACAAAATAAAAATATTTTTGTCTTTTTGAAAATTTTCAATGTTTTTGGATTTTTTTTTTATAATAAAAAACAACCTTAAAAAAACAAAACAACCAAAAACAGAAACAAGACATGTCCACAAACAATTGAAAGAATTAAATCAGGGACAAGTCAGCAACACTCACCTTGGAGAATCTTTTCTCACCCATATAGCACGAGTCTTCGGCTTTGTAGATGAAAATCCATGTGAAGCAGAGTGTATTTGAGGGATTACACCAATTTCCTGAGACAGATTGAAATCCCGCAAATTCCTTTCACAAGCCAACAAGCTTAAATTTTTCAAAATAATATGAAACAATTTATATGGACTTATGGCAGGAGAAATATCATCACATATCCTAGATTGAAACACTGAATGCTTAAATTTCAATTTATGACAATTAGGACGAATGTGACCGGAGACACCACAAAAGTGACAAACATGAACAAATTTAGGAACATCAGTATTCCTAGTGGCAAATCTAGTCTCAGATTTTGGTTTTTGCCTTAACAAAGAACAATTTGGTCTAATATGACCAACAACACCACAAAGGTGACATGTAGGCACAAAAACAGATTTATTATGCTCTCTAACAGTAGGTTTAGACTTAGGTTTAGAAACTTCAACGTCAACATCAGAACTTTTACCTTTGTCTAACCTAACAAAATAAGCCTTTTGTTTATTATTCCTCTTGAAAGGAGGGATATAAACTTTCTCGATTTTAGGCTTAAGAGAAACAGAAATACTTACGTTATCAACAGTAGGCTTGGTACTAGTCAAATTTTCAATTTTAGTTTTAGATTCAACTAACTCTTGTTCCAAGCTTTTCATCTTCTCATCTTGAGAGGAAATTTGATTTATCAAAAATTCATTCTTTTTATTAGATTCATCTAATCTAACAATCAATTCCTCTTTTTCAAGATTAGCCAATTTTAACTCTTCCTTGAATTTCTTAGCAATTTTCATAGATTTCAATAATTCCTTACGAAGAGTTTCACAGGCATCAATAAAATCAACAGAAGCATGAGTAGAAACATGATCAGAAAGACACTTCAAATTATCCATGACAACAGGGGTCAAGGATCAGTTCTTAGATCAAAAGATCTAAAACAAAAGAGCAACCCGTTCTGATACCACTTGACAGTTTTTAGACCCCTTACACAATAGATTAAACCTAGGTAATTAGCCAAGTTGTTACTTAGTCCAATTAAACAAGTCTAGGTTATCACAATCAAACAATCATATCATGCATAGCAGCGGAAAATAAATAAGACAATGATATGATCACCAGGAAAACCAAACCGGTAAAAAAAACCTGGGGGAGGATTTAACCTAGCTATCCTCAAGGTAAAAAGCAAATCCACTAGAAAGAATCGAAGTTCATACAAAAGGACTTACAAGCACCCCGCTCGACTTCCTAATGCTACCAACCAGTAGAACTTACCGACACGACCACGTGCAAGCTCCGAATCCACGGACTCCTTCTTTTTTGGCCTTTGCAAAACACAAACACCCCGTTTGTGACTTTGAGATCCCACTCAAAGGTTTAGCAACACAAACACTCCTGTTTGTGACTCCAAGACCACCCTTGAAGGTTTAGATCATCAACACCTTTGATGACAAGAGAAGGTAGCAACTTTTACAATACCGGATCTTGAGATTCTTCAAGGAATAACACCGATAGAAAACATAAGAGAGCTTTTTAGGAACAAAACCCTAAATACAAAAGAAGCACACTCTTTTCTCTCTAAAAAGCCACATAAAAACGTGCTTAGGGTTTCCTTTATATACTGGGAGAAGTAGATTAGAAACCCTAATCCTAAATGGGCTTGAACTGCTGTTTGGGCTTAATTAAAATTCTGCAAATACGATTTTCGATCGGTCGAGCCTATCTTTCGATCGATCGAGCCTATCTTTCGATCGATCGAACTAGATAGATTATGAAATCTTCTTCTTGTAGCTTGTATGTTCTTGAATCTTGACTTGAATCACATTGAGAATTATCTAATAAAACCTATAGACTCTAAGATCTATATCTAGACAAGTTTGTGTTCACGATTTGCCAATTGTTCTAAACATTTAGAACCTAACAGACTCTTTGGTCTTTTCCTTCATGAGGTAGTTTGGACACTCTATCCTCATATGACAAAAACCTTTGCACTCATGGCATTGGATGAGGGTTTCTCATTCTTGCTCTTCCTAGAGTATTTGGATTTCCAAGGATGTTTGCCCTTATCCTTTTTCCTAAACTCAAGAAGCTTGATAATCTCATCAGTTATGAAAGTTAGATCCTCATCCTCATCTTCATCTTCATCTTCATCTTCACATTCATCTTCATCTTCAAAGTCCTCAATCTCTTCCTCTATACCCTTAAGAGCCAAGTTTTTACTCTTTCGACCTTTTCCCATTAAGCCTAATTCCATCTCATAGGTTTGAAGTTTCCCTACAAGATTAGTCAAAGGAATTTGATCAATATCCTTCACTTCTTCAATGGCAGTGATCTTGGCATGGAATCTTTCAAGTAAGGACCTAAGGATTTTCCTAACAATTTTGGATTCTGCAATACATTCTCCAAGATTGAAAGCACAATTCACAATATCCTTGAGTTTAGCATAGAACTCATCAAAAGTCTCATCCTCCTCCATCCTTATTTCTTCAAAACAACTAGTGAGTCTTTGAAGCTTCACAGTCTTTACTGCCTTGGTACCTTCATAGGTGGTTTCAAGAATGGTCCATGCTTCCTTGGCAACTTTTGTGGATGATATTTTATTGAATTCCTCATTGGTCACCCCACAAAACAATGCATTCAAGGCCCTACTGTTGAAATTTGCCACTATGATTCTTGCATCATCCCAATCCACCGAAGCTTCCTTTGGCTTAATCCAGCCAACTTCAACGACTTGCCATACTTGTTCACTTAGAGCCTGCAAAAAAACTTTCATACGAACTTTCCAGTACGCATAATTAGTTCCATCAAATAAAGGAGGAATCAAAAGAGATTTTCCACGATCCATGACAACTGGGGTCAAGGATCACACTCAGGAAATTAATCCAATCAGAGTGTACCCGCTCCGATACCACTTGTTGGGAAATTTAGACCCCGGTTGATAGAATTAACAAGTTTTAAATCCAAGTTGTTAATTAGATTTATTATCAATAAAACTTGTTAAAACAAACAAACATCAATATCATTTCAAAATTATGCAGCGGAAAAATAAATAATACAAGATATGATAACCCAGGAAAACCAATGAAACCAATCGGTTTCACAGTAAAAAACCTAGGGGAAACCTTCCCAAAAAGCAATCCACTATAGTAAAGAGAAGTTTCAGATCTAGTACAAAACCTTTGTCCCTAGACTCTACAATCCCCGTAGATGAACTTACAAGAGAAACCTTCTATTGCTTGAGAACCTCTGAACTCTTCAATATATGAACGCCACCCTTTGATGCATGAATCCCAGTACGTGACTAACTAATTGCGCGAATCCCAGTACGTGACTTAATCACCAATTAGAAGAAGATTGTTGGCTGCAAAGTTCTTTACTTCATCAATAATGAAGATCAAGAAGCACTTGGTTACAAAACCCTAAGGCGCAAAAGCGCAGTAGCTTCTTTCAAAGAGAATAAGGCATCGGTCACCTTTTGCATTCGTTCTCCTTGTATTCACTTATGTGACGGCCTCTAAAATAAGCTTTATATAGGTCTAGGGTTGTGAGAAAAGAAACCCTACACAAATACAAAAGTCTGGCCCACAAATCAGAACTGAAAATTCTGATTTCCGTAACCTCGATAGATAGCAGGTGTCGAGCTTTAAACCTCGACAGATATAGCTATTGAGAAGCTATCGAGGAGCTGTCAAGGAGACAGAAGCTTTCTCGATCAATCCACCAACTATCGAGCAGCTGTTGAGCTATCTGTCTGCAGGTGTTGAGCTATCTATCTAGCTTTAATGAACAGTTTTTCTTCACTTGTTTCTTGGTCTAATCTTCATGGCTTTAATACTAGACTTGAACAACATGTTTCTTGAAGTGTTAAACACATTCTAGATCTACCAAATTACAAGTAAAGTGCGTTTTGTCAAAGGATAAGCCAATTACATAAAATAGTGACATATGTTCCTAACAAATGAAACACATATGTCCTAACAACTTGTACATATAATTTTCTCTATAATTTTTCCCTTATGAAGTTTCATTAACGAGAGAATGAAAGATGAAGGGCTCTAAAAAAGAAAAAGAAAAAAGGTTCATCCTTTCTTCTTTTCTACTACTATTAAACTTTGAAAAATTATAACCTATCTTCTATGTTTCCTCCACCCTAGGCCTAGTATATATGAACAACATTAATTAAAATATGGTTATGTTAACGGATGTACTTAGGGTAATGGTTAATAAATAATAATAGAAAAAAATGTCAACAACTTTAATTAGAAAAAAAAAATGTCAACAACATTTATTATTTTATCATTCTTCCAATAAAATGTTTCTAAAAATAGTTCCTAAAACTTCGATTAACATTTCCCAAGTATGGTAAAAGAGAGTACATTGGATAATGAAAATTCCACCAACCCAGTGAGGTAATGATTACAAGACTAATGATTAACGGAGTCAAAGATGCTTAACAAACCCCAACAAGTATAACAATAAAAGATTCTTTGAGACAAATAAATCGACAAAAACTGGACCTTTTTAATTATCAATATAAAAGCTTTATAATAATAATTATTATTATTAATAGAAAGTTTATTTCATTAAACTAGAATTTGTATATGAGTGGTGGTCATGTATATCACAATTGATAAAAAAATACCAAAAAAAAAAAAAAAAAAAGGTGCACCAAGGTCCAACATAACTTTTCAGCAAATGAAAAGAAAAGTCTAACATAAATTTTTTCACGAAGATTAATGAGATGTAAATGATAGGCAAAGATAATAAAAATGAAGATATATTAATTACTCATTATCCATCAATCATAGCTAAATAGTACCATTTTAGTAAGTTGAGAATTCAACAATTTTGGGAATGATGTTGTGTCCAGTCAAGGATCTAGCTTGTTAGCAGAGCCATTAATTTCCTCAAGATGTCGACCTTAGAAGAAATGGTCATTAGCTTCCGAGTCTCTCTACATGCACCATCAAGTACCATAGAAAATTTCACATTCTCTCATAATTCAACTCTTTAAAGTTGTGATTTACAACTATATTTTATGTTGGCTTTATTTCATGACAAAAAGTGTTGTAATTGCTTTAATTTATTTCTTTGTATTTTGTGGAATTTTATTGTATTGGGTTTAGTATTAAGTTGGTGAAGACACAAGCTTAATTGAAGAGTCAATGCATTTCGCAACTAGCTCGCGAGAAGTTCGCAAGAAGAGTTCCCGCGAAAAGGACATGTGAGAAGCACATGACTAGAAATCGAAGAGTCATGCCAGGTTGTCGGTTTCGCGAGTGTCTCGTGGGTAAGGCCTTCCCGCGAGGTAGTCGCGAAATATTCTGCCTGGAGGATTTTAAAGAGTGACT
Organism: Quercus dentata; assembly: GCA_028216015.1. NCBI lineage: Eukaryota > Viridiplantae > Streptophyta > Magnoliopsida > Fagales > Fagaceae > Quercus > Quercus dentata. The sequence continues at coordinate 82,597,183 of CP116445.1, read as the reverse complement.
TTCTTACCCTTTACCCATACTATATATACCCTCATTACCCACAAATATAAAGGAGGCCATTCAAGAGAAAAACCCTAGATAGGTTTTTTACAACACACACACCCATCTTTTTGAGAGAGAGTTACTCATCCTTAGTGAAAAATCATTGTAGCATCTTCTCCATCCCTCTCCCATTGCCATACCTTGAGAGGAGATTTGTACCCAAATACAACCTACACCTATTTAGAGTGTAGAGAGTGTTTTGGAGCTTGGGAAGTTTTGGAGAATTGCCAAAAGAAGCCGGTGAGGCATGGTTGATGCTATGGGCTATAGCGGGATCCGGTAAGCTAGAGAAGACAAAAGTTCGGCGTAACCTCGTTGGAGCAACAAGCTTGGAGGGCTTAGGTACATTGGGTAGATTAGGCTTGGGGGGTCTTCTGCTGTTCATGTATCACAACTTCATTCTCTAGTGGATTATTTACCGCTTGGAGGGTGGCGGAGAGGTTTTACGTCGAGGACTTCGGTTTCCTCTTCAATAACACATCGCTGTGTTGTCTTTGTATTTGCATCCTTCTTCCCTACTCTTTTTCCATTCATTTTACTGCTGTGTTATTATGAATATGGATTAAAGTAGTTTGTTTGTTTATCCACTCGCATTTACTCTATTTCGCACTTAGTATAAGTTAGAGTAAAATCAATCGCGCCGTAATTTTAATTTGGGGGGTCTAAATAGCTCTTGTGTTTTCACGCATTTTAGAGCTTTCAAACTCATCTGAATCCACTCAATACAAAGATAGAGAGAGAGAAAGTGAAAATTTCAGTATCTCATAAACTTCTTTTTGTTAACTATAAGTGAGGAATGAAAAATTTCACAGCAGTCAAATCCACAAGTTGCTAATAATATGTAAAAAATGTCAAGTTTATCAAAAAAATAAAAATAAAATAAAATATGTCAATGATAAATATAAATAAAATCCAATTAAAATTAATCAACTTAAAAATGGTAAAAAAAAAAAAAATGCCGGTACGTACACACAATAAGTAATGTTAGAGCCTCAACTTTGTGCCACAAGGCCCACAACTCGCCACATGTTGAGTTGTGATTGACAAAAGTGTGTTCCTAGATGACCTACCATCACACATTTACTAATCACAACTCGTCACGTGACGAGTTGTGGCACAAAGTTATGAGAAACTATGTGTCCTCTATCATTACTCATGCACAATTTAAAATAGTTGGTAGATGCTACACCCAATAACTCTATGTGTTGTGAAATTTTTCGTGTTTATAATGTAATTTATATATTTTTTTCTTTAGACGTGGGGAGCATAATGGAATTTTTTTAAGTAGGAAAGGACTAGGCACCGTCCTTCTTTTGTCTTGTCTTTGTGGAGGATTTAAGAAGAGTGAATCGCAGCTCACCGTGAGTGATGGTGTGAAAGAATTAAAAGAATGTTTCTTTCAAAATAGTGGAATTGGTCCAATTTGATGCTTATAGTACTTAGACAGCCGAGATGAGGCTGCACATAGGAGGGGGCAACGCACTTGGTCTCCCCGGCTCGAATTGGACAGCGCTCCCATCCCTTGGGACGCGACCCTTTAGGAGTCCCAGTAGGGGCAAGCGTCATATCTTGCTGAGACTCTGCAGCAGCCCCTTCTCTTGCCTCTTGACATGGACGGACTCCGGATTACGAGGCAACCGGACCTCTTCATGTCATTGAAGAGGGATCTCGCCATGGTAAAACGAAGACTCTCCATTGTTCAGGTTCCCGATTCTATGTTCATCTATTTGTCGTCTACGTTTTGATGATTCTTTCATTACTTTTATGCAGGTTACCCAGCAAATCTACGTGGCCGAGGAGTGGGTAAAGAATTCCCGAGAGGAAGTGAATGCCGAGGTTGGTCTCGCCTCGCAGATTGAGAAAGCTGTCGGTGCCCTTAGGCTGGAAAAAGAGAGCCTAAATGAGAAGATCAAAGAGGCTATTAAGGCCCGGGATAGCGCTGAAGCGGGCTTTAAGAACACAAAGAGGCAGGCCGAGGACATGCGCCAGCAGCTACACTTAACGAAAATAAACCTGGCCACCGAGAAGCAAACAGTCCTAGACCTCAAGGCGCAGCTTGCAATGAGCCTAAGGAGGCGGCTCGGGTGGCTAGGGAGGCAGGCGAGGCTATGGTGGCAGCCTTTTACGAGCGTGGGGTGAAGGACACCGAGGCCAAGCTAACCGAGGAGGTGGTTATGGTTTGTAGAGACTACTGCACCGAGTCCTAGGGAGTAGCAATGGACCGGGTAGGAGTTCTGCAGACTCCGAGCTTAGGAGGATCGAGAATATCTTCTTCCCCAAGGATATTTGAGAGATTCTTGATTCGGATCCTCCTAAGAAGCTCCTTTCCGCCCCAACTGCAGTTCCCGATCTTATCGTTTCGGAGGGGAAAGGGGTGGATGAGGAGGCTCAGCCACCAGCCAAGGATAAGTCATCTAAGGACACCCTCACAATCAGAGATGTTGTCTCGTGGGCCAAGGATGCCGAATCTAAATCCAAAGCCAAAGATTATCGTCCCGAGGCTGATGACCCCGTAAAAAGCCCAATTAAAGATAAAGCCTAGAACTTTAGGTGTAGGGTTTTTTTTTTTTTTTTTTTTTTTTTTTTTTTTTTTTGTAATTGTTTCATTTTGTCTTTCATTTCCTTGGCTTTTGCCAATGTCACGTAAGACAACTTTCCTTTGAGTTTAATGAATGATATAATTTCTTCTTCTTTGGTCTTTATTTTTCTTGTTTTAACTTTATTGTCATCATGAATGAATTGACTTTGTGTTGCTAGATTTCTAATGGTAATTCATTATTTGTAGTTCAAGTAATATAGCTAAGTATGAACAAGAGAAAAAGATTCTTCCCTGGTGTCTTGCGTTCTTTCCGAGTAATTAATTTCCCTTAAGCCTCGAGTCCCGAGGGGCCACGCAGGACCTAAGTTCTGTTTAATACTTGTATAAAGATATGGAGTGATTAATTTTCCCCGAGCCCACGGTCCGATGAGCCACGCAAGACTTAGGTTTTGTTTAATACTTGTATAAAAATATGGAGTGATTAATTTTCCCTGAGCCCGTAGTCCGAGGAGCCATGCAGGACTTAGGTTCTATTTAATACTTGGGTAAAAACACGGAGTGATTAATTTCCCCTAAGCCCGTGGTCCGAGGAGCCACGTAGGGCTTATGTTCTGTTTAATACTTGGGTAAAAATACGGAGTGATTAATTTCCCCTAAGCCTGTGGTCCGAGAAGCCACGCAGGACTTAGGTTCTGTTTAATACTTGGGTAAAAATACGGAGTGATTAATTTCCCCTAAACCTATGGTCCGAGAAGCTACGCAGGACTTAGGTTCTGTTTAATACTTGGGTAAAAATATGGAGTGATTAATTTCCCCTAAGCTTGTGGACCAAGTAGCCACGCAGGACTTAGGTTCTGTTTAATACTTGGGTAAAAATACAGAGTGATTAATTTCTCCTAAGCCTGTGGTCCGTGGAGTCACGCAGGACTTATGTTCTGTTTAATACTTAGGTAAAAATACGAAGTGATTAATTTCCCCTGAGTCCGTGATTCGAAGAGCCACGCAGGACTTAGGTTCTGTTTAATACTTGGGTAAAAATACGAAGTGATTAATTTCCCCTAAGTTTGTGGTCCAAGGAGCCACGCAGGACTTAGGGTTCATTTTAATACTTGGGTAAAAATATGAAATGATTAATTTCCCTTAAGCTTGTGGTCCAAGGAGCCACGCAGGACGTAGGTTCTGTTTAATACTTGGGTAAAAATACGAAGTGATTAATTTCCCCGAGTGCGTGGTTCAAGAGCCACGCAGGACTTAGGTTCTGTTTAATACTTGGGTAAAAATACGAAGTGATTAATTTCCCCTAAGTCTGTGGTCCAAGGAGCCACGCAGGACTTAGGTTCTGTTTAATACTTGGGTAAAAATATGGAATGATTAATTTCCCTTAAACTTGTGGTCCAAGGAGCCACGCAAGACTTAGGTTCTGTTTAATACTTGGGTAAAAATACGAAATGATTAATTTCCCCTAAACTTGTTGTTCGAGAAGCCACGCAGGACTTAGGTTTTGTTTATACTTGGGTAAAAATACGAAGTGATTAATTTCCCCTAAGCCCATGGTCCAAGGAGCTATGCGGGACTTAGGTTCTATTTAATACTTGGATTGATAAATGAGAAATAAGTAGCGCAAAGGCTTTTCGCAATAGAAGGGTATATCAAGAGTGAGAACTTTCATTAATAATAGTACATTTTCAGGTTGTTTACATTCCAAGGGCATGGTACTACATGCTCATCCAAATCTTCTAAAAAGTATGCCTTTATGCCGCCACTTTGAAGTGATACGATATGGCCCTTCCCAATTTGGTCCGAGCTTTCCCCATGCGGGATTTTTTGCAAAGTGCCTTAACCTTCCTTAATACCAGGTTCCCATGTGCTAATGGCCTTAGCTTTACCTTGGCGTCATAACCTTGCTTAAGCTTGTGTTGGTAGTAGGCGAGTTGGACCATTTCCCTTTCCCTTCATTCCTCAATAAGGTCTAAACTCTTCTCTAGCAGCTCCTTGTTGCCACCGGGACAGAATGAGCTGGTTTTCGGTGTTGGAAAGTTTGTTTCTAGCGAAATGACAGCCTCAGCCCCATAGGTCATCGAAAAGGGGGTCTCTCTTGTTGATTTGCGGGGTGTGGTTCGACACGTCCACAGGACATATGGCAGCTCTTCCACCCATCTTCCCTTTGCACCATCTAACCTCTTCTTTAGCCCGTCTACTATGACCTTGTTAACGGCTTCGCCCCGCCCATCCCCCTGGGGGTAGGCTGGTGTGGAGTATCTATTCGCAATTCCCAATTCACCGCAGTTCCTTCTGAAAGCCTTACTATCGAACTCAAGACCATTGTCCGAGATTAGGGTATGAGGGACTCCAAACCTAGTGACAATGCTTCTCCGGACAAACTTCTTGGTATCCATATCTCTGATATTTGCCAGAGGTTCAAGCCCGACCCATTTAGTGAAATAATCGGTGCCGACGAGCAGATATCTCTTGTTCCCTGCTGCTTTAGGAAATGGACCTACGATATCCAAGCCCCACAGAGCAAACGACCAAGGGCTGGACGGTGGATTGAGGATCCCCCCTGGTTGGTGTATATTTGGTGCAAACCTCTAGCATTGGTCGCACTTCTTCACGTATTCGTGCGCCTCTTTCTGCATGTTTGGCCACCAGTAACCTTGGGTTATGGCTCTATGGGATAAAGACCTGCCTCCTGTATGGCTTTCACAAATTCTTTCATGCAATTCCTCTAGGATAAGTTCCGTGGCGTCGTGGTGTACGCAGAGCAAGTATGGTCCTGAAAATGAGCGTTTATACAGTTTCAAGTCCTCAGATAGCCAGAACCGAGAGGATTTTCTTCTAATCTTGTCGGCTTCGTTCTTCTCTTCGGGTAAGGTGTCCTCTTTTAGAAACAGTACCAAATGGTCCATCCAACTAGGCCCCACTCTAACGTTGTGGACATGGATCACTCCTATCTTCATCACCAAGGGCCTGTGTAAGTCTTCCACAAGTATGACCCAAGGTAAACGTTGAGCCGTGGAGGTGGCCAGCGTGGCCAAGGAATCGGCGTGCGTGTTTCCACTTCCGGATATGTGCGAGTAGGTTAAAAGAATCGAAATGTGACCGCATGCGTTTAGCTTGGTCTAAGTACTCTTGCATTCTTTCATCTCTTGCCTTTAATTCCCCATTTATTTGACCCACAATAAGTCTTGAGTCCGAGAACATGTTTACGGATTTCCCACCCAATTTCTCGACCATGGACATTCCTTCCAGCAGGGCTTCATATTCCGCTTCATTATTCGTGGTTGAGAAGCCTAGTCTTAGCAATTTTTCATTGGTAATCCCCTCGGGGAAAATCAGGACTAGTCCCACCCTAGAGCCCATTTGATTTACCGCGCCATCGACGTATACTTTCCAATAGGTGGGCCCTTGCAGAGAGATTGCACCAACCGATTTTTCATCCATGCTTCGCATTACTTCTTCTTCTTCTAATGAAGGTTCAGCAAATTCAGCCACTAGATCCGTGAGGACTTGGCCTTAATTGTGCCCTATTTAGTAATTCTCCTTGTAATCGCACTCCGGAGTATGGACCTGAGCAGGAGTTGGGTTAGAACAATGACTGTGTGTGCTTGGAAATAATGGGGGAGCTTTCGTGTAGCTTGAACAATTGCCAGGATGGCATTTTTTAGCGAAAGGTAGCGAATCTCGGCCTTGTGCAATGACTTGCTTACGTAATAAACTGGTCGTTGTACGCCATTGTCCATTCGTATCAACACTAAGCTTCTTGCATGATGGGCCACAGCAATGTAAGCGAACAAAACTTCATCGGCCTCGGGACTAGACATGATTGGTGGCCGAGACAAATACTCTTTAAGCTCTTTGGAAGGCCGAGGCACATTCTTCGGTCCATTCGAATCCTTTCCATTTATTCAACAAGAGAAAGAAAAGTCTACACCTATCCGTCAAACGAGAAATAAAGTGGTTCAAAGCGACAATCATGCCCGTAAGCTTTTGGACCTCCTTGGGATTCCGAGGAGGGTGCATCTTTGTGGATAGCCCCGATTTGGTCGGGGCTAACTTCGATACCTCTGTGGGTCACCATATAGCTTAAGAACTTTCCTGATCCCACCCCGAATGAACACTTAGACGCGTTGAGATGCAGCTTGTGTCTTCTCGGGATTTCAAAGATGTCGCCAAGGTCTCTCACATATTCGGACACCAATTTGCTTTTTACCATCATGTCATCTATGTAGACTTTAATTTCTTACCCATCTGCAGCTCAAATATCCTAGTCATCATTCTCTGGTAGGTGGAACTAGCGTTCTTCAAACCAAAAGGCATCACCTTATAGTGGTAGTTTCCGATGGGGGTGACAAAAGTCGCCTTTTCTTGGTCGTCTACTGACAGGGGTATTTGATGGTATCCTTGAAAGGCGTTTAAGAAGCTCATTCGAGGATGTCCCGTGATTACGTCTACCAACCGATTTATCCAAGGCATAGGAAAGGGATCTTTTAGGTAGGCCTTATTCAGGTCCGTGAAGTCTACACAGACTCGCCATTTTCTGCTCTTCTTCTTCACCACTACAGTATTGGCCAGCCACTCAGGGTAAAAAACTTCTTTGATAGCCCTTGCTTTCTTGAGTTTCATCACCTCCTCCTTTACCGCATTAGCATGCTCTTTCGACGGACGCCGAGGGGGTTGCTTCTTGGGCGTAACGGATGGGTTATCGTTAAAATGGTGGCATATGAAGTTTAGATCAACCCCCGGGGCTTCGTAAGCATCCCATGCAAACACGTCCACATTTTCCCTAAGAAAATCAATTAGCTTTTCTTTGACCTGATCCTCCGACGGGTACTTCACCTTCTGGTGTAGGGTAGAAGAAACAGCCCCTAGGGCACGAAGCCAAGGCCTAGCAACAATGGCTGTGTAGGGTAAATATGCGTCCACCACTATGAAGTCCACTTCCACTATGTCCGAGCTTGTTTGTATGGGCAGTCTGATCTAGCATTTTGGAGTAATGGTCTTCCCTTTGAAGCTTACCAAAGGGGAGTCGTATGCCGTTAAATCTTCAGGTTTTAGATTCAGCCCCTTGTATAGTTCGGGGTACATTACTTCCACAGCGCTGCTACGATCGACTAACACTCTCTTTACATCATATCCCCCAATCCCGAGCGTGATGACTAGAGCATCATTGTAGGGCTGGATGGTTTCGACCTTATCCTCGTCTGAGAAGCCCAAAATGGGTGAGGCCATCCTTTTGGCCTTCTTAGACTCCCGATCGTCACTCTCGGTGGGAAGTCGAGCTACCGACATTACTTTGGAAGGATGAGAGTCGGTCCTTCCTGGAGCACCGAGAATGACATTTATCGTGCCAATAGGCGATCTCAAGGTGTCCCTCCGTGTCTCAACATTCGCCTATTCTTGTCGGCCACTGGAATGATGTAGGAGATGACTCAATTTTCCCTTTCGGACCAGCTGGTCCAAGTGGTTTTTCAGGTTTCTGCAGTCTTCGGTGGTGTGCTCCGGTTCTTGGTGGTACCGACAAAGATAGGTTAAGTTGCATTTCGTGGGGTCTCCTGCCATTCTATTTGGACATTTGAAGAACGGCTCATTCCTAATTTTCTCCGTAACCCGATGTATTGGATCTCGGAACACAGTGTTGATTTGCACGGGCATCGGTTGATCCGGGTTGCTCTGTGTAATCTCTCCTCGGTCGATTGTTATTGCTAAATCGGTTCGACCTGAAGTCCCTCCTCTCCCGAGGGACAACCTTCGCTTTACCCTTACCTAACTGTTGGTCCTCTTTGACCCTCTTGTACTTGTCAATTCGGTCCATGAGCTGGCGCAGGTTGGTGACCGGTTTTCAATCGAGAGATTTTCTTAAATTATGCTCGGTTGGCAAGCCTCTCTTGAAGGTACCGATGGCAACGTTATCATAATTGCCTTCTATCTCATTGTACATCTCTCAATACCTATCCGAGTAGGCCTTTAGGGTCTCCCCTTCTCGCATGGATAAAGACATAAGGGAATCCAAGGGTCGAGGAACCCTACCGCTCATGATGAAGCGAGAGCCGAAGGCCTGGGTTAGCCGCTTAAAGGAATTTATGGAGTTCGGCCTGAGACCGTCAAACCATCTTATCGCCATCGGTCCCGGACTAGATGGAAATACTTTGCACATCAAAGCTTCGTCTTTGGAATGGACGGCCATCATCTGGTTGAACAGACTTACGTGCTCTACGGGGTCCGTCCGACCGTTATATATGGTGAAGGTAGGTTGATGGAATCGCTGAGGAAGTTCAGCCCCCTCTATCTTGCGTGTGAAGGGTGACTAGGAGATTCAATCCAGGGCTTTGCTCATGGCGTCGTTTACTAGGCCCTTGTAGGATGGACTTCTGTGATTGCGTTTATGATGTTGCTCTTCCTTATAGGAGAAGGTTTCACTTGGTGGAGTTCTCGACCTTCGCCCGTATTCGTTGTCCTCTTCATCGCTGGTGTCTAGGCTAGAGGGGGGATGCCTCCACTGCGCTCGACGCAGCCTCCTCTTCAAGTCGATAATCTCTTCTTTGAGAGCTCTGTTATCATCCCGCTTTTGGGATACACGACCTTTCCCCCTTGAATGGCTTCTGCTCGTATGGGTGATATGTACACTACCCTTTCGTCGCTTGTCTTGATCTCTTTCCCATTCAAGGTTAAGAAAGTTGTCCTACAGTTGGGAGTTTGCAGGTTCCGTTTGGTATGGACCTAATCCTACCATATTTAATCGTTGCACTTGTTGAGGCACAAGCTCTCCCCACAGACGGCGCCAATTGTAGGGTCACAATTTGGAGCCTAAGCCCAAGAGGTATGGGGTCTTGGTCCAAGGAACCCAGAAATAATAAATTTGTAGAGAGTGGGTTGTAGAACTAGGTCTTAGCAAGTTGGACAACGGTTAGTATTGGGCTATGCAACGGTTGAACACAAGTAAGACATGTTAACATCCATAGATCTTTAGTCCGAGGAGGTTAGATAAATATATGTCGATCACTGTTTGAAGATTATGGTCGTTTATACTGCTACAGTATTCTCTCTTCTTTTTTCTCCATTCCCTCCCTCATGGGGACTTCCTGTCTTATATAGTCCTCTTGAAGCCATCGTGGTCTTACACTTATTGATTATCCGGATCCTTACTTGAGTGCTTGTCCCATCGGACACCCCCTTTCAGCCTTCTGTGAGTTATGGTGGCCAAGGCAACACATTCACAGTCCTCTCCACATTAATGCGGCCAAAAAAGTAGCTGCAATGCATTTAATGCGGTAGCAGCAGCAGCCTCTCCTTGGATATTTTACGTTTCCTTCTTTTCCTGCGGGTCTGTAGGGTGCATCCCTATTGCTAATGCCTATTGGGGGGTCCTTCTAGTAGACAGAGTGCATGTTTGAGCCATGCTCATCACGTTCGAGGAGGCATTCCTCCTCGGACCGCCCTCCAAATGCCCCCTTGTCTACGAAAGCTAAGTTGGAAATCCCTTTAGCAACCATTTCCTCTCCTCGGACATTGCTAATCGTCCCGGATGGGGCTTAAGACCCATTACATGATTTGGAGTCTTTGCCCCTACAATCGTATATTTTGAAAATCTAATCATTGAATTGTATGTTCCTTAGGTTCTTAATATACATGTCAAATTTTGTGTCAATCGGATACTATTTACTATATAATCTACAAGCTTATATTTTATACATAATTTTAAATTATAAAGACTTGCAATTTAAATAATTTATTGATGACATAGCTAGCAATTTTTAATTTTCTAAAAAATTTTCAAGTATGTAAAGATATAAGAAAAAGATATAATTCAATGGTGGATTTGTTAAAATTCACCTTCAATAAAAAAAAAAAAAAAAATTAAGTAAGGTTGTAGCATTAGACTACAAACAATTTTGTAACTAAACTTTGTCCTTATTTACTAGAGAGATTTCCCTTTTGATAGGCCACAAATTGAATGACCCCTTATGATAGAAATTAATTAACTAGCCAAGTTATTAATTAATCAATTTATCATGCAAACGCGTGGTAGCACAAACAAATCATCAATAAAATAAATGTGCAGCGGAAAATAAATAACACGGTGATTTGTTTACGAATGAGGAAAACCTAATGGCAAAAACCCCACCGGCTAATTTTCAGGTCACTACTTCCGAAATTCCACTATTATCACAACAAGCGGTTACAAGTAAAGGAATCCAAGTACTTTACCAACCTACAGTTGAACCCTTACCCCAATACCCAATTGGACTTGTTCTGTAGTGATAGTTCCCCTTTCGATGCATGACTCACAAGTACATGACTAACCAATTGCATGGATCCTAGTACGCGACTTCAATCACTAACTAAGAAGGTTGTTGGTTGCAAAGTTCTTGAGTTCATCCACATGATGAAGATCAAGAAGATACTTGGTCACAAAACCCTACGGTGCACATACATAGCAACTTCTTCAAGAGAAAGAGATAAACTAGGGCAAGATCTTCTTCTCCGGTCACAATTTGCTTGAATAGAGTTTGCTCAAAACTTGTGCAACTTGTGAATTGTTTGACGACCCTTAAACTGATCCTTTTATATGTCTAAGGTTAGGAGAAAAGAAAGCCCAAAGACAAATTCACGGATCCCAAGAAAATCATATTGGAATTCTGAAAATCTTAAACCTCGACAGATAGTAGGTGTCGAGAAGTCATCGGCAGGTGTCGAGCACACCGAATGTAGAATGACTTCCTTAAGCTCGATAGATGCAAATTTGTCGAGCTTTAATAATTTTGCACTCTGAACTTGTTTTCTTGAATAGACTTGAAGGTTTCAATACTTGATCTTGAAACAAGGTTTCTTGAAGTATTTAAACACATCCTAAATCTACCCAATTACAAGTAAAGTGCGTTTTGTCAAAGGATAAGCCAATTACATAAAAGAATGACATATGTTCTTAACATGTGAAACACATATGTTCTAACACCTCTTTTTTTTTTTTTATATAATTTTTTTATCTAGCCTTCTCATTATTATTATTATTATTATTACATATCTTACTCTTTCATGTTAGTGGCGTCAATGGTTGATGATGACGCCAATTACTATCAAATATATTCTTAAATTTGTATACTCTTGACTTTTATTTTGTAAATCAGTTCATCTTTTCCTTCCATGCATGTTGGTGGTGTTAACTATTCAGATGACTGTTATATATATATATATATATATATATATATATATATATATAAAGAGAGAGAGAGAGAGAGAGAGAGAGTTTTTATATTTTCTAAGAATTAGATGCATGAATTTGAATTTATATACAATTGACAAAAAATTAAAAAGAGATTTTGCATGAAATTAGAGTAAATTAATTAATACCTAAAGACACTTGACGTTAAATTATTAAACAATCAGAATGACACTTGGCATCAAGTTATTGAAAAAATTAAAAAGATATTTGACACAAAATTGGAGTCCGGTTAGAATCCAATTTTAACTTGACTGAGTTTCCACTTTAATATAGTGTATATGATATATGATGGGTTAGAGAAACTTGTTTAATTTTACAATTTTACATGTCCCAATTGGTTTAGTTGGAGAGTTTTTATTTTATTTTATTTTTAAATTTTATATTCAGTTGAGTCTTTTATTAGACTAGGGAAAATGGAACAAATTAAATCAAATAAGGAAAAACCCTAAAAGACATATGTCTCTAAATAATTAAATTAGGACATAAGCTTATTTTCTTATTTTCACGTGTTGGTCAGATTGTAAGTTTTCCAACAATATGGTAGGTAATCTTTATAAAAAAGAGACCTTTTTTGGAGTCTCTTTTAGCCAATAAAACTTTCAAACAACTTATCCCACCTGTTAGAACCAATTGCAAATAATTTTGGAGCATTCACTCCTGAGGAGCTAAGTAGTTTATGCTCAAATCCAAGAGCACTCTCCACTTGCTATTGGAGGATTAATTTCAAAAGTTGCACTTCTTTTTAGTATGAAGATGTTAATATTGATCTATGCAAAACTAAATTCAATAATAATATTAGTTTTAGATAATGTATAATTGAGCTGAAGTTATAAATTTTTAAACTTCATAGATTTTGAATTCATTAGGAAGTTATATTTATTAATTTTGTCATAACTGTATTTTTATATTTCCAGTACGGGTTAGTGTTTAATATTCATAATGCATATTGATAATTCCAAACCATTAATTATCACTGGAAACTCTCTGGGAGGATCTGTTGCCACTCTCTTCACCTTATTACTACTATAAAAATTCAATTTTACAAACACCAAACGCCCACTTTACATCACTTTTGCTTCACCCCTTATTGGTGACGAAGGCCTGCAATCAGCCATATCAAACTATTCAGCATGGAACTCTTGCTTTTTGCATGTAGTTTCTAACCAGGATCCAGTTCCTAGAGTCTTAATTAATGGTTACAAGCCTTTTGGCACATTTCGCTTGTGTTCGGAGCTAGGTTATTCTTGTTTTGAGGATCCCCATACCATCTTGGAGTTGTTGATGGTAGCCTATTTAGGGAGTCCTGAAAATCAAGATCCTAATAAGGTTTTTGAGTCCTATGGAACATTTGTGGAACATCTCAACCGTAAGGTACTTTGCAAAGATACTACAGATCATGAGTTGTTAATTGATTGGACTACAACAACATTACGGGCAGGCATTATTACACAACTAGCAGCAATTGGACTAGTGCGATCACAGGTAACTCAGTCACAATTCTTTTTGGATTGTATATAATTAGAATGCTTATTTGAGCTATGTCACTTGTATGGAACATATATGTTACACCTAGACAATACAGGAACTAGAATAATGTTACACCTATGTCATTTATGAATAACGAATGAGATGCTTACCGATTAAGTATTAACAACAACTAACCAAAGCCTCTAATGTTTCTTACATGGATTAAAATTACTACAATTTGTCATCAAAAAAAAAAGTTAGAAAGCAGGACTTGTAAGTCGTCAAATAAAACGACTTGACCAAGACCCCGGCGAACACACACTAGTTATAAATATATATAAAAAATCTACCCAATTAAATTATATATATAAAATAATAGATACCTATAGGGGTGTATAGAAAACCCACCGACCCTCCAAACCCGACCTGTCGGGTTGGGTTGGTTTTTAAAGCTTGGTGGGTTGGGTTGGGTTACAAAAAATTTTTTATAGCGGGTCGGGTTGGGTCTAGGTCATAAAATTACAAACCCGATCCGATCCACCTATATTTAATATATATTTAAAATATATTATATATTTAATAATTTTTTTTAAAAAAAAATCAGCTGTAGGGCACTTTTATATATATATATATATATATATATATATATATATAATAAAAAAAAAACCAATTGTAGAGCAGCACTTCCTTGGTTCCTCCTACTAATACTAATTTAATATATATATATATATAATATATTATGTAATTAATAAATTTTTAAAATAACCAGTTCTTCCTATCCTATATAAAAGCCAATTAATTCACACAAATCCTAATAAATTACTATCGTTGTTTAGTCATTAATGTTGTTTGCCTTTAAAGAGTTACATTGATACTAATCTTTAGGTTTTTTTAATATATTAATATTTATATTTTTTTTCTATTCAATTTAATAATAATAATAATAATAATAAATTTGTCAAACCCATGAGTTCAACCCGTTGGGTTGGACTTATGTGATGGGTTGGATTGGGTTGAATTTTTTTTGACCCACCATGGTGGGTTGGGTTAAAAAATTCCATCAACCCGACCCATGCACACCCCTAGATACCTGCTTTACATTTTGTTGTGTCGTGTCTTTTCTGAAATAAAAGTATATTTAAAACTCAAAATTCTTTGCTTTCACATCTTTCCCCTTTCTCACGGCAATTCAAGGAAAATTTACGATTCAAGAAAATAAAAAGTAAAAGTCTGAAACCCTTTAAAAAAATCTAAAATAAAGGATAAAAGATAATTTTTGCCACAATTATTTGACATGGTAGATTGTGATTGGTTGCACATTTTTTTCATACAAACTTAACATTTTTTCTCTATCACTCACAATCTAACTATCGTATAAACAGTTTGTAGTTTATTACGTGCTCTTAGAATTTTTGCTATTAACCTTTTCTCTTTCATCTCAAGACCTAAAAAGTAACTAGTGTTTAACTACGTACTTAAAAATGTGTTTACAGAGCTATACTATTCTTTGCTTTCACATCTTTTCCCCTTTCTCACGGGCACGACAATTCAAGGAAATTTTGCAATTTCATGAAAATAAAAAGTAAAAAGTTGAAATGCCTCTTTAAAAAAAATCTAAAACACTAGATTAAAAAGACAAATTTTGTCACAATTATTCTACATAGCAGATTGTGATTAGTTGCACATCTTTTTCATATAAGCCCATCATTTTTTCTTTATCACTTACAATCTGCCATATGAATTGTGATTATTTGCATATCTTTTTCATATGAATCCACCATTTTTTCCTTTATCACTCACAATCTGCTACTTAAATTGTGGTTTATTGGGGAGGCCTTAGAATTTTTGCTACTAACCTTTTCTCTTTCATCTCATGATTAAAAAGTAACTAATGTATAACTACATGCTTAAAAATGTGTTTACAGAGCTACAATATAGCTCTTTGAAAAAAAAGCATCTTGGTAACCCAATTTTTTAAGGGTTCACTCTCCAAAATTTGAAGAAATTTAGGTTTAAGGAGTCTATTAGAGAGATGCTCTTAGGAAACAGCATTGCATTTGGGGTTTTACTTTTTTAGGCAAATGCCTGCTTCATTTCAACTTGGTCTTAGAGCATTCACAGTAATGGAGCTAAAAATTTAGCTATTTAGCACCACAAAAAGTTACTTTATCTATTTTACTTATTCACTTTACAAAACATGCTGCAGTAGTGGATATTTTTAGCTTTCAACACAATAAAATAATATAAATATCACAATAAAATAATATATCCACTACAATAAAATAATATATTCACTACAATAAACAATAATCACAATCACCCGCAATCGCTACCGCTGCCACTACCGCCGCCGCCACCGACTCTTCCACCGCCACCGCAATTATTCTCGCTGCCACTACCGCCACCACCACTGCTGCCGCCGCCACCGCCACCAACTCTTCCAACGCCGCCGCTGCCACATGATAGCAAATAATCATCTAGTGTTGACAAATGATTTTTTTAACCCCAAATTATACTTATACATTTTTTTTTACTAAAACAATTTCTCAATCATCATGATAGCAAATAATCATCTAGTGTAACAATAATATTTTGTTTTAACCCCAAATTATATATATACAAATTTATCTTTTGACTAAAAAAAAATTCTCAATCATCATGATAGCCTATTATCGTCTAAATTGTCCGAAAGCAATTTTGGAACAATGTGAACTATGAAATGGAGGAACTTTATAAGAAAATATATAAAATAGAACACATATTATAGCTAGAACAATGTAGTCCATAGATTACTCACATACATAACTCAAACCAAATTACAATAAAACTCACACACTTGCACAAGTTCCTATGACTCATGCTTCTCAACATATAAAAAAGGAAGTTTCTACAACTCACCTTGCAATTGCCATAAATGTTCAATGAGGTCCAACTGGAATTGAAAATGAATTTCTCGATCTCTAATGCGTCCATACCTCTCAATGTATGACATAAATCCATCACTTTGTTCACGTAACACTTGCATAGGAGGATTATCCACTCCATTAATTTGTTCATAATCTAAGTCTACCACTTCATTATCATCCCGCTCATCTTCAAAAAAATAAAAATAAGGAAGTAAGCAAGTTTCAAATCCAAATCAAAACGAATGGATGCTCTGAATTTACTGCTCTATTCTGTCCATTCATTAATTCAACTTACCAAAGCATGGATAAGTTTGTTGAGATCAAATGAAAGAAATTTTCATTGAACTAGAACAGCAAAAAAATTATTGCATCTAAAATTTATTTATTCTATATTTATAAATACCCGCACATACCCAAATCAAAAATCCCAAGCATGTAGATGAAGAAGACAGAGACAACTTACTTGAAGGCGAGTCGGGTCAGAGGCGTGGATCGGCGGCGATGGTGGCGAGACAGAGAGGTGAGAGTTCAAAGGTGAGAGTTTTAGAGAGTTTCAAAGATTGAGTTTGAGAGAGTTGAGAGCATCAAAGAAGTGGATCGGCGGCGTGGGTCCGAGGCGGATCGGCGGCGTGGGTCCGAGGCCGATCGGCGGCTTGGGAGTTCGACAAAGTGGGTCGGCTGGTAGGTCGGTGACATTGAGCTTCAGTGGGCGATGACATTGAGGATCGAGTCAGGCCGGCAGCAGTGAGATAGAGAGGTGAGAGTTTGAGAGTGTGAGCTTGAGAGAGTTTTGAGAGAAGGTGAGACAGAGAGGTGAGAGCTTGAGAGAGTGAGTTGAGAGTGAGTTTGAGAAAGGCATGGTTGGAAGAATAAAAGAATATAAAAAAATAAACAAACATATATTATTTTAATCCGGCTGAGAATAATTTTTTTTTTTTCCTTAGCTCTCGATTCTGAGTGCACGACCATATATAGTTGTGCATCAGAAAGTGATGAAGGTAAAAATTTTACCTTTAGCTCCACTCTTGTAGTATGGATTTTTGTGTTTTGGTGAAACTAAAATAGCTATATAGCTATTTAGCTTCAATGCTGCTAATGCTCTTAATTGGCATTTTATGTCGAGGCAACATTTCATATAGGGTTGGACCCGAGGGCCTCAGTTTCTTTCTACTTCAATATTTATCTTGATAATTGTAGTTCAATAAAGTTAGAGAAATGATATTTCACAACATTTTTACAACAAATCCTAAATGGTAGGTTGTTACTAGTTGTTATTGTTGGGGCAAAAAAGTGTTAATCGATGCATTTGTAGATATGTGGTACCAATTCATACCATGCTAACTGTAAAGTAATACGATTATAACTGATCATTGAACTGTGGATATGATAACTCGAAGATAACATTTAACTATGGTCACAATTGCAAAATGAATGGGAACATCCAGAAAATCCCATTAGTATGAAGTCCTAACACAAAGGCAATAAGCACTTGTAGGAAGATGCCGAATGAGAAACAGCTCTTAAATCCCGAAAAAGTCGCAGTAAGAATGAAAAAGCTCACCTTTAAGGAAAGCGGGAAGCTCATTTTGATGCCAAATGTCTTATGAGACTTCACATTGCTTTGTGAGAAGTAATGAGCACTGAATATCTTTTGTGCATACATTTCTTTTCATATATATATATATATATATATTAATATATATAACCGGACCTATATATATCAACTTGTAAAAACAAACAAACAAAATATTGATGAACAAAGTCATAAAAGCTTATTAAGCTAAAAAGCTGAAAATTTTAGGAAAATTTACACTTTACCACCTTAAACTATATATTATGTTACATTTTACGCCTTAAACTATAACTTTTGTTACACTTTGCATCCCGACATTAAGTTTTCTATTAACTTAGATGGAAGTTCAAAGTTTAGGTTGCAAAGTGTGATCAAGAGTATAGTTTAGGGTGGTAAAGTGTAATATCTCTTTTGTTTTTAAAGGATTGAGAAGAGGGACAATTAGGTATTTTCATGTGGTATCATATTTTTCTATCCAAGTTAACAACAAACTTAATGTCAGGGTGTAAAATGAAACAATGATTATAAATTTAGGGTGCAAAAAATGTGCATTCAAAGAAATTTAGGGTGCAAAGTATAATCAGAAGTATAGTTTAGAGTGGTAAAATGTAATTTCTCCATAATTTTAGTAAACCAAATAAATGGAATTAGGTAGCTTTCGGTTTGTTAGGTTTAAAAAAGCATGATTGACTTGACACTAGTCACACTACACATGATAAATTATCCTTACCAAAAAGCTTAAACTATTTATAGATGGAATCTTATTTATTTTTGGACAGTCTTCTTTTTGCAGAGAGGAGTTTTATCCATAATTGGAACCAACAAGTCAAACAAAAATGATTAGATAAGTGACATATTTTAGCTTTTGCAATAAGATTTTCATTATTTTTCTTTTATAATTGATTTATATAGCAGCTTGATTATGAGGCTTTGCTATTTGTCTTTCTTTTTCTTTTTTTTTTTTGGTCAATAAGGAAATATCATTAAACTAGGAATCAACAAGTCTGTTACAACACAATCTAGCTTTATCATTAGCTAGAATTCTTTCCACCACAAGCGGTGGATGCAAAAATACAACAAAAGAAGTTACACTGCTTGCACCTAGTTTGGCCATTACATCCGCACATTGGTTGGCCTCCCTATATATGTGCTTTATCCGCATGTTGGGAAACTCCCTCACCAGGTTCCTGTAATCATTTAGCAATGGTTCCAAAGTCAAGTTGGTGGTATTATTGTTCAAGAGTAAAACAACACTTAAAGCATCCAACTCTATAATGAGGTTATGCAGCCCCATTTCCTTAGCTAGTAAAAGACCATCCCTTAGAGCCCATAGTTCAGCCATACAGTTGTTGGTGCTAACAAGTGACCGAGCATAGCCTTTCAACCATTTCCCCTCATGGTCTCTGATCACACCGCCCCCACCTACACGTCCAAGATCGCTTAGAGCAGAACCATCCGAGTTAAGCTTCACCCAACCCAATGGAGGTTTCTCCCATCCCACGGCAACAACAGTTTTGGCTTTAGGCAATTTAGCATTCAACCCAATAGAGAAGAACTCCGCACTATCCTTAATACTCTTCCTGAAACATGACCGGTTCACCTTGCCGGTTTTGAAAATAAAATTGTTTCTATGCAGCCATAGTTTCCACACTCCCATGGGAAACAAAATCTTCCAAGGAATGCCCATTCTATAATAGTTGATATCTGCCTTACAGTTGACTTCAAGCCATTTACTAACTGGTAAACTAAAAGTATCCCTCATGCAGATCGGGAACCGAGTTTGCTGCCAAAAATCTCGAGCAAACCAACAACCCCTTAAGAGATGATCAACTGTTTCCATGCTTTGAAGACATAATTTACAAATGGGGTCAAGACTTAAACCCTTTGAACCCAAAACTTCCTCGGTGGGCACGCTATTGTGAAGACACAGTCATAGAAAAAATTGGATCTTAGGATAAGTTTCAGCTTTCCACACCCAATCCACCATAATAGTATCAAGGTTCAAAGGGTTTAAACCCCTTGCCAATAAGTATGCAGATTTCAAAGAGAAAAAACCATTTTTGGAAAAGGCCCATTGAAGTGAATCCTCTGCTTCCGGACTGCATGACAGTGGAGTAGCTTTGATGATACTAAGAATATGATCAGGCAGATCAAAGGAAAGGCCTTGAGCTTGCCATTCATGATTTTGGTCAAAACATTGCTTCACAAGAATGAGATTTTCATCCCGGTTTAAAGGCCCTTCAATTAGAGTTTTCAAAGGACCCAAAGGAAGCCAAAAATCATTCCAGACCTTTACTTTCTCCCCATTTCTCACTGACCATTTTAGCCCCTTGACATAGACTGGGCCACCCTTCTTTCAAGCTGCCGAAATAGAAGAGCATGGTTGTTTATTACCTTCCTCGGATAATCTGCTGGGCGAGAGATATTTAGCCACAAGCATCTTCGCCCAAGGAGCTTCTTGTTCACAAGCTAATCTCCAGTAAAGCTTAGCTAACAATGCACAATTCCTATCCCTCATATTATGCAACCCCAATCCCCCAAGCTCTTTGGGCGGTGTCGATCTCCCACCTAACCAGATGCAGCCTCCTTTTTCTTGATTGAACCCTATAGAAAGTCTCTTATTAGTTTGTCAATTTGATTGCAAACTTTAACAGGCAGCGATTGGCATTGCATATAATATTACGCCACAAGAGCCGCAGAAGATTTAACAAGAACCAACTTACCCGCCTTTGATAACAGTTTTGATCTCCAACCAGCCAACTTACTTTGCATCTTATTAACCACAAAATTAAAGGCATTCCCCACTCTTCCTTGGTGAAAGATGGGAAAACCAAGGTAATTACTTAAGTTGGTGGTTGCAGCAATGCCTAATCTCCTACAAATGCCTCTCGCCCTTCCTCTAGTAACATTAGAAGAAAAAAGGATCTTAGATTTGGTATAATTAACTTTTTGCCCAACAAGGTTGCAGAAATTATCAAGAACTTCAATGATAGCTTCACAGTTTTTGTAGTCTGCTTTAGCAAACAGCATCAAGTCATCTGCGAAAAATACGTGAGAAAAGCTCGGACCACTTCTAGAAGCCCTTACTTTATCCCACCTTCTATCCTCACACATACCAGTGATTTGGGCTCCAAGAAATTCCATACACAATGAGAAATAGGTAGGGAGAGATGGGGTCTCCCCGCCTAATTCCTCTTGATGGTTGGAAAGACTCAAGTTTGCTTCCATTGAACAATAGAGCTGTGGTAGTGGAAGACACACGACTTATTATCAACCTTATCATATTCTCAGAAAATCCAAAATGCTCAAGCACCATTTTGATGAACGACCACTCTAGGCGGTCATAGGCCTTTTCAAGATCAATTTTCACAACCATGAACCCTGTCCTCCCCTTCCTCTTCCTAAGAGAGTAAATTAATTCTTGGGCAATTATGACATTATTTGTACCCCTTACCTTCAATAAAGCTGTCTGCATTGGGAAAATCAAGGATGGTAGCAGATGACAAATCCTCAAAACAATAATTTTTGAAATAACCTTGTAAATCGTGTTGCAAAGGCTTATGGGTCTATCTTGGCTGATTGTCTCAGGACCAAGTTGTTTAGGAATCAGGGCAATTAGGGTCCGATTAAGGTACTCAGGAACTTTATGCTTCATAAACACCTCTCTGATTTCCCTTTTAACCGATGCCCCTACCACTAACCGGAACCTCTGGAAAAAACCAGCATGAAGCCCGTCAACACCTGGAGCTTTGTAAGGCTTCATTGATTTGAGAGCATTCCAAATTTCCCCATCCGAAGGTATTTTATCCGGACTAACAGCATCTTCATGGCTGAGCTTGGCACACCAATCCGATCTCCACCGAGGGGTAATAGGACAAAACACTTGTTCGGATTTATACAGCTTCTTAAAACTTGTACTGAAAATTTCCTTCACTTCCTCAATATTATGGCACCATTCACCCTCATTATTTTCAACACTGGTAATTTTATTCTTACTTCTTCTTCGGAGCGTGGAAATGTGAAAATAAGAAGTATTCCTCTCCCCCAAAATGATCCAATTAGTTCTGGACTTCATAGCCCCTGACTCCTCTTCTAGCTGGATGATTGAATTATATTCTTGATCAATCTGCACTTGTAAATTAATCAAAAACCCATTTGGACAGGTAGCTAAGGCATTTTGAGTACCTAATAGCTGGGCCAAAATTTTCTTTTTTCTTACAAAAACATTCCCAAACACTTCTCTATTCCATCTTTGACCTTTGGTTGTGAAGTTAGTAATTGCCTCAGCTAAATTCTCTTCCCTACCAGCCCAAGCATCCCTTACAACAGTTGGAAAGTCACTATGACTCAGCCAAATTGTCTAAAATCTAAAAGGCCTGTCGGCAGTGGACCCCAAAAAAGGATTCAAATTAAGCGACAAAGGGCAATGATCTGAATTTACCCTGGCTAAGTGGGTGACGTTAGCTTCAGGATATAATTCTTTCCAACCCGGATTAACCCAACATCTATCAAGTCTACATTGTATTAAGTTACCCAACTCCCTTTTATTAGCCCAAGTATATTTTGGACCTAAAAACCCAAGGTCCATCATGTTACAATCATCCATACACTCCTTAATAGCCCTAACCCTTCTCTGACAGATTGGATTCCCCCCATACTTCTCATCCTCAGACAAAACTTCATTAAAGTCCCCTATAAGGGCCCAAGGTAAATCATGCATGTTAGCTAGCATCCTAAGATTATTCCAAACAATGCATCTTTCCTCAAAACGAGGATTGGCATAAATAGCACTAATTAACCAGCTAAGAGTTTGAGACCTTACCCGTATCAAGGCATGAATCTCCTGCTCTGTAGCTGCCAGGACATCCACATTCACCAAATCTGAACGCCAAAGCAACCATATTCCTCCAGCAAATCCAATTGTGTCGGACATCGCATGCCCATCGAAAGGAAGGGTCTCAATGATCTCATCTGCTCTAGCACCACTCATCCTGGTTTCGGTGATCACCATAAGAATTGGTGAATGCCATTCCACCAAATCCATGACCGTCTTTTTGAATTGGGGCTTCATAGCGCCCCTACAGTTCCAAATCAGTATGTTCATCATTTTATATGGAGTAGAGAAAGCATCACCGTGAGACAGAGAAGAAGAAACATCGGTGTCTCTTAATCTCCATACCTCCAACATCTCTTTCCTCGACTCCTAAATCCCCCCGATTAGGGTCATTGAATGCATGATTATTCCCAAGTCCCCTTGTGTTCCCTTGGCTATAATCGTGCCACTTATTTTGGGCTTGGCAAATTGGATCATTTTCACCCTGTGAAGGTTGCCCATCAACGAGCATTCCACCGGGTAGGAGACCAATTTCTTCATTTCTGAAATCACTGGCTCCATCCACATCGCTTCTGCTTCCGATAGAGATTTTTTTGAGTTCTTCATGACGGATCTTATTGCCGATGGCCCTGAGTTTGTCATCGGAGGACTCAAAATTGGAGGCTAATCCATCATAAATCTCCACCATGGGTTCGGTGTTGTGATCCATGCCTCGTCCTTCAAAGGCGGGTAACCCGGTGCTTGCTTCTCTCCGTTAGAGGAAATAGGTTCTTCCATGCCACCATCAACTCGGTTTCGAACCAGCCCCACACCTCTGTTGGGTCTTGTTTTATCCACCGAATGGTTGAGTCGTCCGCCGATAACCTTTCCCTTGTAGAAAATCCCCCAATTCTCCCCGCCTTCCATCACATTTTGCTAGAGTGTTTAGAGCCTGTGTTTTCCTTTCCCGTTGGAATGATATTATCTTTATGGGTCACTATTGGGTTCAAAGAGCCTGAAAAACAAAATGGGCCTTGCTCTGTATCAGACCCAAACACAAAAATCCCATTCTTACTGCTCGGGCCCACCTCTTTGGGTTGTAATCCAACCGAATTAGTTGCCTTCTGGTTTGTTTTGGCACGCACGCCCTTACTTTTAGCTCCCTTACCAATTTTTTGCTGATTGTGATTGGACATAACCATCTCTCTCTGTGACACGACGGGTTGCGTGTGCAGAGATTTTCTTTTTCCATCTCTTCCACTCGGACTTGCTACACTAGGCTCGGCGGTGGTGGCTATAGATGTTTGCGTCATCCGTACACCCGCCGTATGACTTATCGCCCGATCACGCTGCACTGGTCTTGTTCTATTGTTCACTTTCCTTCTACTCACAACCATCCATTCACCGTATTCCTGCTGCGATTTTTCCTTTTTCTTCGACCCTTTCGCCCCTTGAACATTTTGCATACCGATTTGTTCATCATTTTGCATATCGGTTTGTTCATCACTTCTATCCGTACTCTTCTCCTTGGGCTGCTCTCTTATGGTGTACGGACACGTTTTGACCTTGTGGCCAATCCTTCCACACGAGAAACAGAGAGTGTTTATTCCTTCATAGAGCACACTCTGCTCAAGCTTGCCAAGATAAAGCTTCCTTACTAACGGCTTATCCAAGTTAACTTGGATACATAATCTAGCAAACCTGCCCCTTTCCTCGTTAGCTGTATGAGAATCAATCCTCAGGACCGGTCCAATAGCTTTCCCGATCTTCAGGAGTGCATTAGGTTCATAAAATTCAATGGGCAACTCTGGTAGCCTTATCCAAATCTATCGAAGAAAGAGTTCTTTGTGGGAAGTTTTAAACTCTGGTTCCCATTGTCTAATAGCAAGAAAATGCTGACCAATGAACCAGGGACCCCCATGAGAATAGAATCCACATCTTCATCTAACTTAAATTTCACTAGGAAATAATCATACCCCAAATCTATGCAGTCCATACCACCACACGGATTCCACATCTTTCGCACTCTCTCAACAAGGAATGAAAATGTCATTCTCCTCCCAAAGGTTTTGATGATGAGAGCTTTTTGCCAAGGTGCTCTCATTTGAACCTTCTCTTCTTTGGTAAAGCCAATTCTAAGGCTACCATCCTGATCGCTTTCCTCTTCAATGTCAGACTCCAAATCCTCTTGCATTGAACTTTCAAGTCCAAATGCTTGTGCAAATGCTCCAGGAATTGCACCCATTAGCTTATCCTTATAACTCCCCATTTTGATCCCCTTTCCTTTCTCATTCGTCTCTTGAAAGATATGGCTTTCCTTGTACTTTTTTGTGCTGCGAGCTAAGGCATCTTCTTCTTCTTCCGAGCGCTTCGGTCTTTCTCTCTCCATACTAGCTGCAGTGCATATTATTTGTCTTTCTTTTTCTTTTTCTTTTCAACAATGATTAGTCCGGACAAATTTACATTTTTTTTGTTTTTTTGTGTGTGGAAAAAGTTGTTTCTATAGGTTATCAATATAAAGTTATTTTCTTAATGGGTCCAACTAATCATTGTTGAGTAACAATTGCTCATATGACATTTTGTGTTTTGTTTGCAAAACGTATGGATATATTCGATTCGGTAGATATTTACAGATGTATCAAGAAGAGCAATAATTTAGTAGGAAAGATTATGATGATTCTTTTGTATGCTTTAAAAGAGAGAGAACTATGATTATGGATGACAACGAATAGTGGTGTAAGATTAAAGACAACATCACAATAGAGGTATGCAAGTGAAAGTTTTTTAAATGATGAGAAAACTCTACTTTTTTCTTACCTTTCCAATCACCACTATATATATCGTATCAAAAATGGATTGGCTTATAATAGGAGTAAATAAAAATTTAAAACAAAAATTAAAGTAAAAATATAGGTTTTTATTTATGGAGAATATGAAATTTTCATTAGTTTGTGAGCAAACAAACAGATTTAGATCCTCTAGATTTCCTAGGGTACTCTATCAATAGATTTCCTTAAATCTTAACCACATTTTAATGATTTAATAGTCTATATTCTGTCATGTCAGCATTCAACTAATAATATTCTTAAAATAATAAAATAATGTTGCAAACAAAATAATTAAGAATATTGTTAATGGAATGTTGACATGGCAGAATCTAGATAATTAAATCATTAAAGAGTGGTTAGGATTTAAGGAAATCTATTTGGTAGAGTACCTTAGGAAATCTAAAGGATCTAAATCCAACATACAATATGGCGTAATTTATTTTAGTTTGAAAAATAAAAAATAAACCCTCCTTTTGCACTTGGTTGCTTTTGTAAAGGGCAAGATAAAAATAGCTTTTTTTAAATGAACATTTTAAATAATATTCTTATGCGTAGAAATCCTTTGTTATGGCTAACCCTACTAAATGATCTTTAAGTTCTTAGAAAATAGATTGCACATATATTCCATTACAAAAATAATAGCATATTCTCAAGCTTGTGCGGATCCATGACTAGTAATAATAATGATTGAAAAGATGATGTCCTCAATTTACAATTTATTGGGGAATAAATTCTAAATGCCAGACAAGTTTGAAATATATAATTTTACATCTCAGGAATCACTAGGGTGCCCCTAGTATATTCCTTGTAATTCTTGACATTCTTAATTAAGTTAGTGAGAGGTGAACTATAAGAAGTTTCCATAATTTCTCTATACTTTCCCCACCATTTCATGAAGCTGCTCTTTGGTAAGAAAATCTCAGAAGATAACTGCATAATTTTTCATCAAACCGTATACATAGTTTTCAAACTCAACCAGTTTTTTCTTTGATGATTCTTCGTCCATAGCACTTGATTTTCGTTTCTTCTTTGATGATTCTTTGTTCATAACACCTGATTCTCTGCCATTCAGCGAGTCGCATAAAATGAGAGCCTCCTCAACATGTGCCCAAAAGCAAGAATCCTCCGTCAGACTTGACTTCACATTCTGTTTCTTCAAATCATTTGGACCACTTGAACTTGAAGATTTCTCAGTTTCTTTCAGCCATTGCTCCAATTTTTGTAATGTTCGGACCTTCCATTTTTATGTAGTCTCTTGAGCCCTCAATGTTGTAGTAATCAGCTATATCCAGTGGTTCAATCATCCTTCGGAAATTTGTTCCCCAAAGATCGAGCGGGTACGAAGGAAGGCACCTACTGTCTGGGGTCTTTTCTCCGCTTGATCAACCATTTTTTCCCAAAAACATGTGAGGGATTTTTTATACCTTATCACATCCATATCAGTCTTCTTCATTCCATTACGGCTTTCAATCTTATATCTGTCATAGTATCCAATTCCTTCATCTTTACACAACTTCTTATACTGTTCTAGGTAGGCCATATACACTTTAATGTCATTCAACCCCTTGGTGGGATCAAAAGCCTCCCTGTTCAGCATTGCTGTCATTTTTTCCCATTTTGCTATCTCTGTAATGATAATGTTGACGTCAACATTCTGTTGTTGTTGTTGTTGTTGCTGCTGCAATAACTTGTAAAAATGAGTTGGGCAAGAAGTGGAGTTTTAAAAGATTACAAGGACAAAGACTTCAAATTGTAGTAGTTTTTATCCATGTAAGAAACATTAGAGGCTTTGGAATTAGTTGTTGATCGGTGATCATTTAATTCATTACACTATTCTATTTAGTGTATTTTCTAGCTAGGTGTAACATAGAAGTACCATACAATGATATAGCTCAAGTAAGCATTTTAATTATATAATATCCAAAAAGAATTGTAATTAGGTTACCTCTGGTTGCATCAATCCGGTTGCTACTATTTGCGTAGTAATGCATGCCCGTAATGGTTGTGTAGTCCTTTCAGGCAACATTGTAGTATCCTTACAAATTACCTTTCGGTTGATATCCTTCACAAATGTTCCATAGACGTCAAAAACTAGATTAGGATCTTGATTTCCAGGACTCCCTGAATAGGTTGCCTTCAACAACTCCAAAATGGTTCGAGGATCCTCAAAACAAGAACAACCCACCTTTGAACACAAGAGAAACGTTCCAAAAGGCTTGTAAACACCAGTTTGCGAAATTAAGACTCTGGGACCTGGATCCTGGTCAGAAACTACATGCAAAAAGCAAGAGTTCCATGCTGCATATTTAGATATGGCTTCTTGCAAGTCCTCATCACCAATAAGGGGTGAACCAAAAGTGATGCAAAGTGGGCGTTTGGTGTTTGTAAAATTGATTTTTTCTGACAATGATAAGGTGAAGAGAGAGGCAACAGATCCTCCCAGAGAGTTTCCAGTGATAATTAATGGTTTGGAATTGGTCATCTGCATTATGATATGAATTGTAAAATGTTAATATATAGGGAAATACTTGTTGCACAAAAACTATTTTACACCATTTTACACAGCAAAAAAAACTTAAACCGTGAGTTGAAGTAATGATTTCTAACATGAAAATTGCGAGTTACGTCATATTTTTAGTTTTTTTGGGGTGCATTAAAAAAAAAAAAAAAGGAAGCTGTCTGTGTAATAGATACAACTCATGTATAACTGTTCATGTCACATTCTCAAAGTTCAATAAAAATAATAATAAAACTTATATAACATATTGTACACATTTTTAAATATTATTGTGCCATGGTAACTATGAATATTAGTCACTAACCAGTGTAACAAGAAATATAAATATACAATTACGTCAAAACACAAAAAAAGAAAAGTTCCTATAAGAAAATAACGAAATACAACTTCCTAATAAATTCAACATATATAACTTCAGCTCAATGATACATTATTTAAAACTAATATCACTAAGAATTAAGTTTGCATAAATTAAATCAACATTAGCTTCTTCATACGAATAAGAAACACAACTTTTGAAATTAATCTTCCAATAGCAAAGCGGGGAGCAGGCTTGGAATGGTAGAAACTTGTAGTTAACTTTTGAACCATATTGCACGAAAACTTACAATCTGGACAACATATGAAAATAAGCTTATGTTCTATTTTAACTTGTAGTTAACTTTTGAACCATATTGCACGAAAACTTACAATCTGGACAACATATGAAAATAAGCTTATGTTC
The DNA here is from genome assembly GCA_028216015.1 of Quercus dentata. Lineage (NCBI taxonomy): Eukaryota > Viridiplantae > Streptophyta > Magnoliopsida > Fagales > Fagaceae > Quercus > Quercus dentata. The sequence goes on along the minus strand of CP116445.1, from coordinate 82,568,553 downwards.
TATTTTAAATTATTTAGAGACACAACTTCCTAATAAATTCAACATAATATAACTTCAGCTCAATGATACATTATTTAAAACTAATATCACTAAGAATTAAGTTTGCATAAATTAAATCAACATTAGCTTCTTCATACGAATAAGAAACACAACTTTTGAAATTAATCTTCCAATAGCAAAGCGGGGAGCAGGCTTGGAATGGTAGAAACTTGTAGTTAACTTTTGAACCATATTGCACGAAAACTTACAATCTGGACAACATATGAAAATAAGCTTATGTTCTATTTTAACTTGTAGTTAACTTTTGAACCATATTGCACGAAAACTTACAATCTGGACAACATATGAAAATAAGCTTATGTTCTATTTTAAATTATTTAGAGACATGTCTTTTTTACCTTATTTGATTTGTTCCATTTTACCTAGCTAATCCAACAAATTCTTCAACTAAACTAATTTGGATATGTAAAACTGTAAAATCAAATAAATTTTTTCCAACGTATCAATAAAACTTACACAATTAAATAAAATGATAGAATCTATTAGATTAAAGACAGAATAATACAAATATTAAAGGAGATAATGAGCATCTTGCAATTAGAATAAATTTAAATATAAAATAAATTATAATCTCAAAAGTCATGAGTATGTAAAGTCAAAGAATATAATCAATTAATAATAATTAGTAATATGATTGCAAATAATAATAATAATAACTAGTCATCTTAATTAACAGTTAACAACCAGCATGGAAGGGAGAGATGAGTTGATTTACTATGTCAAAAGCCATGAGTATACAGAGTCAAGAATATCTAGTAATTAGTCATCATCAATCGGTGACACCACGACAAGGAAGAGAGAAGGAGAGAGAGATATATACGAATGAAACATATTAGACAACGAAAAATCACAGTAATACTACTTAGCCAAAAAACAAAAAATTCAAAGTAAGACAAAGATCATTTCAGTCAAAATGAACAAAACTTACAATTTAAAAGCACCTGAGCACAAATATCATGATTTAATAATAATTAAAAAAAAATCATATTTATAAACATAAAACAATCTTGAAATCATAAAAAAACAAAAGGTCAAAAATTACTGTCTTGGAACATACTATAAAATTAGGTAGTGGACAGACAACTTAATAAGGGGAATAGTTTAAAATATTGTATCATTATATCTCGTGATATCTTGGCATAGATAATGATTTTTTTTTTTTTTTTTTTTTTGAGAAAGAATAGATAATGAAAATTGATATCTATTTTTTAAAATAATACACGGACAGCACATAACCATTCATGTTAATTTTAAAATGATCACATGGTGCGTGACCACGTTACTATAAAAAAAATAAAGTTAATTTTAAAATAATACATGGACAACACATAACCATTCCTGTTAATTAATTACTAGTTAATAGAATTGATGTAGAATGGTCAATTTAGACATCATTTCAATTTTCTAGAATGTTTTAGGAAATGTTTTGTTGCATACTAATATGGAGTCATTGCTGCATAATAGGTTATGTGACAGTAAAACAGAAAAAACCAACATATATTTAAGAGTTGTGCATTGAATATAATCTGGTGGACCCATAGACATGTTGGTTTCTTTTTAATGCCACATGACCCATTATGCAGCAATTACTGTATACTAGTACGCAACAAAACCTTTTCAAAAAATTAGTGCGTGGACAAATGAGGACTACCAACCACACGTTGGTCTTTTCTCTTCTTATCCCTATTCAAAGCTACTTGTGACCAAACATATATGTATAAACTTACAGAAAATTTTTAGGCAATGATATATTGTTCAGGCAATTTGTTATGACCTATAGTTGAACTAGTCTTGAGTTTCTTGACTGCTTAACTTTTGCCCAGTTTACAAGTGCTATGACCAAAATAAAAGAGGATTTTTCAGAGCATAGAAGGTACCACAGATTTCGGGAGCACATCAAAAATGGAGGTAAAAAGCTCCAAGGCTGGTTTGTTAATGGAGAACTTTTGGTTGCCTTTGGGGCACAGGAAATTGAAGTGAGGAAAATACCCCTTGAGAGCTGATGATGTAACAAAATCTCCTCCTTCATTTCCCTGAACAGTCTTTGCTATTGGCAGGCCAAGTGAAAAAAGCTATGATTGTACAGTTTAGTGGCTCATAAATTTTGAATTTCACTGAGGAAGATGGTTCTTTTTGACTGGTTTCTTTATATAGTTCACTAATTGCAGTCCATGCTTGTTGTAGGATATCAGGGATCACCACGAAATTTGCCAACTCTAACCCACTGCTAAAACTGCCATCAAGGATTAATCATAGGAAAAAATTAGCAAAGAAATAATATATGATGCATCAATCTTTAATATTGAATTAATTGGTCAAGAAACAAACTTGAGAGGAAGAGAAAATTAAAGAGTGAAGAAAAACAAAGACAAACAACTAAGGAAAGAAAAAGAAATGATTTGGGTTACTTGTTACTTACTACTGAGTTTGGGTCATCTTCTCTGTGTTTTAGCTTTAGATCAGCTTAGCGAAGTTGAGCAACATAAGCACTACAACTATAACTATATATGCTTATCATATGGTCCCAGAAACAAGGAGGGCAATTGCCTAGGAAATTAGATCGATGCATCACAAGACGACAAGTACGACGACTCTAAGTCATTTTTTTATATTTTCTTCTTTTTAATGGGAATGTTTTCATTTTCTATAATCGCATTTGTTTATGCTCTCCACTACTTTTTTAGGAACCTTTCTGACGATGGAATTTTTCACACCATCATGAGTTATGATTGATGGATATAATAAGTAATTAGTACTATCATTTTACAATCTTTGTCTATCAATTACATCTTTTTACTTAAATTGTTATGTTGGTGCACTTTTTCTTTTCTTTTTCTTGTACTTTTTTTTTTTTAAAAAAAAAAAAAAAAAAAAAAAAAAGCCTGTGATGCACATGGCCACCCCTCGTTACAAATTCTAGTGTAATGAGATAAAGCTTTCTATCAAAATAATAATAAAATAATAATTAAAAAATAATAATAATAAAGCTTCTCTTCAAATAATTAAAAATGTCGGTTTCGATTAATTAACTTGATTTACTTGTTAATTATTACTTATAAAGATTAGGTCATTACGTAAGTGTTAATGTTGTAAGTCTCATCTTCTCACTTTCTCTTTTCCTATTCCCTATGTCTTCTATCTAAATAAAAAATTAAAAAAAAAAAACTTGATTTACTTGTCTCAAAGCCTCAAAATTAACCTCACTAGGGTTCATCAAATTTTCTTTATCCAATCAATATACCTTTTTTTTTTTTTTGCGAACTTCAATGTTATAATGCATTTCGCACTGGAAAAAGTGGAAGCATAGACTAGGGTGGAAGAAGCATAGAAAATAGGTTATAATTTTTCATATTTTGATAGTGTAGAAAAGAAAAAAGGATGAACCTTCTTTTGTTATAAACCTAGAGCCCTTCATTATTTTTTATCTTTATTTTTTAAAAAGAAACAAACACACACCCACATACAAGGAATATGAATTAAGGTTCTAATACAAAGATACACTACAAATTTCATTCCCCCATTAATGAAACATAATAGGAAAAAATAGAGAGAAAATTATATGTGTAAGGGCGCAATTCGGATCCTAAGCCCAAGAAGAAGCTGGATTACGGCCCAAAGAGCCCAACACAATGAATTTGTAGAGAGTGGGCTTAAAAACTAGGTTTCAATGGATCGAGCAACGCACACGGTGGATTGAAGATAGTAAGAAAGCAAAGAAAGACAAACTCTATGCAAAGAAATCCTTCCTCAAAGCAAAATCCAAGGAGAGTGGTCCTTAAATATATTTCTTTTAGACTTGGATACAATTTCAGTTCATGTCGGTATAGTGTTTTCTCTACTGATTCCCAGATCCCCCATTCTTGGAGGATCTCTCATATTATATATCCTCTTTTGGTTGATCCCGACCCTCCATTTGTTGATTATGCAAGCCACTACACGAGTGCTTGTCCCATCAAATGCCCTCTCCAGTCTTTTGTGAGTTGCGGCAACCAAGACAACACTTTGTTCGAGAGGTCTTCTCCACATAAGTGCGGCTAGAGGGTTTGGTGAGGCGCAATAAATGTGGTGGCAGCTACCATCCCTCCAATCACATCAGGGCTAACCCCTTCTCTAAAGCTCTTCCTCCACAATGTGGCCCCCTCCTGGTTTTACCGTTCGAGTGTACGGGCTCCTTGGCATAGTAATGGCCTCCTTGGCCTTGGGTATAACACGTGGTACAATTACCTTATTAAATTTCTATACCCTACAATAGTCCCTCAAAACTCCGGTTTTCCCTCTTATCCAGGAGAAAAGTGGGGTTTTGACCTTAAAAACTTGGTTTTACCGTTCGAGTGTACGAGCTCCTTGGCATAGTAATGGCCTCCTCGGCCTTGGGTATGATACATGGCACAATCACCTTATTAAATTTCTATACCCCACAATAGTCCCTCAAAACTTCGGGTTTTCCCTCTTATCCGAGGAGAAAAGTGGGGTTTTGACCTTGGGTAATTAATTCCACACGCTTCTTTTAATCTCATCCGTGAGAACGTCACTTCACATGCCTTGTAACCGTTCCCGGCGCTTCAGAGTCTATAACATCTCATTAAATGCTCCATGAGGCGCCTTGTTCCCCATGTTCTACGGTGAGATGGAGATCCCACAACTGGTATTTTTCCTCAAAATTTGGGCGGGATAACTCCCACCTAATTCCACCTCCTATATAAGGGGCCTAAGGGATTCATTTCTCCCACTTTCTGAATCTTTAAACTTTCAAGACTTTCCAAATCTTCAAACTTTCAAGAAGCTCTTGAAGTGACCCTTGTCATAATTTCCATAAGTTCCTTTATTCTTAGGTCCTTTCTCCTCGGCCAGTCTCCTCGACCTTTTGTTTTTAGGTTCTTCCTTCATAAAAATTTATGTCTCTTCTCCTTAGTCTGCTTAGATGGGTAGGTTTGCTCATTTAGTAGATAACCCCACAGGTATGGAAGGGTTTAGGGCCCGGTATCATATTCCCGGGGGTGTCTCCTTGCGGTACTTCCTTTTGGGTGATTGGCATACCCTTAGAAGGGAGGGGGAAGTCGTTATTCCCTTGATCGCCTTTATAGAAAGGGGAATTAGGCTTCCCATGGGTAGAGTGACCGGGGATTACCCGATCGCCCATAGGTTATGTTCCCATCAATGCGTGCTCAACTTGTTTAGTGTCTTAGGTAGTGTAGATGCTCTCAACGAGCAAATGGGGTTGGGCCTCACTTGGCACGATGTTATGTGGATGTACAAGTGCCATCTTCTTGCGGATTCTGGCTATTACCTTAAGTCTAGGTCTTCCAACGTTAGGCTTATCTCGTGTCTCCCTAAATCAAACAAGGGCATGAAAGATGACTTTCTAATTGCCTCAAGTGAATGGCATGATAGTCTTCACTACCCAACCCAAGAGGGAGCACCAAGTAGGGTACCTTAGGTTTAGGTCCTTTAACACGGGAATTAGTCTTGTATTTTGCTTCTTCTTTTGTTCCATTAGCACTTTGCTTCCTTTCGTCTAATGACTCGTTTTTTCTAGTTGTGGTTTTGCTTCTCGGCTCATCTTTTCTTGTAGATAAAAGATACATGGCTCCAAACCTTAAATTTGTTAATGTTCCGGATCTCAACGAGTCTTGAGATCCGAAGTGGTAAAAGCGAGGACGGACAATTGAGAGTTGTCCATCTCATTCTTGACTTCAAGCCCCTATCCGACAAGTTCCAGGACATAGGCAACGCGATCAGAGCAAGTGATCCCGAGCTTGCTTGAATTGATGTCTCGGTGCCTGGATTCCTAGCCAGATAAGGCATCGTGCAAGTTAAAGCGCCCTTTCGTCGTTCTCCCTGTGTAGCAGCGATTCCAAGAGAAGAGACAACTTCTTCGCGTCTGTTACTCGAGGTGGAGATAGACCAATTTCGACTCGAGGAAGAGGGAGAGGAGCGGGGAGAGCCCGTGATTCAAGTCTCGGATTCGGAGACAACAAGCTTGACAGATTTTTAGGCGTTCGTACTTCTAGACTCGTTGTTGCAGGCATAGCCGGTGATTCAAAGGAAGAAGAAGAAGAAGAAATCTCTTTGGAGAGGAAGAAGGGTCTCGTGAGCTCCTTGCGAGGTAGGGCCAAGGGGTCAACGTCTAAAGATGCCTCGGGGTCTTAGCTCCCTCCTGCTCTTCCTCCCTCCTCCTCTTTCAATCAACCCCTTCGCACTTGCCAACCTTAAGAAGAGGAAAAAGGACAAGGAGGTGGTCGAGGAGGGGGAGGTGGTCCCCTTGGATTAGAGGGTTCCTCCCAAGCTGCCTAAGACGGCCAAGGGCAAGGGGAGGGCCTCTTCGGTCAAAAGTAGGAGGCCGAGCTCGTGGCTAAGGTGCGCCTCTTAAATCCGGTGTGGAACCCTCGATTGGAGTTGAATGGCACAACGATACCCTAGAACTCTTCCATTAAGGAGTTCCAGAAAGGGAACGCCCATTACGTTGCTGACACTTTGGAGCAGCCCTCCCACCTGCCGAAGGACATGGCTACCTTGAAGAACGTGAGGCGGTAGGATCTCTTCCTGTCCCTGAAGAGGGACTTCTCTTTGGTAAGTTTCTTGACATGCCTTACTAATTTCATGCTCGGTTGTCCTTTTCTTATTTGACAAAGCATTCCTTCATTGTTTTTGCGCAAGCCATCCAAGAGGTCTTTATGGGCGAGGAATGGGTGAAAGACATCTAAAATGAGGCTAAACTTGCAGATAACCTCTATGTAGAGACCAGCAAGTCCCCGGCCGCCACCGAGACCAAGCGAAGGAGCAGTGCCAAAAGTTCTACTACATATACTGTTGGCCACGGCCAAACAGCAAGTGGTGGACTTGAAGGTGGAGCTGGAGAAGGCTAAGAAGGCTACCTAAGTAGCCCAAGTAGCTCAAGCGGCCGTGGATGCTACAGGGCGGAAGTTCTATGACCTCAGAGTGTAGGAGATCGAGGCCCCGGTGATTGATAAGTTGGTTGGGGTCAGTAGGGATTCTTGCCTCGAGGTGTGGATTGAGAACGACGACGCAGGTGGGGCTCTCGCCAACTCAGTGGAGGAAGTCCGAGAACGTTTATTATCCAGACGACCTTTGAGAGACTCTGAGGTAACCGGGCCTTGGGACAGATGCCACCCCCGCCACACCTGCACCTGAGAAGCTCCCTACCACTTAGGCTTCTTTTCCTCCTCCCGAGGCCACTAAAGGACCTGGCAAGGCTCGTGAACCAAGTCACGGGGTGGAAATGGCCAAGGGTAAGGAGGCTGGCCTGGGTCGAGCTCGGCCGGTGGACAAGGGCAAAGGCAAGGAAGCTACTCTTGAGCCAAGGGAGTCTGAGCCGATTGAGCCTCAAGCCGTGGCCAAGGAGAAGAAGGCCACCTTGGGCAATGCTGTTGATCCTCTCGCCTCCCGGATAATTAGCAAAAAAGATCCTCCTTGAGCCAAGGCCTAGGGTAGGATTTTTCCCTTTTTCTTTATTCTTTTTCTTCTTGTACTTTTCTTTTGTTGTGGCATTTTGCCACTTTGTTTATGATGTATCTTTTCTTTTGTTCAATGAAAAGACATTAACTTTTACTTTATGAGCCTTTTTTTTTTTTTTTTTTGCAATATTTATTTTCGATTGGTCTGTATTTTACTTCTTTGTTTTGTCCTTTCCTGAAAGGTTAGATTGATGATGCTTTTAAGGGTGAACGCCCATACTTTAAAAAAAGCTAATAGTAATGGATTGTTGTTAATTCAAATAAATTGAGCCCATGTAGATAGTGAGAAAAATAACTAAGTGTTGGTGCCAAAATCAGTATAATAAAATGCTAAGCAGAGAAAGGTGTGTCCGAGGTCTCTCATTTTAAGAGTACCTTATGAATGTACCTTCAGGATCCTTTAACCAAAACCAGGGTGAGTCCTCGTGTTCTCGTGATGATGAATATCTTTGAGGTCCCATCCTTGGCGAAATTGCAAGGTGTTAATTTATCAAGGCATGGGTCTCGAGGGACAAGCATGGCTGAGTTTCTATTTAACCCTTAGAGGATTTAATTAAGGCGTTAATTTAGCCAAGGCATGGCTGAGGTTCTATTTAATATCCACACAAATAATCAGGAATATTAATTTACCCAAGGTATGTAATCCGAGGAACCAGGCATGACCAAAGTTCTGTTTAATTTTTGCACAAATAACCAACAATATTAATTTATCCAAGGTATGTGGTTCGAGGAACTAGGCATGACCAAGGTTCTGTTTAATATTTGCACAAGTAATCAAGAATATTAATTTACACAAGGTATGTGGTCCGAGGAACCAGGCATAACCAAGGTTCTGTTTAATATTCACGTAAGTAATCAAGAATATTAATTTACCCAAAGTATGTGGTCCAAGGAACCAAGCATGACCAAGGTTTTGTCTAATATTCACGCAAGTAATCAACACACATATAATGTCACAAATAAAAACATGGCAGAGCTGCCTTTCATTAATAATAGTACCTTCGTAGGTTATATACATTCCAAGGTTGCAGTACAACATTTTCATCTAGATCTTCTAGGAAGTACGCACCTATACCAGGTACCCAGGTGATACGGTATGACCCTTCCTAATTGGGCCCTAACTTTCCCCATGTTGGGCTTTTTGCAGTTCCCAGAACCTTTCTTAATACCAAGTCCCCAGGGGCCAATGGTCATAACTTCACACTTGAATCATACCCTTGTTTGAGCTTCTACTGATAGTATGCTAATTGAACTATGACATTTTCTCTCCGTTCTTGAACTAGGTCCAGGCTCTTTTCTAGTAGGTTGTCAATGTTGTCTAGAGCAAATATGCTTGTCCTCGGCATTAGGAATCTAGTCTTTAGAGGAATCACAACCTCGGCCGTATAAGTCATTGAAAATGGGGTTTCCCCTGTGGACCTACAAGGGGTAGTCCAATATGATTGAAGAACATATGGCAGCTCTTCCATCCATTTACCCTTTGAATTGTCCAACCTCTTCTTGAGTCCATTTACTATGACTTTATTGATGACCTCACCTATCCGTTCCCTTATGATAGGCTGGAGTCGAGTACTTATTCTTAATGCCCAATTCACAACAGTACTTTTTGAAGGCTTTGCTATCAAACTGAAGATCATTGTCCAAGATGAGGGTATAAGGGATCCCAAACCGAGTGACAATATTTTTTCACATAAATCTTGAGGCATCCACGTCCCTGATATTTTCCGGTGGCTTAACTTCAACCCACTTGGTGAAGTAATCTGTGCCGACCAACAGCCATCTCCTATTCCTTGTTGCCTTAGGGAAAGACCCTACAATATCCAAGCCCCATTGGGCAAAAAGCCAAGGGCTAGATAGAGAATTAAGGTCACCCCCTGGTTGATGAATATTTGGAGCAAATCTCTGACATTGGTCACACTTCTTCACGTATTCTTATGCCTCATTTTCCATATTTGGCCACCAATACCCTTAAGTAAAGACCCTGTGAGATAGTGATCTCGCCCCTATATAACTTCCACAAATCCCTTCGTGTAACTCTTCCAAAAGTGGTTCTTGCCTCGGGATGAACACGAAACGAGGAGCCTTTCTCCGCACTTTATCGATTTCCCCCTTCTCCTTGGGCAAGATGTCATCCTTAAGAAAGAGCACAATAGGATCCATCCAACTAGGCCCCACCCCGATTTGGTGAATAAGGACCACCCCCTCTCTCATCTCGGTAGGCTTACATAGATTTTTAACCAGGATAACCCGGGGTAAACTCTGCACCGAGGAGGTTGCAAGAGTGGTAAGAGAGTTAGCATGCGTGTTTTTGCTCCTTAGGATTTGTCATAAGGAGAAAGATTCAAACCCTGATTGCAAGTGCCTAACTTGATGCAAATATCCTACATTCTCACATCCCTAGTCTCTAGTTTTCCATTTACTTGGCCTATAACCAACCTCGAATCTGAAAATATCTCCACTATTCTTCCTCCCATTTTTTGAACCATAGCCATTTCCACCAACAAAGCCTCGTACTCAACCTTATAGTTTTTGGCCAAGAAGCATAGCCTTAAGTATTTCTCAATGATGATCCTTTCAGGAGATACTACAACTAGCCACACTTCTGATCCCCTTTGATTTTCTACGCCATCAACATACACCTTCTAAGATAGAGGTTCCCATTCCTGCAAGAAGATCAACCCAATTGATTTTCCATCAATGTTCGGCCTTTCATCATTTACTTCTAATGAAGGCTCAGCAAACTCGACCACCAAATCTGCAAGGACCTGGCCCTTTACAAAAGTGTGAGGCATATACTTAATATTGAAAGCTCTTAGGATCGTTCCCCATTTTGCGATCCTCCCTATGTAATCAGCTTTCCGAAGTAGTGATCAAAGAGGGAGTTAGGTTAGAACCACAACAGTGTGAGCCTGGAAGTAATGTGGGAGCTTACGTGTAGCATGCACTATTGTCAAGATGGCTTTCTCCAATAGTAGATAGCGAACCTCTACCTCATGTAATGATTTGCTCACATAATAAACTAGTCTTTGTACCCCATCATCAACTCGTATTAGTACCAAACTCACCGCATGTGAAGCTACTGCAATGTAAGCAAATAGAACCTGCTCCTCCTTGGGCTTGGATATAATAGGTGGCCGAGAAAGATATTCCTTTAATCGCTAGAAGGCTGAGGAACATTCCTCTATCCATTCAAATCCCTTCCACTTATGCAACAACTAGAAGAAGAGCGTACACTTGTTTGTTGATCGAGAAATGAATCGATTCAAAGTGGCAGCCATCCTTGTCAACTTCTAAACCTCTTTGGGATTCCGAGGAGAGGTGTAGGTCATTAATTGCTCTAATCTGACTAGGGTCAACTTCAATTCCGCGGTGGGCAACCATATAACCCAAAAACTTGCCAGAGCCTACACCCAAAGAACACTTAGTGGCATTAAGGCGCAATTTGTGTTTCCTCGGTATTTCGAAAATATTCCCAAGGTCATCTATATGCTCGGACTCTACTTTATTCTTTACCACCATATCATCTATATATATGTATATATTTTTGCCCAACTGAGACACAAACATCCTAGTTATCATCCTCTGATAAGTAGACCCCGTGTTTTTCAATCCAAAGGGCATCACTTTGTAATGGTAGTTTCCCGTGGGTCTAATTAAAATAGTTTTCTCTTGATCATCCTAAGCTAATGGTATCTAATGATATCCTTGGAAAGCATCCAAGAAGCTCATTCGAGGATGGCCTACGATTGCATCCACTAGCTGATCTATTCGAGGCATGGGGAAGAGATCCTTTGGGCAAGTTTTATTTAAATCAGTAAAGTCTACACATACCCACCACTTCTCACTTTTCTTTTTCACCACCACTGTGTTGGCCAACCACTCGAGGTAATACACCTCCTTTATGGCCCCAACCGCTTAAGCTTTAGCAACTCCTCCTTGATAGCATTAGTATGTTCCTTAGATGAGCACCTAGGTGGTTGCTTTTTGGGGATGATGGATGGATTGACGTTTAAATGATGAAAAATGAAATTTGGATCCACCTTAGGGGCCTCATAAGTGTTCCACGCAAATACGTCAATATTTTTTCTAAGAAAATCTATCAGCTCGTCTCTCTCCCAAGGAGGCAATTGAACTCCGACGTGAAAGAATTTCTTCTCGTTATCGCCAATAACAACTTTTTCTTGTTGCTTACACTTTGCCCCTTCTACCACTACGTTTGTGGGCAACACTAGCACCTTTGATTGCTGTAAATCCCGCCCAGCAGAGGCCTAGGACTCACCTCCGGTTTGAAGTCTAATCGTGGCTACCATGCACTACCTAGCCATAGATTAGCTTTCCACTAGCTCCTCAACCCGATCCCCGGATGGATACTTTACCTTCAGGTGCAAGGTGGAAGATACGGTATCCACGACGTGAAGCTAAGGTCTTGCCACAATAGCAGTATAGGGGGAGTAGGCATCTACCATGATGAAGTTCACCTCTACGACCCTTGTCCTTGTGCGAACGGGTAGTTGGATTTGGCCTTTTGGAAAGACAATCTTCTTTTCAAACCCTATTAGAGGGGAATTATAGAAGGTCAGGTCCTTGGACCTTAGCTTGAGCCCCTTAAATAGGTTAGGGTACATGATCTCTATGTCGCTACCTTGATCTACCAACACTCTCTTCACATTATACTCACTTATCTTGAGGGTTGATAGGCCAAAAAATGAATTGACCCCTTGTGATAAATTAACCAATTAATTTAACCAAGTGAATTAATTAAGTTAATTAACATGCAAACGCGTGGTAGTACAAACAAATCACCAATAAACTAAGTATGCAGCGGAAAATAAATTTGACACGGTGATTTGTTTATGAATGGAAAAAACCACCGAGGCAAAACCCTACCGGGTGATTTTAAGGTCACCACTCCCAAAATTCCACTATTATTACAACAAACATTTACAAGTAAAGGAATTCCAGTACCTTGTACAAACCTACAATTGAACCCTTACCCCAATACCCAATTGGACTTGTTTTGTAGTGACAATTTCTCCTTTTGATGCACGGCTCCCAAGTATGTGACTAACTAATTTGATGTGCAGATCCCATTACACTGACTTACTCCTTTGTACGAATCCAAGTACGTGACTAACACCACAACAACTCCTTAATTGTTGTAGTTGATTTGTAGTGACTTCACATAGAAACACCAATAAGATCTTCAATGTTGGTGCAAGAGACTTTGCTTGGTTACAAAACCCAAAAACGTACAAGAAATGCAGCAAGAACTCTTTCTTTTGTAGGAGAAGGCTAAGGTTTCAAAAAGAAAACCTTATGAAGCTTTCTAGGATTAGGTTTTTCCTTTTCCACCTCCTTTAAATAGGAGCTTAATGGGCTCTCCTATTCCGAATTGGTTTACACAAACTTTGGGCTTTCCTAGTCCAATTAGGATTATACAGACCCACAAATCTGGGGTTTTTCTAGTCCTATAATGATTATACAAACCCATAAACAAATAAGCCTTTTAGAATAAAAACATTACTGGCTATAGTCTAAATCTCGTAAGCTCGATAGATCGAGACATGTGTCGAGTTTTAATGAATCTTGACAGATCGAGCTTCTATCGAGGAGGTATCGAGACCTGCAGATTGCACTTTTCTTGAGCAGTTCTTGAATAATCTTCATGTCTTCAATTTAACCACTTGTAATGATCATCTTGAACTTACTTAGATTTACTCAAATGCAAGTAAAATGCGTTTTGTCAAAGGATATATCAATTACATAAAAATATGTCCCTAACAATCTCCCCCTTTGGCAATCCGGGACAAAACCACAAGAGTACATTGAATGTCCTAGAATACATTCTACTCAAAATTATAGAATAAATAAGCCTAGTCTAAAAGATTTGAACCTTGGAAGTTGCTGCAAGAAGAAGGTTCGGAATCTTGACTTGGCTTTAACCCGTCTTTCCTGAAAGGCACTAAACAAAACACATCAAGGTACCATGTGGAAAATAATGACAAGTTAAATAAACAAGAAACTTGTGTATAAAAGAGAAAAGAAACAACACATGTGAGATAAAAAGTGAAACACATACATCATTATCAAATATAGAAACAACACATGATGTATGTAAATGGTTACAAAACCATAAGATACACAACACAAAAAAATATATCAATATCAATGTGTATCAAACTAACTCTCCCCTTAAGTTAGTTACATCAAGAACTTTCTTCCTTTAACATGAAGTTCTCCCCTAAGTCTATTACTCCCCGAGGAATGACATTCAATTCTCAAATTTCTCCCCCTTTTTGACACAATTGTCAAAGGGCATAAAAAGCCAAAAGACATGACGGAGGAGACAGAAAATTGACATAGAGGGAATGAGGAGAACAAGGAACCATAGACCTACAAGAAAAAGAGAAACAAGATGCTATGGACACAAAGATAAAAGAAAGATGCAAAACATGTGAAAAATAATGCATGCAAGGGTATCTCGATCGATCGAGAGGTGGTGAGATAGGTGTCGAGCATAATAGACATTGATAGATGCAGCTATCGAGGATCTATCAAGGGAAAAATCAACAAAAGGCTAAAGAGAAGCTCGATCGATCCACCAGCTGTCGAGAAGCTATCAAGGGGACAGGAGCTTTCTCGATCGATCCACAGACTATCAAGGAAGTGTCGAGATTGCGATAAGAAAAATTTTGGAAGCTTGAGAGATAGCCAGGTGTCGAGGAGGTGTCGAGCTAGCTTTTAAAAACATTTTTTCAAGAAGAGAAAAACACATACATGAATACAATCAAGCAAGCAACTTAAACAATGATCCACACACCATATTAACCTTTCAAAATCATCTCTCAACAGCAATTTTAAGCACAATCCCAAAAACACACACACACATACTAAATAGATCTAACCAATTTTATATTTCAAAAATAAGTCAAGACAATTTAGTGAGCATACATTAACACATGTAAAACCTTGTGATGGCCAAATCACATTGTACCTGCACATATATCAAGAGTAGCAAAGAATATTGCGTGTTTCGTGTGAAAAACATCGCAAAATTGCATAAGTGTATACATGTTATGATGATTTGAGATATGAGAAAATCAATTTAACTCACACACAATCATAACTGTTTGATGGGGACTATCACCTTCTAGGTACATCCTATAACTCCCACATCTCCTAGAATACATGCTTGCAATCATATTTAAAGCATTTTTGATCTTTTTGCTTTTTATTTTTATTTGCATATTTTTCTTTTAAGCAAATCATGCATGGGCATATAAGAGAGAGAGAAAATAAATACCCAATTATGTTAAGCTAAACATCACAATTTTGCTATGCCTAAGCGGGCAGATGTTATATCATGATTGGCGGGCAATAGTGGTGAGATGGTTATTTATGCCTTTCTCTTAGGATTTTTTAGTCCTTTTCGTCAAAAAGAGTGATACGAGTGTTAAGTATAAGAGATAACTTAATCTTACTTATTACAAACAAGAGCCACAAAGCTCACTTGCTTAATTGTGCATAGAGATGCTCATCTAAGCTACAAAAGATACAAAGTTTAGAAAACTTTGTTTCAATGGCCATCTAAGGTACACAAGTACCAATATACACAAAACACACTGTTTTTGTTTTTTTTTTTTTTTTTTCAAATTTTTTAATTTTTAAATGAAAAACAAAATAAATAAAACTGAAAAATAACCAAACAAAAACATGTTAAACAAAACAACACGATGCATAAAACTAGATGCAAATGCATGAGAGCATGATTCTAAAAAGAAAGTCCAACTTTAGATAGAAAGCATTAAAGCAAAGGACAAACAGAAAGACAATTAAGTCTTAGGATCCTTTATCACCCACATAGCTTGAGTCTTTGGCCATGAAGATGAAAAGACACGTGTCCTAGTATGACTCCTAAAGGACATAGAGGAATTAGAATTCCCCTGAAATTTAGTCAAAAAGCTCAAAGTTTTTAATAACTCACCAAGAATAGATACAGAGCCTTTAGACAAAGGATGAGACCTATTTGACACTCGCTTATAAGGAAACAACTTGAAACAATTAGGACGAGTGTGGCTCAAGCACCACAATGGTGACAAACATAAGTAGTTTTAGAGCTACTCGACTTCCAAGAGGGAGGTATAACCTTAGAGGTTGACAACTTAGGACAATTTGGCCTAATATGACCAACAATATGACAATAATGACAAGTAGGGACAAATTCAGAATTTTTATTCAACCTAGAAGGAGTTTTAGACATAGGTTTAGAAACTTCAACATTAACATCAGATTGTTTATCTTTATCTATCCTAGCAATATTAGCCTTCAACTCTTCATTATTCCTTTTAAATGGGGGAATATAAAAATCTTTTTCTTTTAAGTTAGGCTCAACAACAAGTTTGGCACTAGTTAATTTTTCAACTTCAATTTTAAATTCAACTAGTTGCTCTTCCAAACTCTTAATTTTAAGCACCTGAGATGAAATTTGATTTTTAAAAATATCATTCAAATTTTTGGCTTCATCCAATTTTGCAATAAAATCATCCTTTTCAAGTTTGACCTTTTTAAATTTAGCTTTTGATTTTGTAGAACATTCAAGAGATTACATACAAAAATTATAAAGCTTGCAATAGACATCTTGAATATCATCATCATCATTGAACATAAGATCATGCAAATCAAAACAATCAAGAGTTTCCATGACAACGGGGTTAATGGATCACACAACAAAGATTAAAACCTAATCGAGTGTGCTTGCTTTGATACCACTTGATAGGCCAAAAACAAATTGACCCCTTATGATAAATTAACCAATTAATTTAGCCAAGTGAATTAATTAATTTAATTAACACACAAACGCGTGGTAGCACAAACAAATCACCAATAAACTAAGTATGCAGCGGAAAATAAATTTGACAAGGTAATTTGTTTACGAATGGGGAAAACCATCGAGACAAAACCCCACCGGGTGATTTTAAGGTCACTACTCTTGAAATTCCACTATTATCACAGGCGGTTATAAGTAAAGGAATCCTAATACCTTATACCAACCTACAATTGAATCCTTACCCTAATACTCAATTGGACTTGTTCTGTAGTGACAATTTCTCCTTTTGATACACGGCTCCCAAGCACGTGACTAACCAATTTGATGCGCAGATCCCAATACGCGGCTTACTCCTTTGCACGAATCCAAGTACGTGACTAACACCACAACAAATTGTTGTAGTTGATTTGCAGTGACTTCACATAGAAACACCAATAAGATCTTCAATGTTGGTGCAAGAGACTTTGCTTGGTTACAAAACCCAAAGACGTACAAGAAACGCAGCAAAAACTCTTTCTTTTATAGAAGGAGGCTAGGGTTTCAAAAAGAAAACCTTATGAAGCTCTCTAGGGTTAGGTTTTCTTTTTCTACCTCCTTTAAATAGGAACTTAATGGGCTCTCCTATTCCAAATAGGTTTACACAAACTTTGGGTTTTCCTAGTCCTATAATGATTATATAAACCCAAACAAATAGCCTTTTAAAATAAAAACATTATGGCTATAGTCTAAATCCCGTAATCTCGATTAATCGAGATATGTGTCGAGCTTTAATGAATCTTGACAAATCGAGCTTCGTCGAGGAGGTATTGAAACCTCTGATTGCACTTTTCTTGAGCAGTTCTTGAGTAATCCTCATGTCTTCAATTTAACCACTTGTAATGATCATCTTGAACCTTCTTAGATTTACTCAAATATAAGTAAAGTGCATTTTGTCAAAGGATATGCTAATTACATAAAAATATGTCCCTAACAAGGGTGACCACTAGGGCATCATCATGTGGCTACAAGGTTCCAACCTTATTATCATCCGAAAAGCTCAAAGCCGACTGGACTTCCATTCTACTCCTCTTCGGATCAGGGGATGAGCCCTTTGCATATGGCCGAGCTATAGACATCACCCTAGATGGCTGAGAACCAGTCCTTCCCGAAGCAGCAAGAATGACACCGATTATACCTAAAGGTGGTCTTATAGAAGCATCTCTTTGAGCCTCCGACCTGCCCGACCGCCCCGTCCGTTGGGTTGATACACGAATTACTTCAACTTTCACACCTTAACCAATTGTTCCGGATGGCTCCATAAAGTCCTGTAATCCACGGTAGTGTGCCCTCGTTTCTGGTGGTGCGACAATAAAGACAAGTTTGCGCCGGGGTCTCCTCCCATTTTAGTTGGCCACTTAAAGTATGGCTGGTTCTTAATTTTTTTTAAAACCTGATATACGGGTTCTTGGAATATAGTACTAACCATCCGGGTGGTAGCCGAGCCAAGGTGCCCTACAAAATCTCTCTAGGGTCAATTGCTATTGTGCCTATCCGACCCGAAATCCCTCCACTCCTAGGGGATCACCTTAGCCTTTCCCTTTCCTTGCTACTAATCCACCTCGACTTGTTTGTACTCGTCAATACGATCCATGAGTTGACACACGCTCCCAACAAGCTTCCTTGTCAGAGATTTTCTCAAATCATGCTTAACGGGTAGGCTGACCTTAAAAGTCCTTATGGCCACGTTGTTGAAATTACCATCAATCTCATTGAACATCTCTCAGTACCTATCAAAATATGTTTTCATGATCTCCCTCTCCCGTATGGTCATAAACAATAAGGAGTCTAAAGGCCGAGGAACTCTGCTGCAAGTAACAAAACGAGCCCCAAATGCCTAAGTAAGCTCCTTAAAGGAGTTGATAAAGCCTTCCCTCAGGCCATCACACCACCTCATTACCACAGGCCCCAAACTAGATGGAACACCTTACACATCAAGGCCTTATTCTTGGAGTGTACATCCATTTTTTGGTTGAAGTGGCTCACATGTACATGGTGAACGTTGGCTGAGTAAACCAAATGAGGAAGCTTTCCACTTTCAATTCTATTTGTAAAAGGTGACTTGGAAATTTGGTTCAACACCTTACTCAGAGCATCGTTTCCTAGGCTTTTGCGAGATGGGCTCTTATTCTTGCACTCGTAATGGTGATCCTCATCACACGAAAAAGACTCGTTGGGGAGAGTCCTTGACTTGGGCCTGTAACTACCATCTCTATCATCATTAGAAGAAAGATCAGAATCTGAGGGAGTCCTTCTCTGCCGCTCGCGGCGTAGCCTCCTGCGAAGACAGTCAATCTCCAATTGCATGCTTTTAGTATTCTCCTTATGAGAGATGTAACTCCCGCCTCGAGACTGGCTCCTACGTATGCGTGGTGTGCACACTAACCTCGTGGTCCCTTCTTCGTTCAAGATTGAGAAATTGGTATTGACGTTGAGAACCAATAGACTCCTCCCGATTAGATCCCGAACCTACCATAGCTAGACATTGATCTCACTAAAGCTCCAGCCTTCCCACAGACGGCGCCAATTGTAAGTGAGCGATTTGGATCCTAAGCCCAAGAAATAGCTGGATTAAGGCCCAAAGAGCCCAACACAATGAATTTGTAGAGAGTAGGCTTAAAAACTAGGATTCAATGGATTGAGCAACTTGCACAGTGGATTAAAGATAGTAAAAAAGCAAAGAAAGACAAACTCTATGCAAAGAAATCCTTCCCCAACAAAATCCTTCCAAGGAGAGTGGTCCTTGAATATATTTCTTTTAGACTTGGATACAATTTCAGTTTTTGTTGCTATTGTGTTTTCTCTACTGATTCCCTAATCCCCCATCCCTGGAGGATCTCTTACATTATATATCCTCTTTTGGCTGATTTTGTCCCTCAATTTGTTGATTATGCAGGCCACTACTTGAGTGCTTATCCCATCAGATGCCCTCCCGGTCTCTCGTGAGTTTTGGCAACCAAGACAAGACCTTTAAGGGGTTTTCTCCACGTAAATGCGGCCGGAGGGTTTGGTGAAGCGCAATAAATGTGGTGGCAGCTACCATCCCTCCAATCACGTCGGGGCTAACCCCTTTGGTTTTACTGTCCAAGTGTATGGACTCCTTGGAACGGTAATGGCTTCCTCGACCTTGGGTATGACACGTGGCACTATTACCTTATTAAATTTCTATACCCCACAATATGTATAAGTAAACTTGACATTTTTACTCCTACAATTTTTCCAAAAAAAATTCATATAATAATATATTAAGAATTTGGCACTAATATTTGTTGTTCCTCTCACCTTTTTCTCTCTCTCTCTTCTCTCTCTCTTACCAAAAAAAAAAAAAAATTGTCTCTTTTTCACATCTTTCTGGACCGTTCCTCTACCTTGGCCATTACACAAGTTATCTATCAATGTTGTTAGAAATATTTAAACTTTCATTGACTAGCAAGGTGAAATAGTGACTTCTTTTTGGGTAAGGGTCTAGAAAGTCTAATTGCTCATCTTTTTTTCTTTTTCTTTTTTTTCTTTTTTTAGGGATTACCCTTGTCTTGGGTAGAAAAGCTCTTTAAAAAGTACTACATTCACAATATTTTAAAAATATTTTTTCAAAAAAATTCTAGATGGTAAATTATTATTAGTTCTAATTTAAATTTACAAGTCACAACTAAAATTATATTTTTGCTCACCAATAATAACTAGTAACAACTTTTTACTTCAAATTTATTGTAAAATGTTGTAAAAATATTATCGACATATCAATTTTTTTACACCGATATCCATAGTCATATGATAAGACAAAATTAGATCAAAGAAAAACCCGAAATTGGCGGAAGTTGTGTAGAAAGCGGGGACTCGTAAGTCATAAGAACTTGACCAAGACCTGTGGAAGCACACTAGTTACAAAATTATGAATAGAATGTATGGTACTCATTAAATAGTATTTTATTTGGAGAAAAAATTATTGAAGCTTAGAAAAAGCTACCCAATTAAATTATATAACAATATATACCTCTGCATTTTGTCGAAAGTATATATATGTGTCGGTTCCAATTCAAACTTAAAATTCTTTGCTTTCACATCATTTCCCCTTTCTCACGGCAATTCAAGAAAAATTCATAATTCAGAGAGGATAAAAAATATAAAAAAATAAAAACAAAAAAAAACACGAGATCCTCTATTAACCTTCACTTTCATCTCATTACTTTTTCACAGTTTCAAATTCGAAGTTCTCTACATACTCAAAAATTTTGTTTACAGAGCTACAGTATAGCTCTTAAAAAAAAAAAAAAAAAAAAAAAAAAAAAAAAAAAAAAAAAAAAAGAGAGAAAAGAATAGCATCCCAGTAACTCAATTTTATAGGTTCACTCTCCAAAATTTCAAGAAAATTAGGTATAACTAAAGATGCTCTTGGCAAACAAAGACATCGCATATGGGGTTGGAGCTGCTTCATTTCAACTGGGACTTAATAAGCATTTTATAAGGGGTTGGACCTGAGGTCATCAGTTTCTTTCTTTCTGCTTCAATTTCAATCTTAATAATTGTAATTTTATATAGTTAATCAATGCATTTGTACAAATGCGGTTGCAATTTATACCACATTAACGGTATACTAATCTATATATATATATATAAAACCGAAGCCTTTGAAGCTTCCACAATTTTCCACGTCAGCACAATATTTAAATATAATATAAAAACAAATTTAAAAAAGAAAAAGAAAAAAAAAACATAAAAACTGAAGACGGGAAGCCACTAAGAAGTAATATATAAATCTCTTAAAACCTAAACCTAAACCTAAACGTAAGGGAAAACTAAACCTAAACCTAAACGTAAGTGTTATTTAAACCTAAACTTGAACTTAAGGACTAAGGCAACGTAGAAAGCAAATATCAATGTGAGGGAAAAACTCCTTCAATTCGACATGGCCTTTTCTCCATTCATGGTGATGGGGTTGGCCTCTCTTCACAAAGATATTGATTTTTGTGATTATGTGAAAAGTACTTTGGGTGTTCTAATTTCTAAATAAGTTTGAAATTTTTTATATTTTGTTTGTTTTGCTTCTATTTCGTAAACACTTGCTTGCCAAAATCTGTTTTGTATTTTTCAATGACTTCTTTGGATTGCCTTTTCAATGGTTCTATTGAGTGGACTCATAATCTCAATGATTTTCTATAGATTATGCTATTTTACCATGTTTTCTTTTCTTTTGTAGCATGCGACTTATCCAAATTTGGACAGTTCCACCTTTCCTTGGTGTCTATGATGGTCATGGAGGTTAGCATATGGCTTTTATTTATTTTTCCATATTTTCCTCCCATATCATTACAAATTTCTTCCAATTAAAATTTCTTTTCGAATTGAAATTTTTGTCCTTTTTTTCTGGTGTTGGCATCTTTTTAGAATTAATACATTCTTTTGAGCGATATTTAGATTTGCTTATGAATCTTAATTCATTTGCTTAGGAATCTAGATTCATGAGGTCTTGGTTGGCTATGTTGAAACACTAAAATTGTTTGGATTCAATAATATGGTTAGGAAAAATTGAGAAAATAAATTCATAAAGTGCCGAATTGTAGGAAGAGTAGTAGCATTCACAAAAGGAACTTGACACTTAAAAAATAAATAAATAAATAAATAAAATTATGTGAACACCACCAATTAATTTAATTCACAAATTTCACTCTTTCGACCTTTTTCTTTTTTTTTTTTTAGAATAACCTTATACTTATTGAAAGCTAATGTAATATATGATATTTAAAATAATTGTTACATATCAATTATACGCATATTCTTACTAAAATATATGTATAAGCTATTTCTATTAATTAAGGTTTCTTATTCGTATATAAACTAATACTATAATGCATGTGATACATATACATACAATTGTTACAATATAGGGCTTGAGGAAGAGAATTAGACATATTATTCAAGGTTTCCCAACTTTAATTCCAACAATTAGGCATGACTTCCCAATAGGTATATATATTCTCCTTGCAAAAATTTTATTACATATTCTCAAGTTTGGTGGAAACTAGAAAATATGCATATGTAGATGTGGCTCATGTGTGTGTTTTTTTTTTTTTTTTTTTTTTTTTTTTTTTTTTTTTTAATTTTGAAAATATGTCATGTCTTTCCTTATATTGTGAATGTAATTTTTGCAAAGCTATAAGGACTATTCTTTTGAAGGTAACCCATCTTTCTCTTATACTTATCAATTGTGTGTGTGTGTATATATTATTATTCTTTTTGGTTTCTAAGCTTAAATTCTTCTGAATCTTTAAATTTTTTGGCCTTTCAAAAGTTTAAACTTTTAAATTTTTGGATTATTTTTTGCAATGTCTAAAACTATTTGGTAGATTTCAACTATAGAGTATAGCCATGTAATTTTTTTTTAGGGTAGCCCATCTTTCAACAAATATATATATATATATATATATATATATATATTTGTTTTGTTTCATTAATTTCTAACTCTGGATCCTCCGATTTTTATTTTTATTTTTAACTCATTGTAACATTGAATAAAGTGAAAATATTTAACATTTGTTAACTATACGGTGCATCACATGACTTCGGTTTTATATATACACACACATGTTTTGTGCCTCAACATTGGTTTTGTAATGTTATAGAGTTCATGGTGAGACAATTTACTTCAGGAAAATTAAGGCTTCTCCTTGTGGTGAGAGAGCTCTTTAGAGTTTGGGTTTTATGAGAATATTTTGATACTTTCTTTGTAATCTACATCTTTTCCTTGAATCATACAAATTTGTGTATTCTTTTATACACAAATACATAAGAGAGAGAGTCAAACTTAAATTCAAACTCAAAAGTTGATCATTTATCTCCAAATTTGCAAGGTTAATCATGAACACTATAAAAGCAGTGCAAACCCCAATATTTTTTTTTTAAAGCTGAGTATAGGTATGAGTTCTTCTTCTATTATTTTCTTTTCCTCTACTTTGTTTAAAAATTAAAAAAAAATTTTATTTTATAGTTTTTCATGTAACTTAAAAAAAATTATTTTATGGTTTTTCATCGTTTAAAGTTTAGACCCATTAAAATTTAAAACTTATTGTTTTATGGGTTTGTGTACTTTTTTCTTTTTCTTATATTTCTCTTTTGAATTGTTTCAATAACTTATTCTTTAATTATATATCTTTTTGGCATTTTGGAAGTTTTAACATCTGAATTTGTGTTAGTTTTTGCAATATTTGAACATGTTTAACAGATTTCAATGACTATACCATGTATTATTCTTTTGAATGTCATCACTTTTTCTTTTATATTTCTCTATTGTGCAATCATATACATTTTTTTTTTTTTCAAAAATTTATAGGAAGTAAATCTTATGATTCTTTAATATTTTTTAGTCTTTTAAAAGTTTTAACATCTGAACTATTCTTTTGATGATAACACGTCTTTCTTTTATATTTCTCTATTGTGTGTGTGTATGTGTGTATGTATATATATATACATATATATTGCACAATGAACGGGAACATCTGGAAAATCCCATTACTATGAAGTCCTTACACAAAGACAATAAGCAGTTAAGCACTTATGGGAAGCAATGACGAAGATGCCAAATGAGAAACAGCTCTTAATTAAATCCCAAAAAAGCCGCTGTAATAAGAATGAAAAAGCTCACCTTGAAGGAAAGCATGAAGCTCACTTTGGTGCCAAATATCTTAATCTGATGTGACTTTTTACATTGCTTTCTGAGAAGATTCGAGTGCTGAATTGCACTGGATATCTTTTGTGTATACATTTGTGAGGGCAAACAGCAACAGAACAAATACAACTTGGGCACTCACTATTCCAAAGTGACTGATGCTATTACCAATTTCCATCCAACTTCCCGTGTTCCGGACCTGATGATCAATTACATATGACAATAGTCAATAGGGTGCCTATTTTAATGTACAAAGTCTTAGACTGAAACCCCAACAACCATTTCTCAATATAAGGTGATGATAATGGAAACTTAAATTTTATATTTCAACTAGTAACCTGCCACTTTCTTTTCAAATATATACATATCAACTTGTAAAAAACAAACAAATATTGATCAACAAAGTCATAATAGCTTATTAAGCTAGAAAACTGGAAATTTTAGTGAGATAAATTAATGGAATTAGGTAGCTTTGGGTTTGTTAGGTTTAAAAATGCATGATTGACCTGACACCACACATTATAAATTACCACTTAACCTAAACTGTTACGGAATAGTGAATTTAATCATTATTCTAACACTCCTCCTTCGTGTATAAACTTAGACTCCCACTTAGTAAGTAGGGTCCAATATGTGAGATTTTTCATCTTTTACTCTTTTAGTGGACATAACATTTAAGGAGGGTAAGTGCCATTTGTACTTACGAGAGAGAGAGAGATCTATTTGAGCTAACTCATTTAAAGGGAGGTAGTGACATTTGCCCCCAAAGCTTAAATTATTAGGAAATAATAAACTTAATCTTTCTAACTATTATTCTAACAATATACCACACACACATACACATATATAAAGAGAGGAAGTGCCATTCGAGTTAGAACTCATTAGAAAGTAGGCATATCTGCATAATCTAAAATTACAAGTAGGGCAAGTCTTGCCAGCCATTTCATTTACGTAAACAGTAAACTAGGCTTAGCAGTCAGCGCCATTCAATTTTACTACAAAACTTTTATCAATACTCTTGATTAATTGATAGAAAGTTTTTCCTAAGCTAGATGATGGGAAATTTCCAGACCCACGAATTACATGGATTTGCAAGATAAAAACGCGATAAGCTTAAATAATGATTACACAAGATACACTTTTCAAACATGATTGCCAAAATGAGGTAATCTATCTAAATGAGTAACATGGTACCAAATTAATTTTATAGGTAATGCGTTTAGAAATAAGGGCCAATGTAAGCAGAGCTTCATCTGGTAAAGAAAAAGTGTGAAATAAAGAAAACAGTTCTTACCAGGAAAAAGAAGTGAATGGTCATTACGTCTGAAAATGATATAACGAGAAAATAGCATCCCAAACATGGAATTTGGTGTAGTTTAGTTATGGAACTGAAAGCACATCTACATTTTGGCTCAAAACAAGCAACTTAAGAATCTAACTTTTAAGAGATTGATTTGGAATCGCAACTTCCTCAAAAAAAAAAAAAAAAAAAAACTGCAAAGTAGTTGTATGATCAATAAGCTAAAGAAACCAAGACTCTTGCCTATCTAGATAGACAGTCCATGAAATGGTTCTTGCCGATTAAATAGACCATGTACAATGACTATTACTGTAAAGAAAAAAAAAAAATCCTCAATAATGCTAGTGAGGCATTGTCTTTATGTTTACATCCCATTGCGAACTGGAAATAAGTTACCAAATAGAAGAATTGGTGTGATCAAGTCTGTATTTTGCTAATATGGAAAAAGTTATGACTTTACTTACATGACAAGCAAGAATGGTATATAAAGCTTGAATACAAGTAGTTAATTTTGAAAGCAAACCATATCAGCTCGGTAGCAGATTTCTAACAAGAAAGTGATACATGTTGTAAGGAAGTAAGTTCAAGCTTTACTTACGCTGAAGACTAAAATGGTGTTAGTGAGGGTGAGAAATGACTGTAATGCTGAGAGAGATGATGTGGTATTGGTGGATCTTGGAGGGTATATGAATTTGGACCGTAGGGGATTAAAATGAAAAGTATTGGGGACCCACTACTACATTATATATAGCTGGCTGTGCCACTATTGCGTCCCTATGAGACGCGCAAATTATACAAACAAAAGCGCTTTCGAAGCTCAACCTCAAAGACTTTCGTTCCCATGTTTTGCTTTACATTTTAATTATTTTTATCCCTTTATTACGTGGCTGCTTTAGATGGAGGGGGATTTAGGGAACTAGGCCTAGGGGAACTCAAGTTACTCAACCTCTTGGCCCGTTACCCTGTTTTATTTTAATATTCAATGAATAAAAAGATATTAACTTAATAAATGAAATTCATGCTATGTTATAAGTTTCACTTCATCAAATTAAGTGATCTTAGGTTCATGCATTTTGTTTATGAGAAGTTCTGGATCAATAAAATTTTCACAAAAAATTTTAGGTTGGAAGTTGTTACAAGTTTTTAATTTGAATTCACTACTAAAATTACTTTATTACCCACAAGCAACAAGCCCTATAATAATTTGCCATTTATGATTTTTTGTGAAAGTATTTTGAAAATGTTGTGAATGTAACATTTCTTTTTGTGTATTGAATTAACATTTTACGCCTACAACAAAACTAATATTTTTGAAACAAACGTAAGAAGTTATTAACCAAATATGCAATTTAACCCAAAGTTAATATAATAGTATTGCTCTCTCTCTCTCTCTCTCTCTCTCTCTCTCTCTCTCTCTCTCTCTCTCTCTCTCTCTCTCTCTCTCTCTCTCTCAATAAATGAATGATCTGCTCTTACCTTATTTAAGATATTGTCATTTGACCACTGCAACCTTTGGTGTAATGGTCATTCTACGATTATAAGTGCTTGTGGGGTATGGTGATGGGGGAGGAGGTAAGGGCTAGAATTCAAGTCTTCAGGAGTGAGCTTCACACACATACACTTAGATTAAGTTAGAATAGAATTTCTATCTTGTATAATTTAAAAAAAAAAAAAAAAAGATATACACTTATACACACACAAATACACTTAGAGTTCAAATCTCTAAAAGGAAGCATTACATACATATATACTTAGATTAGATTAAAATAGAATTTATATCTTGTATTAAATTAAAAAAAGAAAAAGAAAAAGGAAATTGTCATTTGTAGGCCGAATACAATTATATCCTTTGAGGTGATACAACTTATGACTTTGGTATTAATTGTCTTGAAAGTCGTCATCATTTGTTTTTCAGTTGCTCTTTAATTAGAAGAATTTGGGTTCTGATTATGAGGTTTATGCTTGATGTAAACCTGTAACCAAATGGGATGAGATAGTTGATTTGGGTTTAAATAACTGCCTCGGTAAGAGTTATGAGGGGAGTCCTATGTATAGTGGCTTGGGAAACTGCTCTTTATCATCTTTGCTCCAAAGGAACAATCATATTCATGGAGGTCGGCTTAAAACATAGGAAAGCTTAATACAACTTAATAAATGAGAAGTTAATTAGAACTCGTGATGGTGACATAGTTCGTTTTAAGAATTAATTATATCTTAGACATGGCCCATTGTTGTTCAAGGGGAATCCTTGAACCTAGTTTTGTTAAAACTAGATGTATCATTGGTAATTAGTTGGTGTATTACCTAGTTTTTTTATAGGTGAATTACCTAGTTGAATTGTGGTTTTCAGGTCTTGATCATTATGCATTTCTTCCAAGTTCCAACTGTATTAATTGTGACCTCTTTGCTCTTGCGGGATCTAGATAATTAACGCTAGCAGTTTTTTTTCTGCGGTATGTTGTTGTAATCTAGTTTTGTCGTATTTCTTCTATCTATTCTTTATATCAATGGAACTTAGTTCATTGCTATATGGACTGTTAGGTTCTAAGACTTTAAGAACTAAATGTATTAGAACTTTATTATGTATTATGTTGGCAAACCATGATCAAAACATAGAGTCTAGGTTAGGCTTGCTTAAAGTGTGTTTATGTGTAAAGCTGGAATCGAGTGATTGCAGAATTTTTCGGACTAAATCTGCAAGGCTCGATCGATCAAATATTAGATTCGATCAATTGAACCTTGTGCAGATTATTTTTTGGGATAATTACACTTTACCCACCTGTGGTTTGCCTCTAATTTGATGTGTCTACCCGTGGTTTAAATTTTGACACTTTACCCACTTGTGATTCCCATCATTCTTGTGCCGTAACCCACCTCTCCCCTCACCATTACTCTAACACATGTTATGTAAAAAAATCACTCCCATCCAGATCAAAACACTCTCACTCCCAAAAATCACTCACTCCCATCCAACCCAACTTACTCACCAAATGAAGATCCTACACAATGCAATGTGCTTCGCTTGACCAAGAACCATCCGGGCTTTGATCGTGCAAGTAACCCGAGGAAGAAGGAGCTTTGATTTTGGGTTCATTTGTTGCTTAGGTGAGTTCGGGTGAGTTCATTGCGCAATAATTATATTTTTGATTTTTTGTATTTGATCCGTTTGTTTTCTCTTGATTCTGGTTTCATCTGTTGCTTGGGTGAGCTTCAAGTTTTGGTTTTTTACTTTCATATGCTCTGTTCATCTAATTTTTTGAAACCTAGGGTTTTAAATTTTTTTTTTTGAAATTGGGTTGTTGCAAGGACGATTTAAATGCAAATCTATGTTTTGTTTTGTTTTTTTTTTTTTTTTTTTTTTTTTTTGTATTCATTAATGTGGGGCTACTGGTTGCATTTTAATTGTACTAATGGTACTTAAAAAGTCTCTGTTTTATTTGGCTAATCATTGTACTTGGGTTTTTATTCATTTAGCTTCCCCTATCATATACAACTATGTTCCTTTTGTTAGGTAAGTAAGATTCCAACCATCAATACTATGAACACAACCATTTTCATGCTTAATTTCACAATTATGAGTAATTGACAAAAAGTAGTGGGTCAAGTTAATAAGTGGGCAAAAAGTGTCCACTAGCACAAGTTAACAAAGCTGAAATTGTTAGAAGTGTGTGAGTGTGTTACTTAGTTAGGTCTTTGAGGTGTGCATGTGGTGTTGATTAGTTGTGCGTGTGGTGTTGCATGTGTGGTGTTGGTGGGGTGCGTGTGTGAGTTGTTGATGAAGGATGCATGAGTTGCTGATGAGGCATGCGGTGTAGGCGATGAGGTGTGCATTCATTAGTTTGCCATAGTGTACAAATGATATTGTACTATAGATGGTAATTATAATTGCTTAGTTGGCAGTATATACTTGTATTCTCCACACCAGTATTGTATATCATGAGAGTTAGTTAATATGGTTAGTTAGTTAGGATATGGACGGTGGCTTTGGGCGGTTAGATAAGTGGGGAGGTATTAAAGTCTTGTGGTGAGGATTGGCATGTATCGGATGAACATTCTTAATTCCAAATTCTCAATCCTCTCTATTTTCTTTCTCTCTCTCTCTCTCTCTCTACCTCTCTATTCACATCTCTTCCCCTGTTCTTGGAGGCTTGGTTGTCCTCAAATTCAACTACTAAATACCCTTGTTCCTAAGAGAAATTTAAGTATGTCTAGATTTATTCTATGATTCAGTCACTTTGCGTCAAAATGTCATGCTCATGGGAAAAACTACCAACCTTTGTTACTTTCACCCCAAAGCACAAAGAAACATTATACTTTAGTCTAATCCAAAATTCAGGAGTCATGAAAATGTAGACAGACTTCTTAAAACCACAAATTAAAGCCAGATGGCAACACTAAATGGTCAAATTGTCAATCTCTGATTGCTTCTTTCTTGGAATTTTGGTGTCTCTTACAAAGGTGCTTGTTTGCAATGCATTAATGTAGGATTTCAATGTGAGTTTATCTTACTTAATTTGATAAGTGTTAATAATGGTTTATGCTGTCACACATGCTGAAAATTTGAACTATGCTACTTGTAACTGATTTGTTGGTCTATAAGCTTGTAATAATTTTTTGCTATGTCTTCATCAACTGGCAATGGCTCTACAACTAGTGGTTTCTCTTGTGCGAGGAGATGGTCATTTATGTACCCTTGAGAATTGTGCCCTACAAACAAGTCGAAAAGCTGGTAACTATGGAAGAAGATTCCTGGGTTGTAATCAATTTAATGTAAGAAACAATTACATTGTTGTATTTAAATTGAATTGAATTATTAGTTGTGATTAATTGTGAACTATGAAATTAATTGTTACAATTGTAATGATCAGGTTGGTCCCAAATGTGGCTCATTTCGGTGGGTGGATAACGAAACTTGTAAGAATGACCGTGAAAGAATAAGTATGCTTGAGAATGAATTGCAGCTTGCAAATCAAAGAAAAATGACAACTAGGGAAATGAAAGAAAGATCTAATCGGAGGGAAAGAGAAACTCATGAGTTTTATGTAGAAGCTAGGGAGAAACTTAAGAGGGTTAGAGAGAGTGAGAGATTGTACAAGGTGGAACTAGTTTTGTCATGACTATTTTTCATTTTTGTAATGTTGTTGTTGTGTTTTGCCTCGGTGAACAACAATGTAAGGGTGAGGAACCTTAATATGGCATGATGCTTGTGGGGGGGGGATGTTGAAATGTTATTGGGTAATTGAAATACAAAGTCCTTGATTATTGTATCTATCTCCTGAAATCGAAAGTGTTGTTTTAGTGCAAATATTCTTTAGTATAATTTTTTTTTTTTTTTTACTTCATTCTGTGATTGATATATATTGACACAAAGTGTTATGTGGAAATGTTAATAACATGAATGTAACATGTTTTTTCAATACATACAACTGTGTCAATGCAAGATTTATATATGGAACATGGAACATGTTTGTTGTGTCAATGCACACCTGCCCTACCCATAAATGGAATATATATGGAACAAGATTTGTTGTGTCAATGCACACTTGCCCATAAATGGAACATGTTTTGCACATACACATGATTTGTTGTGTGAATACATACACTTGTGTAAATCCACCAAAAGCACAAGACAAGCAAAACACATAGTCCGTGTAAATCCACCAAAACCAAAGACAAGCACAACACAACAAAATACTTTATCCTATGTTAATGCACATTAACATTGATAAAAGTGAAGACAATCATTGTGACTTTATGTCACATGCATACAAAATTGCCAATATTGTTTTTGGCACATCCTGTGACTTTACACATCTTCCAACCAAAACCCAATTACTAGTCCACCACACATCGGACATACACATTTTCCAACCAAAATTGTCAATATTGTTTTTGACACTTGACCATGCTTAAGCAAATACATTAAGCGTGGGAACTATAACAAAAAAAGTGGTTGAAACTTCAACATCTTCCATCTTCATTTATTGCTTTTAGTGCCCTTGCCATTTTTGCCTTCTTGCCCTTTCCACCAACTGGTTGAAACTTTCTGCCTTTAAATCCCCTAGCAACACCACTACCACTTCCTTGACTTGGTACACCACTAGTGCCCACAAATGCACTTGGCTGCATAACCAAAATCCAATAGTTAGCAAGATGTTCCAACAATAACAACAAGAGGAAAAAAAAATAAATAAAATAGAAGAAAGCAGAGGTGCCTGAGATGGTAAAGAATCCCATGTCTCTCTAGGGGTATGGAAACTTGGTTGTGAGGATGAAGAGAACCAGTTGGCCCTAGATCTAGTTGGTGGTTGAGTTGCTGCCTCAGATCTATTGTTTGGTGCAGGTTGAGATGCGGTTTGACCAAAAGCTCGTATGCGGTGAGATCTACTTGGTGGCTGAGATGCAATTTGAGGTGTTGCAATTTGCTTTGTTTTTGTAGATTTACTACCTTGTGCATACAAAGAGGGTAGTACAAGTTACATACACATGAAATACTTGAGGAAATTAATATAGTTCAAAGCATGGAAATACTTACAACTTTTGATTTAGCAAGTTTATCTCTTCTCTGCGATGGAGTTTCACCAATGATGCCTGCCTTGCACCCTCTTGCATTATGTCCTTCTTTCTTGCACTTCCCACACTTGATTGCCTTGTTCATCCTAGGAACTCTATAAGGGTTCCTTGGCTCTTTAGGATCTCTTTTTCTTTGCTTTAGTGGTACGCTGGGTGATTTATACACATGAGGAGCAACGGGATCAGGTTGGTTAGTCTCAACCCACTTAGACTGGCGGACATTGGCTGTATTATCTCTTTGCAAGTTTTAGCAAATGTCTCTTTCAAGTAACAATGATGCATATAGTCCTGCACTTTCTCCGGGTTCTTAACAATAGTAGAGATCCCATGTTGGCAAGGAAGTCTTGTCAAATCTCAAATCCTCTGACTACATGCTTTCTTAGCCAAGTCAACCACATGTCTCTCACAACCATTATCAACCTCATACATGAAGTTGCCTGCTAGAGTAGCATTAAAAGGTATAGATTCATGTTTTAACTTCTCTAATTTGTCTTGAATATTATGACACACATTTCTAATGTATTTTTCTATACCTTTCATCTTTTTGTATTATTTGGTCATGAGCCCAACTCTGATCCACTCTAACATTGCTAAAATTGGCTTATCCCTAGCTTCTAAGATCATGGCATTAAAAGACTCACTCAAGTTATTAGCTAAACAGTCACACAAAGCTCTACTACTAAAGTGAGACTTAGACCATTGTGTAAGGTTGATGTCGGTAAGATACTCCCATGCCTTGACATTCAAATCCTTCATTTCTTGCATTCTTCTCTCAAACTCCCCGATTGTTGTGGCTCCAGCACATCTCCACAGTGCATCCTTCAACTCCAAGCCCTTACGATTCACTTTAAAATTATTATAGATATGCTTTACACAATACCTATGCTCACAAGTTGGGAACAACATCTCAATTGCAGGTATAAGGCCCCAATTCATATACAAAATAGATCAAGTAAATATGTTAGTTAAACATGTTGAAATGAACTAAAGCATGTATTAAAATGGTAGTATTTAGCTATGATAGATGGATAATAAGTAATTAATGTAACTTCATTTTTATTATCTTTGCCTATCATTTACATCTTATTACTCTTCGTAAAAAAGGTTACGTTGGACTTTTCCTTTTTTTTTTTTTTCCTTTTCTTTTGCTGAAAAGTTATGTTGGAACTTGGACCTTGGTGCACTTTTTTTTTTTTTTTTGGTGGTACTTTTTTGGTAACTGTGATATACATGACCACCACTCGTATACAAAATCTAGTTTAATGAAATAAACTTTCTAATAATAATAATAATAAAAAATGAGGTATGATAATCCCCTTAAAAAAATGAGGTACGATACTTACTAGTAAGTAACTTGCTATATTAAGTTACTTTTTTATCATATTTGATAGTTTCATCCTTATATTATGCAATTCTAACATCATATGTGACAATTCTTTTGTCACATTTGGTAGTTTCCTTACTTTTTTCCTTACATTTGATGGTTCCATTCTCATATTGTGCAATTCCAACTTCACATGTGACAGTTCTTTTGTCACATTTGGTGATTCCCTTATTT
Organism: Quercus dentata; assembly: GCA_028216015.1. NCBI lineage: Eukaryota > Viridiplantae > Streptophyta > Magnoliopsida > Fagales > Fagaceae > Quercus > Quercus dentata. Next base: position 82,535,061 of record CP116445.1, on the reverse strand, counting down.
TTATTTTTTTCTCATATTTGATGGTTCTATCCTCATATTGTGTAGTTCCAACATTACATGTGATGCAGTTCTTTTGTCACATTTAGTGGTTTCCTTACTTTTTCTCACATTTAACTGTTTCATCCTCATATTGTGCAATTCCAACATTATATATGACAATTCTTTTATCACATTCGGTGGTTTCCTTACTTTTTCTCACATTTGACTAATCCATTCTCACATTGTGCAGTTCCAATATTACATGTGACAGTCTTTTTGTTACATTTGATGGTTTCTTTTTTTTTCTTTTCTTCTTTTTTCCTCACATTTGGCAGTTTCATCCTTACATTGTGCGGTTCCAACATCACATGTGACAATTCTCTTGTCACATTTGGTGTTTCCTTTATTTTTTTTCATCACATTTGACGGTTCTATCCTCACATTATGCGGTACCAACATCACTTTTGACCGTACTTTTGTTACATTTGATAGTACCCTAATTTGTTTTTCTCATATTTTATAGTTCCATTATCACATTGGGCAGTACTAATATCACATATGACCGTTATGTGGGCGAGGATCTTTTATCCCATTTAAATGAACTGTCAAGATGATTTCCAAGGATACACCTTAGACCTCGGGACGAGCAATCGGATAACCACGGGGAAGAGCACCGGTGACCTTGGGGACGAGTAGTAACCATGATAAATGCATAAAGTTAGAATATCACTAAAGGAAGAAAGTAGACTTGGCATAGGTTATGAGAAGGATGAAAGGAGAAGGGTGTAGAAGCTATCCACTCCGTATTAAATGTAAGACAAATACTCATCTGGCCGCATTAATGAGGAAATGACCATGAATAATGATGGCACGGCTCAGTTGCAAGGCGGGGAGCTTACTAGTACGTTCCAAATGAGATAGAAGACTTGGAAATACAATCTCGAGTTCTCTAGATGTGGGACTAGGATAATCTATGTGTAAATATAAAAGGAAAATGAAGATCCTTATGTAGGGGATCGAGGAAAAGAGAGAGAGAAAAGCTTGGTAACCAAGAATAGAAGTACTTGTTAAAAAGAGAAAGTAATACACATATATAAAACAGACACTCCTCGGGCTTGATTGAGGATCATTTTTTCTTCATAATTTTGTGATCCTAGTCATTTCATTAGCGTCTTTGCTCATTGTGATTAACTTTAACTCATTTAGTCAATATCCTATCCATTCTCTAACAAATCAATTGTAATGGGCTCGTGGGGCCACTATCGCTTATTCTTGGGCTATGGGTTAGCTTGTGACCCTAAAACCGTATTTTGTCACATTCAATGGTTTTTTTTTTTTTTTTTTTACTCACATTTGACAATTCCATTGCCACATTAAGCTGTACCAACATTATATATGGGCGTAGCCAACCCCAACCCCACCGAATTACCTAATAATTAAAGAATAACCTCAAAAATACTCCTAAAGTCTCTAAAATGACCCTAAAATCTACAAAATGATTCTAACAATTAAAAATTAAATACTCTTTAAATCTAAAAAATAATCTACAAAATGATCGAAATACTCTTTAAATCCTTAGATACTAAAAATAAATAAAAAATAAAAACCTAAATGAAAATGAAATCTAAAAAATGACTAAAATGACCTTGTAACTTAGAAAGTGACAATAATGCCCTTAGAACTTAAAAAATGACCGTAATGTAGCTTAACTCTAAAAAATTAACGAAATACCCAAAAAACCTTAAAAATCACCAAAATAACCACGAAACCTTAAAAAATTTTGAAATACCATTGAAACTTATAAAATGACCAAAATACCCCATTAAACTTAAAATGACCAAAATAGCCCTGAAACCTTCAACAATTACTGGAATACCCTTAGAACCTAAATAATGATCAAAATACCTTTAGAACCTAAAAAATGACCGAATGACCCTAAAACCTAAAAAAATTCTAAAATTACCCTAAAACATAAAAAATAATCAAAATAACCAAAAAACCTAAAATAATGACCAAAAATACCCCATAACACTTGAAAATGACCAAAATACTTTCGAAACCCTTTAAAACTACCAAAAGACCCTTAGAACCTAAAAAATAACTTAATGACCTTGAAACCTAAAAATGACTGAAATGAGGTCGTAACCTAAAAATTACTTAGATACGCTTAGAACCTAAAAAAATTACTATACTTTTGTCACATTTGGTGATACTCTAATTTTTTTTTTTCTCACATTTGTGATTTAATCTTCACATTGGGCAATCCCAACATCACATCTTATTGTACTTTTGTTACCTTTGGTGGTACCATTATTCTTTTCTCACATTTGATGGTTCTAATGTCACATTGGGCAGTACCAAATCACATATGATCATACTTTTGTTATATTCAATAGTACTATTATTTTCTTCTCAAAAAAAAAAAAAAAATAGTCCTATTATTTTTTAGTCACATTAGGCAATACCAACATCACATATGACTGTACTTTTGTCGATTCATAACAATCTTGATAATAATTAAAATGTTAACAATGAATTATACTAAAATACCCCAATGCCTCAAATATTACCAAAATACCTTCATTAACATGTAAAATGACTAAAATACATTTTTAAACTTTCAAAATTAATAATTAAAAAAAAAACACTAAAAATGAACAAAGTAGTGCTAAAAATTCCTAAAATGATTAAGATACTAAATATTTTGAAGATTACCATAATAGCATCAAAACCACTCAATTTGGCCATGTTAGAGTGATATCTTGGATTTTTTTTTAGTGATTGTAAAGATATTTTGGTCATGTTAGAGGTTTTCAAGACAACTTTGTGATTTTTGACATCTCATGGGTATTTTAATCAAACACATCTCAATTTTTTTGGTGTCTTTACCACTCAATTTGGCCATGTTAGAGTGATATCTTGGATTTTTTTTTTTTTAGTGATTGTAAAGATATTTTGGTCATGTTAGAGGTTTTCAAGACAACTTAGTGATTTTTGACATCTCATGGGTATTTTAATCAAACACATCTCCGTTTTTTTGGTGTCTTTATGGTGTTAAATTTTCTCAATGAAAAAAATGGTGACCCAAAGCAAACATTATTTGTTAGGAAACATTTGCTCCTCTAAATGATTCCAAAGAAGCTATATATTTAGACCATACAATGATGTAACTGTGAACTCTAAAGAAGAAAAAAATTGAAACCTTAAACAATTTAGGCCTCAGTGTGTTTTCTTGAAGAATTTGAAAATGAAACCTAAAACAAATTTAGGCCTCAAAGCATGTTCTTGAAGAACTTGATATCCCGATTACGAAGGGAAAATAGAGTGTAAAATTGAGAAGCAAATAAATTATGCATTCTAATGAAAATAGCTAATGATATTCTTGTCATTGGATGTGCAAGCTGTGAACTAGAAAAAAACAGCTGAAAAAATTATTATATGTGAAGCTTTGGACGTGCAAGCTTTGTTGTGGTGCTTTATTTGCATGGAATTTGTGTTGGAGGAGGCTGGATATAAACTAATTATTCCAGATAAAATTGTTCAAAAATAATATACTTTCTAACAATTATGTAATAACCATATATCTGGGGGAGAGGAACCCCTATGAGATCTGGGGCAGTTGTGTATTTGTGTAGTTTGATTGATGAGGATGCTAAGAGCGTTCAACCAGGAAATTTTGCATTGCCCTTGGTTATGGGACATCTTGTGGAAATTTGGATTCAAAAGCCAGATAAAATCTAACCATGCTTAACCCAGAGTTATGGGGTGCACCTAGAGTCATGAAACAATATCAGATTACGTTGTAAGCAATCATAAACTTGGCTCAGTTTAAGTATTCAATCGCTATTTAACAAATCTTGTTGTTGGCTTATTCTGACAAAGTGATGAACTAGATTAAGAAGCTGCTTGCAAAACAAAGTATAATTGATTCCCTGTCAAAAGCCAAAACAGCGGCTTGCAAATTGGATGTCAAAGGGTTCATACAAAAATATTGCAATAACATCCTAGAGGGTTGGCATTAGTTAAGTTGTATGACCTATTCAACTTGAGTTTTCAACTGCGACAAATGCAATTAGTAATTCCAGTAAATTTTGGCATGAATGCATTAACAATACTTCATGTACTATGAGTAATTAAGCGCTTTTATTTAGATAAAATTGTACACCGAGAAAGTTTGATGCCAAATAAGCCATTTTGCAGGTTACAAATAGGTTCTAACTCCAAGAGTAAGGCAAAAAACTAATATTTTATCTGACCCTATTCACCAGATGTACAGACACAAAATGGGGTCTATCAGCATTCCATGTCAGCCTGGGTTCAATGCCATCTTCAATTATTATACTCCTGGCTAGCCTGAAAGAGGAAAGAAAAAAAGTTCGAAGATTAGTGAATCGGACAACTATTGACCACCTGAAAAAGAAAACATAAGACTGGTGGAATAGAACAGCCATGATTAATAACACATGCAAATTCTCAGTAATTCCTTAAACATGATCCACCTTATAGAAACACAGTACGTTACATCTCAAAGTCATAACGTACACTACCATGCCACATCAGAGTTACCTAGAAGAAGTAGTAGTAGTAGTAGTAGTAAAAATAACCATGCATAAATTTGAACATTCATAGCCAATTAGACCCAAAGATTTCTTTTCTTTTTTAATTCATCACTTAAGTTTTCATCCATAAATAACAATGTTTGAGAACTGAAAACCAAATGGCAAATGCAGTAATGGAGGACATGAAAGCCCTGCCCCATTGTGACCCAAAAAGGCATACATTAAGTTCAACAGACGTGTCACTGAAGATTTGATAAATATAAAACCTAACTATACAAAACAACCGGACCAGGAAGTGGAGAGCACTTGGTCCTCAGTCAAGAAATGAGAATGGACATCTCTGCAAAGCAACCAGGCCAGGAAGTGGAGAGCACTGACCAAAAATAATATGAGATGCAGTTTCTCATATGAATCCCTGAAATGCATTTTGCCCAAATCTGAAAATGTGATTACTGAGAGACATCCTTCCCACATCTGACCAACCTTCCCAAAAATTATGGTCTCAAATGACTGACTATATACAGCAACATTCACAGATGAGTATGTAAGTGAAATTTTGTGTTTTCCATTCCTATGTAAATTAAAATGAAAAATTTTGAACTTTTGTGTTTTCCATTCCTAATAACCATGCATAATTTTGAACTTCTTCAAATTTTCATGATAATTTATAAGTAGCCTGTTTCCCTCATAATCCCCAGCCTTGGGACTTCCATTAGCCAACTCCCCTAGCATAAAAGTTACAGTATTTGAGTGGAAGAGCAGTCCTCCAAGAACAATCGTTAAATTAAATGTGTACACTGCTTCCTCTCTGCAACAACAATTAAGATATTACATGAAAAATGAGAGACCATCAATAAACAGGATTTAATTATGTAACCCACACAATGTAAAATATCAACAACTCAGAGCCAAAGTTTTAATCCAGCTGCAAGAAAAAGAAATGGAATATATGAAGCCTCACAGGTTTGCCACAAAGACAAATATCAAGAACCATCAGGTAATTAGGGAGGAGCCTTAACTATTTTACCAAATTTGCACGGAATATAAACAGGAAAAAGGAAGAATGAAAATAGAATATAAGCCTTTTGAACTGAGCTAAAAGAGCAATCAACAAATTTCAGGGGAAGAAAAAAAAGGGTATAAGATGAACACAAAATAAGAGAAGCATCATTTTTTCAGGTGCAACCAAAGTGATCCAACTCAGCATGATCAACCTGATCTTTTTGTTTAAAATAACTTCTCTACAGGAAAGTCCAAGGAAGAATGCAGAAATCAACAATCAGGTGCCATTGTGAAATTATAGTAGTTTAGCAATTTAGATATAAATGAGTTTTAGGCACAATGGAATATGAACCATTCTAGAAAAGGATCCCTTTTCTAGGTGACATTCCGAATTTCTAGAATTTCTCTGGGTGCTCCACAGGACGCTGCACAGTGTGATAAAGAGAAGGCAAAAACAAAGTCTCAGCCATAATCTGGTTAAGTATCACAAAAAATACACTGAAATCAATTCAGCAAAAATAATGAGAAAACAATAAATAATAATGAAGTTTAACAAAAACATCACTTAATACAAATTCCAATCCAGTAACTCTATTCCAAAACTAACAATGTGATAACAATAACTAATAATGAAGTTTAACAAAAAATGCTAACAGATGAAAAAAAAAAAATCATCTTATATCTAGTAAATGTCCCATCGACATTTCACTATTAAAGAAAATTATAATAATGTGTTTCTAATCAGCTGAGCCAATAGGTCTCACTCAAGTTTCACGTCTCACATCTCATACTCAAAAGTGTAAAGATTATTTTGTCAAATATATAAGAACCGAAACTCAAACAAAACAATAATAGCATAAACCCACAAAGTTTAGAGAAATAATATAAACCCATATCAGCGTTAATCATATGTAAAGAGAGAACTCGAAGATTGTGGGTGGTGCCGCCGATTTAGAATGGAAGAGAAGAAGTGCCGCCTAGTTGGATTGGATATGAGTGCGCCGCCAATTTGACGTTGGATTGGAAAAGAAGAAGCTAGAGAGCGGCGCCGCCGAGTTGGACTGGAAGAGAAGAAGCGCTGCCGATGTGAGGTTGTGGGTGCGCCGCTGTCTGGTTCTTCTATTGAGGGTATGGTTTTGATTAGCAGGCGCTTGAGACGATTCTTGTGGTTGGATTGGAGGAGAGGAATCTAGAGAGGCAAACGTGAGACAGAGGTAGAGAAAAGCGTCGACGAAGCATTGATTTGTTACTTTCCTTTGTTTTTCTTTTTTTGATAGAAAACACACCAAAACTATTATTATAACAACGTTACAAAGTACAAATACATCCTGGATAAGAGCTTTGAATACAAAGAAGGAATCTCTTCAATCCAAATTACATCATTGACAAGGTTTTGAGCTTGTCTTGCTAGAATATGGGCTGGTTTATTGCCAGTCCTGCGTACATGAGAGAAATGAATAACACCAATTTCAACACCTAACTCATGAATGCCTTCCATAATAGCACCAACGAGAAGAGGGTGGTAGTGTAAGTCGCTTGAGAGCATTGGAGATTATCAAGGAATCACCTTCCAAAGACAACATCTCGCAGCCCCAAATGCCTTGCCAACAATAGACCAGCCTCATAGGCCTTAGCTTCAACTTCAAGTGATCCCAATGGAGCTGTAATTTTTCTCGCATAAAGCGGCCTTTAGTCGCCTTCCACATCTCTAATCACAACACCAATCCCAGCTAGCTTCTTTGATGAAAAAAGAGCCCCATCTACATTGATTTTTAATAAACCCTTTGAAGGAGGAATCCAGGCCGAAAGCAGAGGTCATTGTTGTGCGGCGGTGTGTGTTGAACCGGTTCTGATGTAGCTTGAAAGAATGAATTTGAGCAGACCAAGTACTCTCGAAGATAATTTTTCTTTTTTGTTTATATATATAACCTGTTTAACCGGTATCTAGTACCCTTTAAAATTATATGAATAGTTAAAATTAAAACAATACTAAATTAATGGTTCAGAGTTAAGTTTGTTTTTTAAGAATCGATCGATTTTAAGTGATTATTGTACCTTTTATTTTTTTTTGTGAAGAATACAGTAAAATGGTCCATATAAATAAGGAAAAAGTGAACGAGGGTCCTAAATAATCTATTTAAAAAAAATTTTATAAAAATGAAAAAAAAAAAGTAATTAATATTTTGACAATTTTTTTTATTTTTCTTAAAAGTAATATCAAAACTTTTTTAAAATAGATTATTAATGAGTGTCCTAAGGACACTTGTTAGTATAACTCTATAAATAATTAGAAAGGTCAGTTTTTGTCAATTAACTTGATTTACTTGTCTCAAAGAATCTTTTATTGTTATCGTAGTTGGGGTTTGTTAAGCATCTTTGACTCTATTAATCATAAATCTTGTAATCATTACCTCACTAGGTTCGTAAAATTTTCCTTTTCCAATCAATGCTCTTTTACAATATTTTGATGAGAAATGTTATTCAATGCATTTCGTACAGAATAAAGTGCATAGACTAGGCCCAGGATGGAGGAAACATAGAAGATAGGTTATAATTTTTCAAATTTTAATAGTAGTAGAAAAGAAGAAAGGATGAACCTTTTTTTTTTTTTTTTTTTTTCTTTTTCTTTTTTAGAGCCCTTCATCTTTCGTTTTACCATTAATGAAACTTCAGAAGGAAAAAATTATAGAGAAGATTATATGTAGAAGTAAATTTGACATTTTTACTCCTACAATTTATCAAATAAAAAATTAGATAATAATATATTAAGAATTTGACAATTTTTTTTTTCCTCTCACTATTCATTCCCCTTTTTCTTTTACCAAAACTTTAAATGGAAAAAAAAAAAAAATTTGTCTCTTTTCAAGAAAATGTAATTTGGACAGAAATATTTCAAACTTCTCTTATGTTTTTTAATTGAATTTGAAGTTTCAAAATCTCTTTGTTAAATTGCATGTTTTTTATGTTCTTCACGCACATGTAAAATTTCGTTCAAATCGAATCTTATTTAATATTCGATCAATAAACTTATTTTTATTTGTAATTTTAGGCCACAAAAACTAAAAATTTAAACATTTGATTGATGATATATGATTTTCTTGAAATTTTACAAGCATGGAGGATATACTAAGAACGTGTATTTTAATGGTTAGATATTCAAAATTCATTTTCAATGAAAAGATATAAGGGAAGTTTGAAAAATTTCTCTCAAAATTAGTTTGGAGATAAACATTGTCCTCTTTTTCACATCTTCCTATATCCGACTTGGCCAATACAAGAGTTAGTTGTCTAGCCAATATTAGAGCATTCGCTTCAATTTGTGTAAAAATTAATGTCTGTTATAGTATAAAAAAAACTTACTTTTTTCTATTCTAAATATTTACTTCTGAAAATATATCACATCAGATTTTTTTATTTTACACTACATTTTATTAAAAAAATATCAAATTTTTATGATTTTTTTAATTGTTTATATTTCTTCATATATAATAACTATTGTGGGTACACAATATTTTGTCCGCTTTGGGGATTTTCACCTCACCTCAGGCCAAGGGCTTTAGCCGATGTTGGATTTTTTGACACCCATACGGTTTTGTTCCCTTAGCGAGTGTGGGCATGCTCATTGTGCAAGAGTCCCACATCGCTTAGAGAAGCGCTCCCCCTATGCCTTATAAGCTTGAGCTCAAGGCAATAGATACCACTACAACACATGTGTTGTAGTGGTACCCTATTGCCTTGAGCTCTAATAAGGCATTTCTCTAAGCGATGTGGGACTCTTGCACAATGAGCATGCCCAAAAGGGAACAAAACCGCGGTGGTGTCAAGCCAAAATCCATACAAGGTCTAGCCCTTGGCCTGAGACAAAATATTGTGTACCCACAACTACTATCCACTCTCTTCATTTATTCTTGAAATACATGAAGAAAAAAAATAAATAACTAAATGTAAAATGAATAGTGTCAATGTAAATTTACACGATTACTTATATAACAAACTTAAAATTTACACAATTATATATAAAATGTAATTAATCATTTTTAAATTAAATTATGTAAATTTTACACATTTTACTATTATATATGAATGGATAACAATACTCGTAAAAAATGTAACTAGCAAGTCTTGAAACTGCAGTGAATTTTATTTTTTCTCTCATTAAAAAATATAATATAATATATAATGAAATAAAAAAAAAAAAATTAGTGACTCTTTTTTTTGGGTGTGCGTGTAGAAAGCAGGGACTCGTAAGTCGTAACAACTTAACCAAAACGTTTTTCTGTTTTTTGGAGGGAGAGAACATGACCAAGACCTGTGGAAGCACACTAGTTAGAGCAGTTGTACTAGTAGGTGTAAAAAAATTTCTCCATTTTATAAAAAAGTACTTTTTTTATATATATACAATTATTTTACAAAACACTAACATCAAATTATCTATTTTATAAATTTATTCAATAAAACATTTACGGTATGTTTGATAACTGTTTTTTCTCCTTATTTTTTGTTTCTAAAAACAATTTTCTATTTTTGAGACTAAAAAACTTGTTTGGCAACCCAAAATAGACAAAAAAAAAAAAAAAAAAAATTGTTCTCAAAATTTAATCTGTGAAGAAAACTGAAAACATACAAAAGACTGTTTTCAGTTTCTATTTTTCAAAAGTCAATGAAAATACGCATTTAATTTGATGAATCTGTCTCATTTAATGAGTTAGCATTAGAGTTCAAATCCTAGTAACAATATATTTTAATATTTTCTATTTTTTTCTTCAAAAAACCATTTTTTAATTTTAACTAACTAAACATGTTTTTGATTTTAAAAATACAAGAAAATTATTTTTCTTTATATTCCCAAAAACAAGTTTTTGAAAATAGAAAATAAAAATTGTTACCAAACATAACCTTATTCTTTTACAATTTTTATTATTTCCTTCAACCTACTAAACCCAAAAAATCATTGCAACCCACAAACCCAGAAAATTTCATACCAATAAACCCAAAAAATTCATATCCATAAACCTGCAACCTAGAAAATTCATACCCATAAATCCAAAAAAAAAAAAATTGTAGCAACCCATAAACCCAGAAAATTTCATACCTATAAACCTAGGAAATTCATACCCATAAACCTACAACCTAGAAAATTCAAACCTATAAATCCAGAGAATCATAGCAACCCATAAACCTAGAAAATTTCATACCCATAAATCTAGAAATTTCATACCCATAAACCTGCAACCTAGAAAATTCATAAACCCGGAAAAATCGTAGCAACCCATAAAATCCATAACCATCCTTACTTGACAACCTCCTTACCACCACCAGAAAATCCAAATCAGCCCAAGCTCTCCTAGACCTTGGTCACCGATGAGAGAGAAGAGAAGCAAGAAAAAATAGAGACAAAGACAGAGAGAGACTTGGTTTGCCTAGAGGAAAGAGAAAAGTAAAACTAAAACCAGAATATTAATAAAATATTAATTACACTACTAAAGTAACCATGCAAATAAGCACTATTACTATAGCTAATGTGTATATTTACACACCTTTGCACTTTCTGATGTGAGTTAGTTTTTGGCTAGATTGTGTAACTCTTGCATCTTTTTCTATTATACACAGACAGATGTGAGTGCTCAAACAAAATAAATTTTATAAAAGATTATGAATATAATGTATGGTATTCATTAGATAGTATTTTATTTGAGAATTAATTATTGAAACTTGGAAAATCAACCCAATTAAATCATATAATAATAGATATCTCTACATTTTGCCGTGTCCTTTCTGAAATAAAAGTATATGTGGGTTTCACTAAAAACTCAAAATTCTTTGCTTTCATATCTTTTCCCCTTTTGATTCTTTAAAAATAAAAATAATAAAAATAAAAATAAAAATCCCCTTTCTCATGACAATTCAAGGAAAATTAACGATTCAAGAAAATAAAAAATAACATCTGAAATGCCTCTTTAAAAAAATCTAATCTCTTCCATCTCTTGTGAATTACACAATTTCATATTCGAAGGTTTAACTACTGAACTAATTTTTAACTACATGCTTAAGATTTTGTAAATATGACATTTTTTTTTGTTAGAAACTTAGAGCCCTTTATTTATTTTTATTTAAAAAAAAAAAAAACAAACACACACCCATACACAAGGAATAAGAATTAAGGTTCTAATTAGGGGTGTCCACGGGTCGAGTTTGTGCCTAACTCGGACTCGACCCACTTAGATCGGGTGGAACAAAAACACACCCACAACCGACCGCCGACCACCATGGGTTGGGTCGGCCGGGCTTAGAGGGGTGAACGGTCGGGTCGGTTGAGTCCGATGATGAGCGACGGCAGGCGAAGGAGAAGTTCTTTCTTCCTCGATCCGAGTTGAAGGTGCCGGATTCGAGTAGATTGGAGTCTATCTTCGCCGATCTTAGTAAGAATAGCCGGATTTAACCAAATATTTGAGTCTATCTTTGCCAATCTGAGCCTATCTTTGCTGATCCGAGTCAGATTTAACCATATATCGCCGGATTTGAGAAAATCTGACAAAGGAGGAGAGTAGATCTTGGCCGGATTTGAGTGGATCTGAGCAAATACCACTGGATCTGAGCAAAGGAAGACCAAGGGTGGCCGGATCGGAGTTAAGGAACACTAGAAAGTCGTCGGATCTAGGAAATTTTGGCATTTTTTTAACATTTGTCGGTCGAATCGGGTGGCTCCAGTTTGAGAGATTGAAACCCGCCACTTGACCCAATCAAGTCGAGTTTCAAAGAATAGGAACCGTCACCGACCGCCAGAGGTGTCGGATTTGGCCGTGATGGGTCGGGTCCGGTCGGTTTGGCCGGGTCTCCGGGTTGCTTGGACAGCCCTAGTTCTAATACAAAGACACACCACAAATTTCATTCTTCCATTAGTGAAATTTTATATATTTAATCAATGCATTTGTACATATGTGGTTGCAATTTATACCACATTAACAGTAAACTAATACAATTAATATTAATAAAATGGTCTGTGGATATGATAACTTGAAGATAACAACGAACTGCTAAACTATGGCCGCAATGGCACAATGATATTATGATGGTGATAATGGGAACTTAATGTACAAGGTCTTAGCCTAAAACCCCAACAACCATTTCTCAATATATTATATAAGGTGATGATGACTTACTGTAATATTTCAACTTGTAACCTGCAGCTTTCTATTCACACACACACAGATATATATATATATATATATATATATATATATATATATGAAAATTTCAAACAAAATGGAAAGTTAAAAAAAAAAATTAAAGAAAATACAAAATTTTCATTAGTTGGACATAGAAAACAATGACATTATTTATTTTAGTTTAGAAAAAAAAAAAAAAAAAAAAAAAAGCACCGTGCCCTTGGTTGGTTTTATAAAGGGTAAGATAAAAGAGTTTTTATTTTATATTTTAAAATTAAAAATTTAATATACTAAAAATGAAATATTCTAACGAGTAAAATAGTTTATTAATATGGTTAATCCTAATATATGATCTTGAACTTTCCATAAAATAAATTATTCAAATAATCACATACCCTCATCCATGGTGCAAATCCATGATTAGTAATAATAATAATTGAAAAGATGATGTCCTCAATTTACAATTTACAATTTAATTTATTGGAGAAGAACTTTTGAAAGCAAGACAAGTTTGAAGGAAAGTGCAGACATAGATATTGAAATCTCTCAGAAAATCTATAGGGAGCCCGTAGCATACTTGTCGTAATTCTTGTAATCCTTCATTAGCTTAGTGAGATCTGAACTATAAGAAGTTCCCATAATTTTTTCATACTCTCTCCACCATTGCATGAAGCTGCTTCCCTGCAGGAAAATCTCAGGTGATACTGTATAATTTTTAATCAAACCATATACATAGTTTTCAAACTCAAATAGGCTGTCCCTTGATGATTGTTTCTCCATCTCACTTGATCCTGTGCCAGTCAGCAATTTGCATGAAATGAGAGCCTCCTCAACATGTGCCCAAAAGCAAGAATCCTCCGTCAGAATCGACACCACGTTCTGTTTCATCAATTCATTTGGAACACCTGCAGGTTCTGCTGTTTCATTCAACCATTGCTCCAATTTTATGTAATGTTTAGGCCTTCCTTGATTTCTGTAGTCTTCTTTTCCCTTGTTGTAGTAATCAGCTATGTCCAGTGGTTCAATCATCCTTCGGTAATTTGTTCCCCCAAAGAGCCAACGGGTTCGAAGGGAGGCGCCTACTGTCTGGGGCCTTTTCTCTGCTTCATCAACCAGCTCTTCCCAGTAACATGTGAGGGTTTTCATATCCTTTACCACATCAAGATCACTTGTGTGGCTTACATTCTTGTAGCTGTCATAGTATCCAATTTTTTTGTCTTTAGCCACCTTCTTGTACCATTCTAGGTTGGCCATATGTACTTTTACCTTGTTCAACTGCGTGGAGGGATCAAAAACCTGCTTCTTAAACAATGCTAACTTCTTTTCCTGGTTTTCTGTCTTTGTAATGATGGTGTCGATGTCAATGTTATGGGGCTGCTGCAATAACTTTAAAATTTGAGATTGGCTAGAAGTGGATTTTTGGAAGATATATCGGAAGGCCAAAGATAAAAACTTCAAATTGCATGTAAAAATGTTAGAGCCTTTGGTTAGTTGTTAATCAGTGAGCATTTCATTCTTTACTTTGTTCTAGGTGTAACATATATGTACCATACAATGACATAGCTCAAATAAGAAATTTAATTTATATGATCCAAAAAGAATTGTAACTGAATTACCTGTTGTGACGCTAGCCCGATTGCTGCTAGTTGTGTAATAATGGCTGCCCGTAATGGTGGTGTAGTCCAATCAAATGACTCTGTAGTATCCATGAAAATTACCTTACGGTTTAAATCCTTCACAAATGTTCCATAGGACTCAAAAACCAGATTAGGATCTTGATTTTCAGGATTCCCTGAATAGGTTGCCATTAACAACTCCAAAATGGTTGGAGGGTCCTCAAAACAAGAACAACCCAACTTAGAACACAAGAGAAATGTTCCAAAAGGCTTGTAAACACCGGTTTGCGAAATTAAGACTCTGGGAATTGGATCCTGGTTAGAAACTACATGCAAAAAGCAAGAGTTCCATGCTGCGTATTTTGATATGGCTTCTTGCAGGCGTTTCTCACCCATAAGGGGAGAACCAAAAGTGATGCAAAGCGGGCGTTTGGTGGTTAAAAAATTGAATTCTTCTAGCAGCGATAAGGTGAAGAGAGAGGCAACAGATCCTCCCAGAGAGTTTTCGGTGATAATCAATGGTTTGGAATTGGCCATCTGCATTATGATATGAATCCTACAATGTTAATAACTGGCCATGCATGTCTCCTTCTCAAAGTTCAATCTAAAAAATAATAATAATAAAAAAATAAAACAAAACAAAACCTTATATAACATATTGTACACATTGTTAAATGTTATTATGCCATGGTAACTACGAATTTTAGTCATTAACCTGTGTGATTCATAAGTAAACATACAATTATGTCAAAACTAGTGAATACAACTTCCTCATGAATTCAAAATATTTTAGTTCTGAAATATTTGACTTCAGCTCGATAATAGAGGATTATCTATAACTAGTATTACTACCAAATTAAGTTTGCATAAATCAATATTAGCATCTTCATACTTATAAGAAATGCAACTTTCAAAATTAATCTTCCAATAGCAAGTGGAGAACGGGCTTGGAAGGGTAGAAACTTGTATTAAAGAATTTACATTTTTGAAAAATTTACAATATGGCCATGGTTTCTGACATTGTAAATCAATTCATCTCTGTTAATCAGTTCGCATAAATCAATTGATTTACCATGTCAGAAGCCTTGAGCACACCATGTGACCAAGCTAGGATCTGACCTTCACTGTAATTTTGTTGGTTTTGATCACTCACAGCTTATGGTAGAGAACTTACTCACCCTTGATGACGAGGCAAATGTTTGTAATAGTTACAACCAATGGCGCAGAAGGGGCCGGCATCATTTTGGAAGTGATCAGCTATGCTATTAATTTTGGATTATTGATCCTAAGGTTTAAGAATTGTCCTAATTGATCCTTCATTTAATTTCTGTTAAACATTGATGGAAAATGGTCACATCGTTCGTGCATAGTATATAACCATTTTTTTTTATTAGTTATGGTAAACAAAATTAAGATGAAATGGTCAATTTGAATAATTATCAAAACTCATGGATTAATAATACAAAATTGATAACATGGCCAATTTGCAACTGGCCCAAATTTTTTCATTTTTTCTTTGGAAGGAAAAAAAAAAACTGAAATATATTGTGTTATAATTGATATATTGGAAAAATAACAAAATATTATATTAATAAAATATTCATCCCCATGACAATTCGAACGGATTTAGGATCTTAAGCTATCGGGGAATAGAATATAAAGAAAAAAAAAAGAAAAAATAAAAAGAAAAGAAAAAAACTCTAAATAGACAACCATATAATATTAAAAAAAAAAATATATATATATATATATATATATATATATACACAAAATTCTTATTTCTAAATACATTAAGATGCAATCTTTTACCAATAAAACAAAAACAAAATAACTTTTTTTTAATACTAGTTTGGCTAGGTTTTTTTTTTTTTTTTTTTTTTTTTTTTTTTTTTTTTGAAGTTAGAACATTCACAATGATGATGCTAAAAATTTTAGCTTTTAGCATCTTAAAGAAGCTAATTTATCTCTTTTACCATTTCAATTTATAATACACCTAATATCAAATATTATATTTTTTTTATCACTTCACTTAAAATAATATAAAAAACTCATTAAAATAATAAAAGAAGAGAGAGAATTTGAGTTTTTTAATTGAAGGAATAGAAATAATTTCAATAAAATATTGTATTTTATTTTTAACAGTTTGTTATAGTCAACTAATATTTATACCAATTTATTATAGTTGTAAAAAATTTAGTTTTAGTTTCTCTAATAACACATAATTTTTTTGTTCTATGGTGGTAAAATTGTTATTTTTGTTTTTTTACTAAAATATAATCACCATTAGAACATCTCTAATAAGTACTCTAAAGCCTAATTTGAAGAGCAAATACACAAAAAAAAAAGTCCTCCAATAACCTCTCTATCTCTAAATTTTTTTTAGATTTGTTACAGTAACTCTCTAGGCTATTTCCCTTAAAATAATACCGCTTGAATTAAAAAAAAAAAAAAAAAAAAACTCTTTTCTCTTTCCTTCCTTTCTCTTTCTTCTTCACTCCGTCTCTCTCTTGCTTCTCTTTAGGAAAAAATACTCTATTTGCTTCTCATCAGAAAACAACGGTGAAGCACAGTGAAGAGAGCTCCAGTGGAGTAGACGAAGAGAAGAAAAGAAAAAAAAAAGTAAGGTGAAGAGAGCTCAGACGAAGTGCCAGAGTACAAAAGAAAAAAGAGAAGTGAAGATAGAGATAAGGGAAAAGTGTGGAGGAGAAAAAAAAGAGGAAAAAAGAAAAGAAAAGGAACGTGGGAAGAAAAAAAAAAGGAAAAATAAAATAAAGAATAAGAAATTAAAATTGAGAAATATTATTATAATATTTTTATAATATTTTTACAATAAATCTTAAGTATGAGTTGTTATTAACTAATATTGATTAAAAAAAAATTTTAAGTGATGTGTTCAAATTAAAATAAGTAATAACTTACCACATATGATTTCTTGTGAAAATATTGTAAAATATTAAGGACGTAGCACTTCTCATTAAAATTAGATAAATGAAAGAAGATTGAAAAATAAATATTAAAGAAAGAATGAAGAAATAATATTTAAATGAAATAAAAAAATGATAAAAAATTTATTAAAAAGTGTATATGAAAAAGTAGATAGACAAAAACTAAAATAAACTGATCACACTTCAAACGGTACAAATATTTGAATAGCTTCTTATGAATGTTTTTATAATTTTTGTTAGATTTTTGTGTTTAATAGTTATTATTTGAGTGAGAGAAGCCCACCTATAAAAATAAAATATATAATAATTATAAAAAAAAAAAAATTAAACCCAGGGGCCGGCACCCTTGGGCCCCACCTGGGTCCATCCCTGACGCCAAGTACCGGGTTTTTTTTTTTTTTTGGGGAAGAAAGGACAAGTACCGGTTGATATCTCATACCAATTCAATCTGACGTCATTTCAAGGATATTTGTTAAAATTTAAAACCTTAATACATAATAACATAATAGTACCTTGACAAATGAGTACCACCAAGTTCCAAGTATCAACCAAATATTATGACCAAACATGTATCAATTTATAGAAAAAATTTCGGCAATTATATATTGTTCAGGCAGTATGTTTTGACCTATAGTTGAACTAGTCTTTGACTGCTTAACCAAAAATAAAAATTAATGAAAAAAAAAAAAAAAAAAAAAGAAGAAAAGGAATTTTCAGAGAATAGACGTACCACAGAGAATAGAGCTTCATAAAAAATGGAGGTGAAAAGCTCCAATGCAGGTTTGTTAATGGAGAACTCTGGGTTGTCTTTGGTGCACAGGAAATTGAAGAAAGGAATAGACTTCTTAAGAGTTGATGATGAAACAAAATCTCCTCCTCCATTTCCCTGAACATAGTCTTTGCTATTAGCAGGCCAAGTGAAAAAAGCTATGATGGTACAGTTTGGTAGCTCAAAAACTTTGAATTTCACGAGGGAAGATGGTCGTTCATTTTGACCGATTTCTGTATATAGGCTCCAAATTGCAGTCCATGCATCGTGCAAGACATCAAGGCTCACCACGAAATTTGCCAACTCTAACCCACTGCTAAACCTGCCATCAAGAATAATTAATCACAGGAAACAAACACAAACAACTAATTAAGGAAAGAAAAAGAAATGATTTGGTTTTTTATTTTACTTACAACTGAGTTTGTGTCATCCTCTCTCTCTGGCTCTTGATTAATTTGCTTAGGAAAGTTGAGCAATCTGAGCAGTACATATGTAAGCATAAAGCATCGCATGGTTCTACTTTTCTACTCATCAGGAGAGAAATTTCCCAGGAAATTCAGGTGCATCACAAGACGACAAGTCTCAAAAGCCGTGTAGGTTTAGTTGATGACTCTTTTTTTTTTTTTTTTTTTTTTTTTTTTTTTGGGAAGTTGATGACTTTCTTTAATCCAAAGTCATTTTCTATATTATCTTAGAATACATGAGTTACCAGAATATGAGAATATACTATAAACATCCAATTCCCACTATTTTTAAAGAAACATTCTTTCTTTTCACCCCATCACTCATTCTTTTGAATCCTCCACAAAGAGTCAAAGACAGAGACAAGAAGGATGGTGCCTGGACTTTTCCTATTATATATAAGAAATTCCATTAATTATATGCTGTCCACATCTTAAGAGAAAATTTAAAAAGAAATAACTCATAGACACACAAAAATTTCACGATATATACAATATTTCTGGATAACAAGAAACAAGTATCAAGTATCAACTTTATTATTTTTTTAAAATTATTAAGTTGATAAATTTTTACTTAATTTTATTCAAAAATTTATTATTAACATCTTTTTACTTATTATTACTAACTTGTGCGAAATTTTTTGTTCCTCACTTTTGTTATCAAATTATGATTAACAAAAGAAAGTCTATGATATACTGAAATTTTCACATTATCTCTGATTTTGTATTGAGTGGACCAGATGAGTTGAATTGTAATTTGCAAGAGAATGTGAAATTTTCTATGGTACTTGTTGGCGCAATCGTAGAGAGGCTCCGAAGCTAATGACCATTTCTTCTAATTAAGGTCAACGTCTAGAGGAAATTAATGGCTCTAGCTACTCGACTCAACATCATTCCCAAACTTATTGAATTCTCAACTAACTAAAATGGTATTAGTTATGGTTGATGGATAATAATTGCCTTCATTTTTATTATCTTTGTTAGTTGTCTATCATTAATTTACATCTTATTAATTAATCAGTTCGTGTAAAAAGTTAGGTTAGACCTTGGTACATTTTTTTTTTATAGTATTTTCATTTTATAACTGTGATACACTGATACACTTGGCCACCCCTCATATACATATTCTAATTTAATGAAATAAAGCATGACGAAAGAGACCTAACATGGAAAAGTATAAATTTTTGGCAAGGCGACGTATTCTTTACAAAAAGAATTGAAATACTCTTAAGTGGCACAAGAAAATATTAAATCTTGTGGGGCCCAGTGGTTCATAGGCCCGGCCCAATCGCTTATGAGGAGTCCACCGGCCCAAACCGAAGGAGATGAGGGCCCAAGTTCGGAACTAGGAAACAAGAGATGGCCCAAAAGGCACGGTAGGACGGTTTCGTCCTCTCGTGCAGCCTGCACTTTACGAGTTGAAGTGGAATATGAGTCAACTTGAAATATCAAAAATATCTAGGAGGGTTTGTCTCTAATACCCTTCCCGACATGACTTTGCCCCAAAGAAAGCGGGATCTTAGGCTTTATGGATTATCTCCACCATTGTGGGATTAGACGATGGGACGAGATATCTGTCTTGGGAAGATCGACCCTACACGTGTACGAAGGACAACGAGCGAGGCTAGTATAAATGAGAATGCTATGCGGACACAGAGGGGGATCCAGATCAAGCCACGGAGAAAGAACTAAGGAGAGGAATTCCGGGCGATGTACGCCGGTCACCATAAAAATCCCACCTGCTTGGGACCACCGGGACAACACCATTGCTCCTCGGACACGATCCGAGGAGCCCAATCCATCGAGTCACAGGGTTTAAGGGCCTGAATGTCCAGCCCAAAGCTCATCCCCTGCCTGGGCTCCCAGATTAGACTCGAAATAATGTCCTCGTGACCCAACGCGGCCTTTTTAAGCCCACTCTCTACAAATTTCTATTGTGAGGGATCTTTCGCGAGGGCCCAACTTCGTTGTTGGACTCTCAAAGATTTTGTGTCCCTACAATTGGCGCCGTCTGTGGGAAAGGCTTCCGCGTAGATGCGGGGAGATATTTGAGTCGACTCCTAGCCCGGTGAGGTTTGTGGGATTTCCTCCATCTCCCGGCGACATGCGAGTTGTTGCTCCAACCCAAACTTTGGCTAGGGGCTACGCCCCTGCGGTGTCAACGGCGAGGCGATTCTAGGGGCTTCCGGCCAGGCCAAATCCCCCTTCCGCCATGGTCTAGGGGCTAATTCTTAAAATGAGTTTTGGACAGAACCAAGGCATTGCATGGTCTTCGGACTCAAGCCCTGTGGGGAAACCAAGTACAAAAAGAATTCTTAAACAGATTTTGGGAGAACCAAGGCATTGCATGGTCTCCGGACTCAAGCCACGTGGGGAAACCAAGTACAAAAAGAATTCTTAAACAGTTTTGGACAGAACCAAGGCATTGCATGGTCTTCGGACTCAAGCCTGTGGGGAAACCAAGTACAAAAAGAATTCTTAAACAGTTTTGGACAGAACCAAGGCATTGCATGGTCTCCGGACTCAAGCACGTGGGGAAACCAAGTACAAAAAGAATTCTTAAACAGATTTTGGACAGAACCAAGGCATTGCATGGTCCTCGGACTCAAGCACGTGGGGAAACCAAGTACAAAAAGAATTCTTAAACAGTTTTGGACAGAACCAAGGCATTGCATGGTCCCTCGGACTCAAGCCTGTGGGGAAACCAAGTACAAAAAGAATTCTTAAACAGTTTTTGGACAGAACCAAGGCATTGCATGGTCCTCGGACTCAAGCCTGTGGGGAAACCAAGTACAAAAAGAATTCTTAAACAGTTTTTGGACAGAACCAAGGCATTGCATGGTCCTCGGACCCAAGCACGTGGGGAAACCAAGTACAAAAAGAATTCTTAAACAGTTTTTGGACAGAACCAAGGCATTGCATGGTCCTCGGACTCAAGCCGTGGGGAAACCAAGTACAAAAAGAATTCTTAAACAGTTTTGGACAGAACCAAGGCATTGCATGGTCCTCGGACTCAAGCCGTGGGGAAACCAAGTACAAAAAGAATTCTTAAACAGTTTTGGGAGAACCAAGGCATTGCATGGTCCTCGGACCCAAGCCTGTGGGGAAACCAAGTACAAAAGAATTCTTAAACAGATTTTGGACAGAACCAAGGCATTGCATGGTCCTCGGACTCAAGCCCCGTGGGGAAACCAAGTACAAAAAGAATTCTTAAACAGTTTTGGGCAGAACCAAGGCCTTGCATGGTCTTCGGACTCAGGCCTGTGGGGACACCAAGTACAAAAAGAATTCTTAAACAGTTTTGGACAGAACCAAGGCATTGCATGGTCCTCGGACCCAAGCCTGTGGGGAAACCAAGTACAAAAAGAAAACAATACAAGCTCCGGACAGAACCAAGGCCTTGCATGGTCCTCGGACCCAAGCCCTGGGGAAACCAACCGCTTAAAAGGAGAAACTGGATTACATGGATTCTCTGTTTTGCCCCGGATCCTCAACACTAAAGGGGCTAGTATGGGATGGAGAAATGCGTTCCCAAAAGCACAACCGAAGTCGTGCAACGCTCGGGCAATCCCTTGGATGAATTATTTAAAAATTTGTCGTCTTCATGCAATATTCTCGTGCTTGCTACGAAACGTTCAACTACTACCCAGGTTAGTTTCCTAAAGTCAACTTACTATCAATTATTATTATGTCCGCTAATATAGGTGAGTTAGAAGGAGTTAGAACGAATTGAATCGTGTTTCAAGGGGCTCCTGCCCTAAATATCGATGAGAGAAAGCACATACGAGGAGTACACTCATTCAAGAGGTGGTGCGCCAAAAGAACAATACCCAAAAAAGATATATAAACTTCTATTTTTATTATTACCACGAAGAAAGAGTACGAGTGTAGAATGAAAGGTGGAATCACCTGCGTCAAAAGCTTACTACATAAGTACTACATGAGCAAAGAAAAAGAAAAATAGAAGAAAAAGTAGAAAGCCGAGGAGGTATGTCGGAGGAGAGGTTGGCTACTGACTCCGAGATCTCATTTTTCCTTCGCGCTCCTACATGCCCATAACTCAGGCAGCCAAAGAAGCCCAACTTGAACCTAACACCGTTGAAGAAAAGGTGTAGGGAGTGAGAGGCGAGGGCTTTCTCTAAATATTCGCCTGCTACATAGTAGAGGCGATGATGGCGGAGAACCTTCCTTCTGACACACCAAAATTCTGGCGTGAGCGTAACCCGCCGGATTTTGACTAAAAGAGGGAGAGACGCCGCTCCTCCTCGAACGAGATGGAGTACTCTCCTGAGCTTGTGCTTCTGTGCCCGTACCTTCTTGTTGTAAGCCACGTGAGGATAGGGCGTCTGTGGTGGAGGCAGCTCTTCCTTCCTAACCTCGCTTTCAAACATTTTTACACCAAGAAAAGAGAGCTCCGGATATGAGGAGTATGATGTGAGACAAAACAACAAGGATGGGTGTATATATAAAGCAATCCTTTCCCTCCTGTTTATCCGAAAAAGACAAGATGATGGCAGTCAACTCACGCGGCATCCCAAGGAGCACTACGAGACAAAGTGGTCTTGGCTCAACTTCCAACGTCAAGCTGCAGCCACGAGTCTCAAGGAGCCTCGTAAAGCGCGCCTCGATCCTTGTGACATCAGATAAATACTACATGCCCAGAGGTGGCATAAATATCTCCTTACCCGCTGATTAATTGAACTCACGGCCCAGGCCCACTTGGCATGAAGGCCCAAGGATACCCTGTTTAAGCGCTTCTGGGAAACCAAGTACTCTTGGACAGAACCTAAGGCTTGCATGTTCCTCGGACTCAAGCTAAAAGGGGAAACCAAGTACTCTCGGACAGAACCTAAGGCTTGCATGTTCCTCGGACTCAAGCTAAAAGGGGAAACCAAGTACTCTCGGACAGAACCTAAGGCTTGCATGTTCCTCGGACTCAAGCTAAAAGGGGAAACCAAGTACTCTCGGACAGAACCTAAGGCTTGCATGTTCCTCGGACTCAAGCTAAAAGGGGAAACCAAGTACTCTCGGACAGAACCTAAGGCTTGCATGTTCCTCGGACTCAAGCTAAAAGGGGAAACCAAGTACTCTCGGACAGAACCTAAGGCTTGCATGTTCCTCGGACTCAAGTGAAAGGGAAACCAAGTACTCTCGGACAGAACCTAAGGCTTGCATGGACCTCGGACTCAAGCCCAAGGGAAAAATCAAGTACATAAGATAAAACGCATAAGTTCTAAACAAAACCCAGGTTTTGCAAGGTCCTCGGACTCGGGTTTCTTGGGAGATCAATTGCTCGACCAAGAAATTTCTCGGCTTAAATACTAGAAAAGATCAAGGCTCACATGCCGTGAAGAAGAGAACAGAATAACTTTGTTGATCATCAACCTAAGGAGATCGTGCATCCGATGGGCAACGTGTCCTCGGACAACCGCCTCTTACGTCTTATCGAATACTTAGCACCCATCGCGGCCAATTTTGAGATAAGTCTTATTCTTTACTGGTCGGATTGTTATGTTAAATAATAATTATGTTAAAATTATCGTGGCATCCTCTTATCAATGATTACTTTGGCCTTAGTCATTATTGATTTAAACGCTGTACTATTATGCCGAGCAACACTTTCGCATTTATTAGAATATGTAAATAAGACACGAAATGGAGAAACAATAATTTTTATTAATATGAAAAATGGTTACAACATACAAGAAAGGGCTTAAACAAGCCCATACAAAAAATGAATTGCTAAAAGCAATAATGAGTGTTTGTAATACAAATAAGTAAATCATCGGTGTCTTTGAACTAGTCTCCAATGTCTCTCCGAAATCTCGCCTCGGTCTTTGCTCATCTCAAGAGAAGATCCTTATACAAAAATAATGAAGGAGAAGGAAGAAGATTTGGAACACATGGAAGCACTTCAAACAAACTCTTGTCATTT
Organism: Quercus dentata; assembly: GCA_028216015.1. NCBI lineage: Eukaryota > Viridiplantae > Streptophyta > Magnoliopsida > Fagales > Fagaceae > Quercus > Quercus dentata. The sequence goes on along the minus strand of CP116445.1, from coordinate 82,510,629 downwards.
GAAGAGTGCAAAGGAAGAAGATGGAGGAGATGAATGAAGAAGATGGAGGACATGAGCAAGGGAAGGAGGAGAAGAAGAGTGAAGCAATGAAAAGAAAGTAAGAGGAGCAAAAGAGGGAAAAGGGGAGCCATATTAGGTATGCTCATGAGAGAGCGGATGGAGATGACAAGGAGGTTTTTCGACTCCGTCACACCAGAAATGGGGTGTGACGAGTCCCCGCTCGGATTTTGGCTAAAAGAATGGGGAGACAGATCTTGAGTCTCCACCACCCTTGCCCCGACCGAGCCATCTTAAGTTTTGTTAAGGTATGGTGTTTCGGGAAAGGAAGAATTTGTTCATGGTGGATTACTATGAGACAAGTATTATCGAACAGGATTAACCGGATGGAAGAAGTGGATTCTCGAGAAGAGTCTAAGGGATTCGCATATGAGAGAATCACCTTCTTGTCTTTTCTCTTTATATAGGGAGAAAGACGAAAGTACGTGATACGCTCCGATCCTCTAAGGAAACCGCTCATAAATGTGAATCTGTTTCATTTCTCCAAGCTATCCGTGAATCTTTGGATTTATGAGGCCTCGTAAAAGGAAAGAATTAAAAGCGCATTACGGATAACCAAACGGAATAAACGCATCGCGCATAAGTCGAGGGAAACCTCTCAGAGACCGGCGCATTTCTTGGGGAAATGAAAAGTCGCCAACGTAGATCAAGGGCCAAATTAAATGAGCCGCCATAGAGGCTCGGTAACATCAAAACCCATCTTTCCAACCGAGGGGTTGGACAAGAGGGTTTTGAGGGGCTATTGTGGGGCCCAGTGGTTCATAGGCCCGGCCCAATCGCTTATGAGGAGTCCACCGGCCCAAACCGAAGGAGATGAGGGCCCAAGTTCGGAACTAGGAAACAAGAGATGGCCCAAAAGGCACGGTAGAGGACGGTTTCGTCCTCGGAGCCCAGACCCTTACGGGTTGAAGTGGAATATGAGTCAACTTGAAATATCAAAAATATCTAGGAGGGTTTGTCTCTAATACCCTTCCACGACATGACACCGCCCCAAAGCAAAGCCGGGATCTTAGGCTTTATGGATTATCTCCGACCATTGTGGGATTAGACTGATGGGACAGATATCTGTCTTGGGAAGATCGACCCTACACGTGTACGAAGGACAACGAGCGTAGGCTAGTATAAATGAGAATGCTATGCGGACACAGAGGGGGATCCAGATCTGGCTTCTGGAGAAAGAACTAAGGAGAGGGAATTCCGGGGCGATGTACGCCGGTCACCATAAAAATCCCACCTGCGGGACCACCGGGACAACACCATTGCTCCTCGGACACGATCCGAGGAGCCCAATCCATCGAGTCACAGGGTTTAAGGGCTCGAATGTCCAGCCCAAAGCTCATCCCTGTCTGCGGGCTCCCAGCAGATTAGACTCGAAATAATGTCCTGTGACCCAACGGCCTTTTTAAGCCCACTCTCTACAAATTTCTATTGTGAGGGATCTTTCTCGCGAGGGCCCAACTTCGTTGTTGGACTCTCAAAGATTTTGTGTCCCTACAAATACTATTTTTTTTTTTATTTCATTTGATTCAGTGTTTCAAGATTTTTCTAATTAAAAAATAAATATTTTTTGTATTATTTGATTCAATGTTTATTAACTTTCTTTATTGAATGACTTTTCTTCCCTTTCCCTTTTCTTTATTATTTTATTAAGTAATTATATTATTTTAATGTGTTGGATGTTAAAATAAAAACTAAAATATTAGATATATTGTAAAGTGAGATAGTACAAATCCAAACGTGTATGCTCAAGTGAGTAAAGTATCTTTCTCAAAAAAAAAAAAAAAAAAAAAAAGAGTAAGTAAAGTCTAGTAAGCTCGCCAGGTTCATGGAATTTTCCTTATCCATGGTGGAAGAAACATAAAAGATAGTTAATAACTTTCCAAATTTTAAAAAGAAGAAAGGATGAATTTTTTTTTTAGAGCCCTTCGTCTTTCATTCTGCCATTAAAAAAATTTGGATGGAAAAAATAGTGAGAAAATTATATGTATAAGTAAACTTGACATTTTTACTCCTATAATTTATTAATTAAATAAAAATTCAGATAAGAATATATTAAGAACTTTTTGACACAAATATTTTCTCTTCCTCTCACTTCTTTCCCCCTCTTTCTCTTACCAAAAACTTCAAATAGAAAATAAAACATTTGTCTTTTTTCACATCTTTCCTGGACCTTACCTCTGCGGTAGCTGTCCTGTCAGTGTCATTGTTTGAAATATAAACTTAAACTAGTAATTGGGTCTTGAAGTAGTAGACTAGTAGTGATTTTTTTTTTCCTCATTAAAACATAGTATAAATATATATATATATATATATATATATAAAAATTATTAAAGTCTTGAGTATAGTGACTTCGATTACCCTCATCTTGGGCAGAAAAAGCTGCTTGACAACCATAGTCATATGACAAAATAATTAAATCACAGATAAATCCAGAATTGTCGGAGATGTGTTAGAAAGCAGGACTTGTAAGTGTATAATAAAACAACTTGACCAAGACCCCATATAGATCCAGAATTGTGGACTTAGATGTGTTAGAAAGCAGGACTTGTAAGTCGTATAATAAAACAACTTGAATAAAACAACTTGACCAAGACCCCAGATAAATTCAGAATTGTCGGTAGATGAGAAAGCAGGACTTGTAAGCGCATTCTCATCAAACATGTCAAAAAAATATAATATTTAGCATCTCAAAACACTACTTTATTAATTTTAACACTCCACTTTACAATTCACAAGGCATCAAAGAATTTTTTTTTTTTTTTTACTACTTCATTAAGATATTATTTATTTAATTCTTTTTTATTTTCAATCTCATCTCTTCCCCTCGGCGAAAATGGGTAACTAACTATAATTTTCCAACTATATAGTTAGTAGTTCTAGTTCCCAAACTATATTATTTACTAGCATTTTAAATCTATGAGACTCAATTTTGGCCTATAAATCGAGTCTCGGAGACTCGATTTTCATGGTCTAATCATTTCCAATGTGGCATATTTTTCCACGTGGCGACCACATGAAAATCGAGTCTCTAAGACTCGATTTATAACCCTTATAAACATCAAAGAAGAACCAAAAAAAAAAAAAAAAAATAGAGAGAGAAGAACCCAGGCCCTGCATTGTGCGCGACCCAGGCCGAGCGGCGGCGGTGCTTGCTTGGCGACCAGCCGATCGATCCAGGCAGTGCGCCTAATCGACCCAGGCAGCGTGCGACCCAGGTTCTTCTCTGATGTTCCGAGTTCTTCTCTCTTTCTATTTCTGGATTTTTTTCTTCTCTGGGTTCTTCTACGATATGTTTCAGGCGAGTCGCCTCTCCAATCTGATCCGAGTCTCTAGATTCTTTCTCCCTTTGATCTGATTGTTGTGATTCTGGATTTCTTAAAAAAAAAAAATTTTGTGTATTTTGGCTTGTACGAGAGACTTGATACTTAAAAAATTTTTAAAATTTTTTTGGTTTATAAATCGAGCCTTAGAGACTCGATTTCCAAGTAGGAAAAAAATGCCACATCGGACCATGGAAATCGAGTCTCCGAGACTTGATTTATAGGCCAAAATCGAGTTTTTTAGACTCGAGATGCTAGTAAATAATATAGTTTGGGAATTAGAACTACTAACTATATAGTTGGAAAATTATAAAATTATGGTGAGTTACCCATTTTCGCCCTTCCTCTCTCTCTTTCTATATCTCTCTCTCCTAAACAAAAACACCCAACCCATCGCAAACCCAACCCGCCGCCGCTACCCACACCCACACCCACACCCACCGCCACCGCCCACCACCGCTCATACCCACCGCCACAGTCACCACCACTCACTACCTCGACCACCGACCACCAAAATCACAAACAAAAACAAACCCAAAACCAAATCACAAACCCAAAATCAAATCAAATCGCAAACTCAAACCCACACCCACCGCCACCAGCCACAACAAACCCACAAACGAAACAAACCCAAAATTCTGGCTCCAACAGGTTTGACAAAATCATATTCCCACAGAGCATGCATCACCAATTCATGCTCCTTCAAACAAAAAGGCCAAGATGACTTAGATAAGATTTTTATGCTTCATCAGATTTGCCTTTAGTTGGCAAAGCATCAACACCGAAAAAAAAACCCCCAAACCGGAACCCACGAGGCTTGGTTCGGTGGCTTAAGGTAGGGGCAAGACGGTGCAGGGTGAGAGGACTGGCGGCGTGGGTGACCAGGGAGAAGCAACAGAAGAGAGAGAGAGGGGGCGACATGTGCGAGAACAAAGAGAGAGAGAAGAGGATTTGTGTGAGAGACAGAGAGCTGGAGAGAGAATAAATAAATTAATAAAATATTATACAATCTTGCTACAATGCGCTCTAAAAAATGAGAGTGCTTTGTATCAAGATTGTAAAATTTATAGCATATACTAGTTTTGATGGAGGGTTTTTTTTTTTTAGTTTCGGATGCTAAAAAATAGCATTTTTAGCGTTTGAAAAGTTTGATAAGAATGCCCTAAGTCGTATAATAAAACAACTTGACCAAGACCCCAGCGGAAAAATAAAAGTTACAAAAATATATAAAAATTACCCAATTAAATAATAATAATAATAATAGAGATACCTTCTCTACATTTTGTTGTGTCGTATCTTTTCTGAAATAGAAGCATATGCGGGGTTGGGTTCCACTTAAAACTCAAAATTCTTTGCTTTCACATCTTTTTCCCTCTCTCACGGCAATTCAATGAAAATTTACGATTCTGGAAAATAAAAAGTAAAAATCTAAAACGCCCCTTTAAAAAATCTAATACACTGGATAAAATGACAATTTTTGCTATAATTATTTTATATCACACATTTTTTTCATACAAACTCACCACTTTTCTCTACTACTTACAATCTAGCTGCCATATAAACAGGTTGTAGGTTGTAGTTTATTACATGCTCTTAGATTTTTTTTCTATTTACCTTTTCTCTTTCATCTCATGACTTAAAAAGTAACTAGTGTTTATTTTAACTACATACTTAAAAATGTGTTTACAGAGCTATACTATTATTTGCTTCCACATCTTTTCCCCTTTCTCACGGGCACGGCAATTCAAGGAATATTTGCAATTCATGAAAATAAAAAATAAAAATCTGAAATGCCCCTTTAAAAAAAAATCTAAAACAAAATAATTTTTATCGCAACTATTCTACATAGCAGATTGTGATTAGTTTACATCTTTTTCATATGAGCCCACTACTTTTTCTTTATCACTCACAATCCGCCACATGAACTGTGATTAGTTGCACATCTTTTTCATATGAACCCCCTATTTAGTCTCTACTACTTACAATCCGCCATAGAAATTGTGGTTTATTAGAAGATCCTTATAATTTTTGCTATTAACCTTTTCTCTTTCATCTCATGACTTAAAAAGTAACTAATACTTAACTACATACTTAAAAATGTGTTTACAGAGCTACAGTATAGCTCTTTGAAAAAAGAGCATCCCAGTAACCCAATTTTTTAAGGGTTCACTCCAAAATTTGAAGAAATTTAGGTTTAAGGAGTCTATTAGAGAGATGCTCTTAGGAAACAGCATTGCATTTGGGGTTTTACTTTTTTAGGCGCATGCCTGCTTCATTTCAACCGGGTCTTAATAGGCATTTTATGTCCGAGGCAAAGCATTTCATATGGAGTTGGACCTGAGGGCCTCGGTTTCTTTCTCCTTCAATATTTATCTTGATAATTGTAGTTCAATATAGTTAATTAATGCATTTGTAGATATGTGGTACCAATTCAAACCATGTTAAGCGTAAAGTAATACAATTATAATCGATCATTGAACTGTGGATATGATAACTCGAAGATAACATTTAACTATGGTCACAATTGCAGAATAAATGGGAACATCTCAGAAAAAACCCCGTTAGTATGAAGTCCTAACACAAAGGCAATAAGCACTTCTAGGAGGAAATGACGAAGATGCCAAATGAGAAACAACTCTTAAATCCCGAAAAAGTCGCTATAAGAATGAGAAAGCTCACCTTTAAGGAAATCGGGAAGCTCATTTTGATGCCAAATGTCTTAGGGTTGTTTGGTAGCTAATTTCAAGTATTGTTGTTTAAAATGATGTGAAAAGTGTAGTTTAAAAAGTGTTGTGAAAACACGTATTTAAAATATTCATAATGCAAATAATGTGTTTAGTAGCATATTTTTAAATAACATATTGTAAAATGTTATTTGTGAATAATGTTTTTGGTTCTTTCGATGTAGGTTTCAGCCCTTCTTGTTTTGAGCTTATCATTAAGAAGAGGCTCTTGTTTCCTCTTTGTAGTTCTGTTTGTCTTGTGAATAAAATTTCTTGTTCATTAAAAAAAAAAAAAAAACATATTTTAAAATGTGAAAAAACATAATTGTGTATCCGGTATGTGTATGTGTTTTTTTCAAAATGCTTACAAGTACAATAAAAGTATTATTATTTTATTTAAAGAGAGAGAAAGTTATCTCATATGATCTCATCAAGTGAGACCTACAATTTTTAACATATTTATAAAAGTGTCATTGAGTAATGTTATTTGTGTTAAGGACATATTTTGTGTGATTGGCTAATCATTTGACAAAACACACTTTACTTGTATTTGTGTAGATCTAGGATGTATTTAATACTTCAAGAAACATGTTGTTCAAGTCTAGTATTAAAGCCATGAAGATTGGACCAAGAAACAAGTGAAAAAAAGTTGTTCACTAAAGCTGGACAAATAGTTCGACACCTGCGGACAAATAGCTCGATAGCTGCTCGACATATAGCTATCTATCGAGGTTTAATGAGGCTCAACAGATACTATATATCAAGGTATCTATCAAGATTACGAGAATTTAGATTTTCAGATCTGATTTTTGGCCCATGCTTATGTATTTGTGTAGGGTTTCTTTTCTCACAACCCTAGACATATATAAGGCTTATTTTAGGGGCCATCACATAAGAGAATACAAGAAGAACATATGCAAAAGGTGACCGATGCCTTATTCTCTCTGAAAGAAGCCACTACGTCTTTGCACCTTAGGGTTTTGTAACAAAGTGCTTCTTGATCTTCATTGTTGATGAAGTAAAGAACTTTGCAGCCAACATCTTCTTCAAGTTGGTGTGTTAGTCACGTACTAGGAGCGGTGCATATTTGGTTAGTCACGTACTAGGATCCGTGCAACAAAAAGGGTGGCGTTCATATATTGAAGAGTTTAGAGGTTCTAAAGCGATAGAAGGTTTTCTTTGTAAGTTCATCTACGGGGATTGTAAAGTCTAGGGATAAAAGTTTCGTACTAGATCTGAAACTTCTCTTTACTATAGTGGATTGCTTTTCGGGAAGGTTTCCCCCCAGGTTTTTTAATGTGAAACTAGTTTGTTTCATTAGTTTTCCTTGGTCATCATATCTTGTCTTATTTATTTTTTCGCTGCATGATTTTGACATGATATTGATGTTTATTTGTTTTAACAAGTTTTATTCATAATAAATCTAATTAATAACTTGGGTTTAAAACTTGTTAATTCTATCAACCGAGGTCTAAATTTCCCAACAAGTGGTATTAGAGCGGGTACACTCTGATTGAATTAATTTCCTGAGTGTGATCCGTAACCCCTGTTGTAATGGATCATGGACAATCTCTTTTGATTCCTCATTTATTTGATGGAACTAATTATGCGTACTAGAAAGTTCGCATGAAAGTTTTTTTGCAAGCTCTAGGTGAACAGGTATGGCAAGTTGTTGAAGTTGGCTGGATTAAGCCAAAGGAAGCGTCGGTGGATTGGGATGATGCAACAATCATAGTGGCAAATTTCAACAGTAGGGCCTTGAATGATTTGTTTTGTGGGGTGACCAATGAGGAATTCAAGAAAATATCATCCACGGAAGTTGCCAAAGAAGCATGGACCATTCTTGAGACCACCTATGAAGGTACCAAGGCAGTAAAGACTGTGAAGCTTCAACGACTCACTAGTAGTTTTGAAGAAATAAGGATGGAGGAGAACGAAACCTTTGATGAATTCTATGCCAAACTCAAGGATATTGTGAATTCTGCCTTTAACCTTGGAGAATGTATTGCAGAATCCAAAATTGTTAGAAAAATCCTTAGGTCTTTACCTGAAAGATTCCATGCCAAGATCACTACCATTGAAGAAGTGAAGGACATTGATCAAATTCCTTTAATCGAGCTTGTAAGGAACCTTCAAACCTATGAGATGGGATTAGGCTCAATGGGAAAAGGTGGAAAAAGTAGAAACTTGGCTCTTAAGGGTATAGAGGAAGAGATTGAGGACTCTGAAGATGAAGATGAAAGTGATGAAGATGATGATGAGGATAAGGATCTAACCTTCATAAATGATGAGATTATCAAGCTTCTTCAATTTAGGAAAAATGATAAGGGAAAACCTCCTAGGAAATCTAAATCCTTAAGGAAAGGCAAGAATGAGAAACCCCTCATCAAATGCCATGAATGCAAAGGAAAAGAACAAGAAGTCAAAAGATAAAGGGTTGGTTGCTACTTGGAGTGATACTGAGAATGACTCTTCTAATGAGTATGTAGATGAATGTAGTCATGTTATGGCCTTTGTTGCCACAATCGATAAGGTGATTGTGGAGAGTGCTAGTGACAGTGAGGATTCTTCTGATGATGAAGTACCCCAGAAGTTGACCCTTCAGGAAGCCTATGATAAGCTATGCACTGAATTCATAAAATCTTAAAAGACTTCTCATCTTTGTAGAAAAGAGCTTAATAAGGTAAAAACTGAAAAAGTTGATTTGTTAGTCAAACTAGATGAGACTACAAGGTGAGTTGAGACTCTTGTTGTGGAGAACATCTCATTAGAAGAGAAGGTCAAGAATCTTGAGGTTGAGCTTAGTCAAGCTATAGAGAGGATGTCTAGTGCAAAGCTTGATGAGGTATTGAATGCTCAAAAGCCTAGTTCGATAAAGCGGCTTAGGATATGTTGTTACATGGCTTCTAGATCAAGGACTGTCTTTGTGCTCCAATTTGAAAAAGGTAATAAATGTATGAAATTCAAAAATGATTTATCTAATTCTAAATCTTTTGTTAGACCTAATGTTTTTCATCATTGTGGTGTTTCTAGACACATTCGTCCTAATTGCTTTAAGTTGTATCCTTAAAAGCAAGTGTCCAAACGGTTATAGGTTTCCTCTCAAGGACCTACACCTTTGTTTGGAGAGTTATTAAAAGTTTTGAGCTTTTTGACTCAATTTCAGGAGAATTTTAATTCTTCCATGTCCTTTAGTAAACATACTAGGACACGTGCATTTTCATCTTCTGACCAAAAACTCGTGCTGTGTGGATGAAAAAGGAGCCTAAGACTTAATTGTCTTTTATATTTGTCCTTTGCTTTAATTCTTTCTATCTAAAGTAGGACTCTTTTTACTTGATTTCTTATCTATTTTTGGAATCATGCTTTCATGCATCCGCACCCTTCTATCATGCCTTCATGCATATGCATATTTCTTTCATGCTTTCATGTTGTTTGTCTGTTTTTGTTTGGTTGTTTAGTTTTTATTTTGTTTTGTTTTCAAAATAAAAATAAAAAGGAAAAATCAGAAAAATACAAAAACAGTGTGTGTTTGTGTACATTGGTATTTGTGTACCTTGGATGGCCATTGAACAAAGTTTTCTAAACTTTGTATCTCTTGTAGCTTAGACGAGCATCTCTATACATAACTAAGCAAGTGAGTTTTGTGGCTTATGTTTGTGATGAGTAAGATTAAGTCATCTCGTGTACTTAACACTCGTATCACTCTTTTTGATAGGAAGGACTAGAAAATCCTAAGAGAAATGTATAAATAATCATCTTACCACTATTGCCCGCCAATTATGAAATGACATCCGTATGCTTCGGCATAACAAAAGTGCAATGTCAATGACATTTGTGTGCTTCAGCATAGCAAAATTGGAATGTCAAATGCTTAACATCATTGGGTATTTCTTTTCTATCTCTTATATACCCATGCATGATTTGCTTAAAAAGAAAAATATGTAAAGAAAAATAAAAGCAAAAAAATCAAAATGCTTTATATATGATTACAAGTGTGTATTCTAGAAAATGTGGGAGTTATAGGATGTACCTCGTAGGTGATGGTCCCCATCAAACAGTTATGATTGTGTGTAAGTTAAAATGATTTTCTCATATCTCAGATCATCATAACATGTATACACTTATGCAATCTTGCGATGTTTTTCACACACTACACGCAATATTCTTTGCTACTCTTGATACATGTACATGTACAATGTGATTTGGCCATCACAAGATTTACATGTGTTAATGTATGCTCACTAAATTGTCTTGACTTGTTTTTAAAATATAAATTGGTTAGACTTGTTTAGTGTGTGTATGTGTGTGCGTGTTTTTGGGATCCGTGTGCTTAAAATTATTGTTGAGAGATGTTTTTGAGAGGTTAAAATGTTGTTTGGATCCTTGGTTGAGTTGCATGTTTGATTGCATTCATATCTATGTTTTTCCCTTCTTGAAAAATTGTTTTTAAGCAATCTCAACACCTCCTCGATACCTCTTGATACCTAGCCCATTTGTCGAGATCTTGAGTTGATTGTTATCGCAATCTCGACACCTCTCGATAGTTAGGTGGATCGATCGAGAAATCTCATGTCTGCTCTATAGCTTCTCAACACCTTTCGATTTGTCGAGATCCTCTTACATGCATTGTTTTTCACATGTTTTACATCTTTTTGATTATCTTGTCATTCATAGCATCTTGTTTCATTACATTCATGCATTTATATGGCTTTCTTGTGCCCCCTTGATTATCTTTATGTTTCTCAGGTGCAGCTTTTTAGCTTCTTGTACCTTTTGTCAATTATGAGAAAAAGGGGGAGAAATTGTGAAGAAAATGTGGTTTCTTTTTAAGATTCTACATGTCAGGGGGAGAAATACATGCCCTTGTAAGGGGGAGATGTGTTTCATCTTGTTAGGGGGAGTGCTTACCTTCTTCTTTTTGTACATCGGTCTTGTGACCATATTTACATACATTGTGCTTATCTTTGATATATATATGATGATGTATATCTTCTTTACCTATCTCTACATGTGTTGTTTCTTTTCTTTCTTTATACACATGTTTCTTATTTATTGTATGCAATCTATTATTTCTATTTCACACAAAGATGTCTTGATGAGTTTTGTTTAAAGTGTTTTTAAATACAGGTTTTCAAAGTCTACTTGCCATAAACTCTCTTCTTGTAAAATTTTTCAAGAGTTTGTGTTAGGATAAATTTTATTGTATTCAACAAGTGAATATGAGTTGAGTGATTTATGACTTCTCTCATATGTTCATTTGTTTGTTGTGGTTTTGTCACGGATTGCCAAAGGGGGAGATTGTTGAGGACATATTTTGTGTAATTGGCTAATCCTTTGACAAAACGCATTTTACTTGTATTTGGGTAGTTCTAGGATGTGTTTAATACTTCAAGAAACATGTTGTTCAAGTCTAGTATTAAAGTCATGAAGATTGGACCAAGAAACAAGTGAAGAAAAGCTGTTCACTAAAGCTGGACAGATAGCTCAACAAATTGCTTTCGACAGATAGCTATCTATTGAGGTTTAATGAGACTCGACAAATACTATCTATCGAGGTATCTATCAAGATTATGGGAATTCAGATTTTCAGATCTGATTTTCGGCCCATGCTTATGTATTTGTGTAGGGTTTCTTTTCTCACAACCCTAGACATATATAAGGCTTATTTTAGAGGCCATCACATAAGAGAATACAAGGAGAACATATGCGAAAGGTGACCAATGCCTTATTCGTTTTGAAAGAAGCCACTGCGTCTTTGTGCCTTAGGATTTTGTAACAAAGTGCTTCTTGATCTTCATTGTTGATGAATTGAAGAACTTTGCAGCCAATATCTTCTTCAAGTTGGTGTGTTAGTCACGTACTAGGAGCCGTGCATCTTTGGTTAATCACGTATTGGGATCTGTGCAAAAAAAAGGGTGGCGTTCATATATTGAAGAGTTCAGAGGTTTTGAAGCGGTAGAAAGTTTCTACTATAAGTTCATTTACGAGGATTGTAGAGTCTAGGGACAAAAGTTTTGTACTAGATCTGAAACTTCTCTTTACTATAGTAGATTACTTTTCGAGAAGGTTTCCCCTTAGGTTTTTTATTGTGAAATTAGTTTGTTTCATTTGTTTTCCTTGGTCATCATATCTTGTCTTATTTATTTTTCTGCTACTTGATTTTGACATGATATTGATATTTGTTTGTTTTAACAAGTTTTATTCATAATAAATCAAATTAATAACTTGGGTTTAAAATTTGTTAATTCTATCAACAGGGGTCTAAATTTCCCAATAGTTTGAAAAATGAAAGCTAGTAAGAGGAATTTCCTAAATTCAGTGTTCAAAGTTCAAACGTCTTAAAATGAGAAACATAACTCGAACACTATGCAAAGGAATCTCTTTCCAAACGTGTTTTTTTTTTTTTTTTGGCCCACAGTTTTCAGTGTTTAAACACTAAAAACTATTGTTTGAACTACCCGACCAAACATGCCTTTAATCCAATGAGACTTCACATTGCTTTATGAGAAGTAATGAGCACTGAATATCTTTGTGTATACATTTCTTTTCATATATATATATATATATATATATATATCAACTTGTAAAAAAGAAAACAAATTATTGATGAACAAAGTCATAAAAGCTTATTAAGCTGAAAAGTTGAAAATTTTAGGGAAAATTACATTTTACCACCTTAAACTCTACATCATGTTACATTTTGCACTCTAAACTTTTCAAATGCATGTTTTGTGCCCTAAACTATAACTTTTGTTACACTTTGCACCCTGACATTAAGTTTTCTATTAACTTAGATGGAATTTCAAAGTTTAGGTTGCAATGTGTAATTAGGAGTATAGTTTAGGATGGTAAAGTGTAATATCTCTTTTGTTTTTAAAGGATTAAGAAAATGGACAATTAGGTCTTTTCATGTGGTACCATATTTTAATTGTTTTTCCATCCAAGTTAATAGTAAACTTAACGTCGGGGTGCAAAGTGCAACAATAATTATAATTTAGGATGCAAAACATGCATTCAAAAAAATTTACGATGCAAAGTGTAATCAAAGGTATAATTTAAGGTAATAAAGTGTAATTTTTCCAAAATTTTAGTAAGCCAAATTAATGAAATTAGGTAGCTTTCGTTTTGTTAGAATCAAAAATGCATGATTGACTTGACACTAGTCACACTAAACATGATAAATTACCCTTACCTAAAAGCTTGAACTATAAATAGATGGAATCTTATTTATTTTAGGACAAAATCTTCTTTTGCAGATAGGAGTGTTATCCATAATTGGGACTAACAAGACAAACAAAAATGATTAGATAAGTGACATATTTTAGCTTTTGCAATAAGATTTTCATTATTTTTCTTTTATAATTGATTTATATTGCAGCTTGATTATGAGGCTTTGCTATTTGTCTTTCTTTTTTTTTTTCTGTGTGTGTTGGGGGGTGGGGGGGTGGGGGGTGGGGAAGCTGTTTCTTTAGGTTATCAATATAAAGTTATTTTCTTAATGGATCCAACCAATCATTGTTGAGTAACAATTGCTCATATGAAATTTTGTGTTTCGTTTGCAAAACGTATGGATATATTTGATTTGGTAGATATTTACAGATGTATCAAGAAGAGCAATAATTTAGTAGGAAAGATTATGATGATTCTTATGTATGCTTTAAAAGTGAGAGAACTATGATTATGGATGACAACAAATAGTGGTTTAAGATTAAAGACAACATCAAAATAGAGGTATGCAAGTGAAAGTTTTTTAAATAATGGGAAAACTCTACTTTTTTCTTACCTTTCCAATTATTGTAATTGAAAAAACTTAATCACCACTATATATATCATATCAAAAAATGGATGGGCTCATAATAGGAGTAGATAAAAATTTTAAACAAAAATTAAAGTAAAAATATAGGTTTTTATTTATGGAGAATATAAAATTTTCACCAGTTGACAGAGCAAACAATATGGCATCATTTATTTTAGTTTGAAAAATAAAAAATAAACCCTCCTTTTGCACTTGGTTGGTTTTGTGAAGGGCAAGATAAAAATAGCTTTTTTTAATTGAATATGTACGTTTTTAGACCCTTTAACACAAGTTGTTTAACCTAGTTATTTAGCCAAGTGATTACTTAGATAAATTATTCAGTTCTAGGTTAACATAATAATATTATATCATGCAAATAAAGCGGAAACATAAAGTATACCACGATATGATGACCCAAGAAAGCCTAACCGATAAAAAACCTGGGGAGAATTTAACCTAGCTATCTTTAAGGTAAAAACAGATCTTTTGAAACTAATTGATTATATATTTCAATATATATAAGCATTGTTACTATAGCTATAGTATCCATGCAAATAAACACTATTACTATAGCTAATGTGTATATTTACACACCTTTGCACTTTCTGATGTGAGTTAGTTTTTGGCTAGATTGTGTAAATCTTGCATCTTTTTCTATTATACACAGATAGACGTGAGTGCTCTTACAAAATAAATTTTATAAAAGATAATGAATATAATGTATGGTACTCATTAGATAGTATTTTATTTGAGAATTAATTATTGAAACTTGGAAAATCCACCCAATTAAATTATATAATAATAGAAACCTCTACATTTTGCCGTGTCCTTTCTGAAATAAAAGTATATGTGGGTTTCACTAAAAACTCAAAATTCTTTGCTTTCATATCTTTTCCCCTTTTGATTCTTTAAAAAAAAAAAAAAAATCCCCTTTCTCATGACAATTCAAGGAAAATTAATGATTCAGAAAAATAAAAAATAACAATCTGAAACACCCTTTAAAAAATATCTAATCTCTTTCATCTCTTGTGAATTACAAAATTTCATATTCGAAGGTCTAACTATTGAATTAATTTTTAACTACATGCTTTAGATTTTGTAAATATGACATTTTTTTTGTTAGAAACTTAGAGCCCTTTATTTTATTTTATTTTTAAAGAAAACAAACACACACTCATACAGAAGGAATAGGAATTAAGGTTCTAATACAAAGACACACCACAAATTTCATTCTTTCATTAGTGAAATTTTATATATTTAATCAATGCATTTGTACATATGTGGTTGCAATTTATACCACATTAACAGTAAACTAATACAATTAATATTGATAAAATGGTCTGTGGATATGATAACTTGAAGATAACGATGAACTGCTAAACTATGGCCGCAATCGCACAATGATATTATGATGGTGATAATGGGAACTTAATGTACAAGGTCTTAGCCTAAAACCCCAACAACCATTTCTCAATATATTATATAAGGTGATGATGACTTACTGTAATATTTCAACTTGTAACCTGCAGCTTTCTATTTATATATATGAAAATTTCAAACAAAAAATGGAAAAAAAAAAAAAAAAGTTTAAAGAAAATACAAAATTGTCATTAGTTGGACATAGAAATGGCCAACTCTTAAGAAGGCATTTCTCAAAATTTATTGAAGAAAGGAAAAGACTCCTTAAGATTTGATGATGAATCAAAATCTCCTCCTCCATTATCCTGAACATAGTCTTTGCTATTAGCAGGCCAAGTGAAAAAAGCTATGATGGTAAAGTTTGGTAGCTCAAAAACTTTGAATTTCACAAGGGAAGATGGTCCTTCATTTTGACTGATTTCTGTGTATAGGTTCCAAATTGCAGTCCATGCATCGTGCAAGACATCAAGGCTCACCACAAAATTTGCCAACTCTAACCCACTGCTAAACTTGCCATCAAGAATAATTAATCAAAGGAACAAAACACTAACAACTAAGGAAAGAAAAAGAAATGATTTGTTTTTTTTATTTTACTTACAACTGAGTTTGTGTCATCCTCTCTCTCCGGCTTTAGATTAATTTGCTTAGGAGAGTTGAGCAATCTGAGCAGTACATATGTAAGCATAAAGCATCGCATGGTTCTACTTTTCTACTCACCAGCAGAGAAATTTCCCAGGAAATTCAGGTGCATCACAAGACAACAAGTCTCAAATACCATGTAGGTAATCGCCAAGAAGTGTACCTTTTTTCGGTGTCGGGGTGTCCGTAAAAGTCGGTTACTTTCCAAGGCCCTCTGTTGCCTTTCCCGTGAACAACCACATCGATGTGGGAGTGAGAATAGCTCTTAAATCTGATATCCGTTCCTTCCCTCCACAATAAAGCCAATCTGCCACTCCTACCATCACTCGGAACAATGATTCCTTAGGTGAAGCCCAATTTATTCTGAAAACCTTTCATCCTATCTGTGCTTGCTTTCATTTCTACTAGGAAGACCACTATGGGGTTTTTTTGTTTCACCTCTTTGGTAAGGGTGCGAACTGCCGGCGAAGCCCCTAAACCCGGGCAGTTCCAAGCGAGGAAGCTCATTGGGCTGGGCAGGGCGGCCCCGCAGCCACCGCCACACCGCCAACCATTTTCCCATCATCCTCAAGGTTATTCTCTACTTTAAGCTTTCCCTTCGCCCTCCGTTTACTATTAGTATTTGGATCCAACTTTGAAAGAGGGGTGTCTCCTTTTCTTTTCTGATTTGCTGGATCAAATTCTTCTCATGGGCTTTTTGCTTTAACTTGTCCGGCTAGGAACTTCCAATGCCCACTTTTCGGGCCCAATACCTCTGCAATCCATCCCTTTTCCTGGTCATAGCTCATTGCTAATGGGCTTAAGTCATTGTTGGCCCAATTTTGGTTTTCTTTTTCCCCATGTCCCGTGCTAATTGTTTGTAGCGTATTTTTTTGCTTTACTTCAGGCTTTATCACTAGCTTAATCTTCGTCACTTTTTCCCCATCGCATGCTATCCACCTTTTCTGTTCTAAGCAATGTGCCCATCAGAGGCACCTCCCCTCTTTTGGTTTGAGTTTTTTCAACCTTTGTTTCTGAAAGGTTGACCTTACCATTTTCGTGAACCATCTCCACCCTCTGTTGGGTCTCCCCCCCGCGACTCACACCTCCCGAATTTTTCTTGTTTGTAGCTTGGACCATCTTCCCGACAAAAAAGCCCCGGGTCGTTCACGTGCTGCCCACCTACCATAATCTTGCCCCAGACGTCTCCCTGGTTCTCCCCTCATCCATGCTTTGTATTGCATTCACTTTTCACTTCCAATGATTTCCCCATCCTTTTTTTCCAGGCAATCTTTCTCCCCATGGTCTAGCATTCCACACCGATAGCAGAAATTAGGCAACCGTTCATACTTGAAGAAAATCCATCCGCTTTCCCCCCCTTTAATCGAGACCTTCTTTCCCCTTATAAGCTTCTTTGTAGCATCGATGCGTATCCTCACCCTTAGAAATTTTACTTGAAACACTCAATGCACAATGTAGTTTGCCATGGTTGGTTTGTGGAGATTTTAATGAGATTGTTCACCCCGATGAGAAGTTCGGTTGGAAAGATAGAGATGTTGAACAAATGGGTGCGTTTAGAGAAACATTTAGTAGATGCGACCTATTTGACTTGGGGTTTGTAGGGTCGAAGTTCACTTGGTGTAACGGTAGATTCGGCGAACAACAACACACTTTTATTCGATTGGACAAAATGGTCGCCAACGAAGCTTGGTCTCGTGTCTTTGTGGATGCAAAAGTCCACCACGTCTCTATGTTGCCCTTGAATCATTGTCTCCTGGCCCTATTTTTGAAGAAGGACCAGCACAAAACAGAGGGGAGGAAACGCTTCTTCTTCGAAGCTATGTGGATTTAGGAGAAGGAGTGCAAGGAGATGGTCGAATTAGCTTGGGACCTATATAGGGATGATTCAGTCTTGCCCATCTAGGAAAGATTAGAAAGGTGCCAAAAGCAACTTCGAAACTGGAATAAGAATAGATTTAGCAATATTTATAAAGGCTTAAGGCAGAAACAGACACGGCTTCAACAATTTTTTGAGTCTTTGAACTTGCTCCATGAAACGGCAGAGGAAGTTCAGGCACTAAAAAGGGGGATTAATGAATTGCACACCAGGGAAGAGATTATGTGGAATCAGAGATCAAAGGTCATGTGGCTTCAACATGGTGATAAAAACACCAAATTTTTCCACGCTACAACTAGTCAAAGACGATTTAAAGAATAGAATTGGGGGATTGATTGATGATACAGGCACTTGGCATGAAGACAAGGAGATAATAGAGAAAATAATCCTAGATTATTTAATTCCATATATAGCTCTAATCAACCATCCAATTTTGATGAAAGTTTGAATGCCATGGAAGAAAGAGTGTCACCCGAGATGAATGAGGAGCTCCAGAAGGATTCCAAGGCAGAGGAAGTGTGGATCGCTCTCAAGCAAATGCACCCCACTAAGGCACCGGGCTTGGATGGTATCTCTCCTATCTTTTACCAAACTTATTGGGATATTGTTGGCCCCTCTATTACAAACCGTGTAATTGTTGGCCCTTAATTCAGGGGTTATGCCAAAAGAAATTAACAAAACACACATCCGCCTAATTCCTAAGACAAAAAACCCCACAAAGGATAACGAAATATCGTCCCATCAGTTTATGTAACAAGATATATAAAATCGTGTCCAAGGTCCTTGCAAACAGATTGAAGAAAGTTCTCCACGGTTTCATAAACAAAGCCCAAAGTGCATTCGTTTCGGGTAGATTGATAACGGATAATGTGATTGTTGCCTTTGAAACAATGCACTCCATTGACAAGAAAAGGAAGGGAAATAAGGGTCTAATGGCAGTAAAACTAGATATGAGTAAGGCATACGATAGAGTTGAGTGGGCATACCTTGAATCAATGATGAAGAAAATGGGCTTGAGGGAAAGATGGATATCTCTCATTATGATGTGTGTAATCTTCGTGACTTATTCAATCCTAATCAATGGAGAACCGATAGGTGCGATTACTCCATCAAGGGGCCTTCGTCAAGGGGACCCAATCTCCCCATACTTGTTCTTGTTGTGTGGGGAAGGCTTGTCGGCAATGATAAAAAAGAAAGAAAGGGAGGGGCTGGTTAGAGGGGTTTTGGCTGCAAGACAAGCTCTAAGAGTCTCCCACTTGTTTTTTGCGGATGATAGTGTCATTTTCTATAACGCAACAAGGGAAAAGCGTATGCAAGTAGCTAAGGTGTTGGAAGTGTATGAGGAAGAATCTGGGCAAAAGCTAAATAGAGATAAGACTTCCTTATTCTTCAGCAAAAACACAAAGGAAGAGATTAAAGAGTTTGCAAAAGGGACCTTTGGAGCCCAAATCATACAACACCACGAAAAGTATTTGGGTTTACCCCCATTGATGGGAAGAGCAAAGAAAAAGGCCTTTAATTGCATAAAGGATCAAGTTGGGAGGAAGATTGCAAATTGGAAAGGAAAGCTTCTATCTAATGCGGGAAGGGAAATCTTAATTAAAGCATTTGCATAGGCCACTCCTACATACACCATGAATGTTTCAAAGCCCGGACTCATTGTGCTTAGAACTTAATTCAATGATGGGTGGTTTTTGGTGGGGTCAACATGGAAGAGAGAAGAAGGTAGCCTGGGTTTCTTGGAAAAAATTATGCAGACCTAAGGCAGAGGGTGGAATGGGGTTTAGAGACCTAAAAGTTTTTAATTTAGCTCTCCTTGCCAAGCAAGGATGGAGACTACAACAAAACCCCAACTCACTGGCTCATAGGATCATGAAGGCTAAATATTTCTCGAGTACATCCTTCTTGGAGGCTCACCTCGGGAAGAAGCCATCATACATATGGAGGAGCATCATGGCGGCAAGAAACATCATCAATGAGGGGGCTTGGTGGGTTGTTGGTAATGGAAAAAGTATTGAAACTTGGAAAGCGAGGTGACTGCCTTCATCAGCATCGGTAAGGTGATTACTCCAAAGTCTGCAACAAGGCAGTGTGAAATGGTAGCAGATCTCATTAACGCCGAGAAAGGGGAATGGAGAACCTCGCTGGTCAAACACACATTCTTACCCCATGAAGCCGAGACCATACTGAGCATCCCCTTTATTCCTCTGAACTAGGTAGACTTTCTAGTATGGGCAAAAACTCCTAATGGATGCTTCTTTGTGAAAAGTGCTTATAGGGTAGCGGAAAAATGCCTTGCAGAAATGGAAAGAGTTGAGGAAATTCCTGGGTGCTCAGACAACTCTAGGATGACAACAATTTGGAAGACCATATGAAGCCTCTAATGCCCAAACAAAATAAAGCATTTCCTATGGAGAGCAAGTAGAAACATACTCCCTACAAAGCAGTGTTTGATGCACAGGAAGATCTTAAAGGAGGACTGTTGTGATTTTTATGGAGAGAGTGAATCTTCGAGCCACATACTTTGGAGTTGCAAGATTACGAAAGAAACATTGAGTGAAGTGGGGTTTAATTGCAATATCTCACCTTCAGCTCCCAGGGAATTTTTAGATGTATTATGGATTATGATGGATTCTCAGGGAGAAAAAGATTGGGAGCTCTTTGCTATTGTGGCATGGTGTCTATGGAATAATAGGAATAAGGTGCGGCATGGAGGGGCTGGGAAAATATGTAAATCCATCGCAGAAGAGGCAAGGAAATATCGAGTAGAGGTCTGGACTGCTTTGCCTTCCAATAACAGACCCTCGAGGCCCAAAATCATACACAAACAATGGTCCCCTCCACCACAAGGCTGGTATAAAGTGAATGTAGTTGCTGCTGTTTTTAAGAAACAAGGAACGTGTGGTATTGGTGTGGTCATCAGAAACCATCAGGGGCAGATCATGGGGGCTATGTGTAAAAAACTAGAGTTCCCACTAGGGGCCTTAGAAGCAAAAGCCAAAGCAATGGAAGCTGGCATCCTTCTTGCGTGGGACTTGGGGCTGAAGGATATCGTCGTAGAAGGTGATGCTCAACTGATAATTCAAGCCTTGAATGGCTCTGCTACGCCTGCCATACCAAGTCTGAAGATAATTGAAGGTTCAAGGAAATATTTGTAGCTTTTTAGCTCCTAGAAGGCAGCCCACACGAACAGAATTAACAATTCGGCTGCTCATGTATTGGCTAGAGAGGCAAAAAATGTAAATGAGTGTGTAATCTGGGTTGAGGATTCCCCACCTTGTATTGAGACCCAGCTCATGAGTATGTAATTGCAATGGACTTTAGTCCTCATCAATGAAAGTTCTGATACAAGTTGACAAAAAAAAAAAAAAAATACCGTGTAGGTTTAGTTGACTTGCTTTAATCCAGAGTCATTTTTTATTATCTTTGAATAAATGAGCTATCAGAATATGAAAATATACTATAAGCATCCAATTCCCACTATTTTTAAAGACACATTCTTTCTTTTCACCCCCATGACTCATTCTTTTGAATCCTCCACAAAGAGTCAAAGACAAGAAACAAGAAGGATGGTTCTTGGACCTTCCCTACTATAAGAAATTCCATTATATGCTGCCCACATTTAAAGAAAAAATTTAAAAAGGAATAACTTTATAGACACAAAAAATTTCACAATATATATACAAGATATCTTGGGTTACAAGTAACAATTGCCAACTTTATTTTTTTTACAATTATTAAGTTGATAAATTTTTACTTAATTTGATTTAAATTTATTATTAACATCTTTTTGCTTACTATTGATAACTTTTAGGTTCAACTAGTGCGAAAATTTTCATTCCTCACTTTTGTTATCAATTATGATTAACAAAAGAAAGTCTATGATATACTGAAATTTTCACATTCTCTCTATTTTTGTATTGAGTGGACCCAGATGAGTTGAATTGTAATTTGCAAGAGTATGTGAAATTTTCTATGGTACTTGTTGGCACAATCGTAGAGAGGCTTTGAAGCTAATGACCATTTCTTCTAAGGTCGACATCTAGAGGAAATTAATGGCTCTAGCTACTCGACCCAACATTGATGGTTTTTAGACCCCTTAAAACACAATTGGATTAACCTAGTTAATTAGCCAAGTTGTTACTTAGTCCAAATTCTAAGTCTAGGTTATCACAATCAAACAATCATATCATGCATAGCAGTGGAAAATAAATAAGACAATGATATGATCACCCAAGAAACCAAACCGGTAAAAACCTGGGGAGGATTTAACCTAGGTATCCTCAAGGTAAACCAGAATCCACTATCTTGAAAGAATCGAAGTTCATACAATAAGACTTACAAGCCCCCATGCTCGACTTCTTATTGCTACCCACCAGGAGAACTTACCGACACAACCACGTGCAAGCTCCGAATCCACGAACTCCTTCTTTCTTGGATTCACCACCAAATACAAGCACACCTGTTTGTGTTTCTGTAAGCTTCAATGGCAAAGAATCGAATTGATCATCAAGGTGTAGATAATATCTCCTCCTTGAAAACCCTAAGTTTGTGTAAAGGAAAGCTTCTCTAGATCTTATAAGAGATTTACACAAAAAGCAATATGAGCAACACTAAAACGTAGTTGGGGTTTGCCTTTTATACTTAAGACAAATTAGAAAACCCTAAACGTTTTAAACAAACTAGGGCTGAGTTGGAAATCTGCAGAAAAACTCATTCTGCCCGAGATTCGATCGATCGAGCCTAAGCTTCGATTAATCGAGCCAGGCCGAAATGCATAGTAACTTTTGCATCAGCTCGATTCCAACTTTACATAAAAGATACAACTTTGAGCAAGTCTAAAAACTACTAAACATATTGTTTTGATCATGGTTTGCCAACAATACACATTAGAGTTCTAAATACATAAAAACCTAAATATTTAGAACCTAACAAACTCCCCCTTTGGCAATCTGCGACAAAACACAACTAGAAGCTCAAAGTTTACAAAGAAAAGCCCTTTACAAAACAAATGCTCATAAAACAAACTCAATCCTAACTACTATCCATCGATTTGCAAGTGTAGACAGCAGCTCAATTAAATCAACTTGTATATTTCCTGAAACACTAAACAAAATGCATAACCGCATGCGTGAAAAATACAAGTAAACAAATTAAATTCTTGATTTCAAACAACACACGATAAAGACATATATCACTGAATAACTCATAAATATAAAACAATAAGCAGTTGAAAACAAGAAAAATATAAAGCAATAAAAGTAACTCCCCCTAACAAGCATATCCCAACAAAAGTATGGCAAGAGCTAAAAAAGATAAAATACAATGTGAAGCACCTAGATTCAATCTAAACTTCACAAGCTCCAACCAACAAAAATACTCTCTCCCTGAAAACAAAACTCTACAAGAGCTCAAATATGTACTCCCCCTTTTTGTGACAGAATGCCAAAGGACAATCAAAATCCATCATCAAAAGGGAGGTGGCGATGAAGACCGTCTAAACTGTGTCAACTCTGCGCGCAAAGCACGGATCTCATCGAGCACGTCCACCAAAATCTGTCTATGAGCCGCTCGAACGGTCAAGACATGATCCAACGTATGTTGAATGTCCGAATCATTCGAAGTAGTCGGTGGAGGAACATCAGCATCAGCAGAAGCAACACCAGGCGTCTCAGCAGCATCAACACCTGTAGAAGAGGGAGGAGGGGGAACAGTACCAGATGACGCACCTCTAGGACGCGAAGGATCAACTCTCAAGTGAGCAGCCCTTTGCCTAAGAAAGGTGGCACCAATGGGAGCAACAACATGAACAAGCTCACCGGAAGGAAAACCATCTAGACCAAGAAACAACAAAATCCTATAAATGAAAATAGGATGGATAAGCGCATGCCCTACGACAAAACTCCTATGAACCTCGTTCAAAGAACGAAGGAACAGATGAGGGAAACCGATAGAAGCACCAGAAACAAAAGCATACAAAAACACACATCGCTCTAGAGGGATGGTGTGGAGATGAGAAATAGGCCACAAAGAATGACACGCTATCCTAAAGAAAAGATAGGCAATCTCGGTAAGCTCAGCAGACGTGATCCGATGATCAGAACCCCACTGGATAGAAGATCCAGTGATGTATGACATGATAACATCTAAGGGTGGAGACTCATCATAGGGATAGTCAGGCTCTCGAACAACCGGAACCCCAAGAGCTTCAACCACTACCCGAGGAGTAATAGTGAACTCAACACCTCGTATCCAACTCCTAACAAGAGTGTTGGAATCATAGACATGGCAAGAGAGATTCAAGAAGAACTCTCTAATCAGGGCAATCGAGGGTGGATGATCTATCTCTAAAAGGGACAACCAACCTCTAGACTTAAAGTTAGCCCTAATGGTCGGATCAATCTCATCTAAAATCACAGAACGCTTAGCCCAAATCTTACGCCATCTGTTCGGTTTCTCAAAAGCCTCTCTGTTTTTGTCATTCCTAAACAACTCACTCCTAGAGGAAGACTCAGAGGAAGTGGAGGGGGTCCTATGGGCTCTAGTTTTCCTAGGCATAGTGCTAGGATAAGGACCAAGACACAAGCAAAAACAAAAAACAAAAAACCAAGGGCAGATCGCAAGTTAGCACAAAAAAAATATAGAGCAAAAATCTATATGATGCATGAACAAATTAAATGTAGTGATGCATGACCTAATGCAGTGCAATTAAGTTCAAAATTAGTTCAAGTTCACAAATTTGGCTTGAGCATAGAGTACTTAACAAAAAACCCCAAAATTTTGAAAAACCACTCGATCAATTTGTAAGAAATTGACGAATTGATCATCATACAAGATAGATTTCAGAAAATAATGACCAATTACATCAATTCAACAAGCCAATTTCATCAATTGAACCAATTTGAACAAAAAGCCCCAATTTGGATTCAAAGCAAACCCTAGAATTTTTTATTTTTCATAAAACCCCAAATTGATCAAATTAACCAACATAGATCATGAATATATCATTGTAGCAACAAAACCCATTGATCAAATTCATAAAACAAGGCTTGATTAATCAAAAATCCCAAATAGTGCATAGTTCGAAAATTACGCAAAAACCATGAGATTTATGCATGAAAATGTGAAAAACAATGCAAAAGGAAGGGTAAAATAGACATACCGGCTTAGGGAGAGAGTATCCTTGCAAAAAGAATGGACGAAAATGACAAAAATTTGTGATTTAGCCTTGACCAAGTCGTATGGAGAGAGAAAAAGTAAAGAACTTTTTGAAAAAGTGTTTGACTGAACTGAAAATCAAATTTTAAAAAACTTCCCATACGATTTTCGATTGATCGAAGTATTAGGTTCGATCGATTGAAACAAACAGAGGCTCACGAAAATTTTTAAAACCAATTTCGATTGATCGAAAAACAGACTCAATCAATCGACATAGACAGAGACACAAATTTTTGAGAAATAAACACAGTTTTTGAAAAAGTTTTAGAAACATCCCAAAGCATTGAAATTGAGGAACAAAATGCATAAGTATGTGATGATATGATTTTCAAAAACAAGAATTGAAGCCCAATTTTCCCAAATTAAAAATTTCTTACATTCTCCAAAAAAATTTCAATCATCAAATCAATTTTGCACAAAACTCAAAGTATTTGCAAACTTGGTTGGTCGGACCAAAAACACACACAATAACATGTACAATGTTTAGCAAAGAGTAACTCGTGTAGTGTGTGCAACTAGCAAAAACTTGAGATACATGTGAGGTGATATGTAAACAGCAATCAATCACAAAGTCTACAAAATTCATTACATAGAATTTAAAAGAGACTATCACCTAAAGAGTTACATCATATAACTCCCACATCTCTTAGAACATAAGCTTGCAATCATGGAAGTTTCTTGAATTTTGCCTCATAATATACATACCAATTTTAATTTATTCAGAAACTTATTAAAAAGCCAGGATAATGTACACACCAATTTTAATTATGTGATTTGGCATCAAGTCTAATAGTACACACCAATTTTAAGCATTAAGCAATTAAACCGAGACTACACCTTATGTTCTTTTTGTGCATGTACTACACTTTCTCGAGCACAAAATCTTACGATATGCACTAAGGTGTTCATGATTGGCTAGTGAACAGTGGTGAAATGGTTATTTATGCCTTTCTCTAAAAGATCAAGTCCGACAGTTAAAAAAAAAAACATGTGACTTCAAGATCAAGACAAAGTGATCAAAACCATAAACATCTTTCCCACACAACATGCACTACAAAGTTTCAACTAGTAAAGTGCACTAAGTAAGCTCATCAAGGCTAAACAAGGTACACAATACATGTTATGTGAAAATAAATTAACTAACCTTGTTCTCAAAAACCAAGAAACTAGTGCAAAACACAATTTGCTTCCTTTTTCTTCCTTTTTTTTTTATATAATTAAAAAAAACTAGAATGGAATGCATGAATGTGATGCAATGCAAAACCTAGAAAAACAAAAAAAAAAAAAAAAAAAAAAAAAAAAACACAAAACACAAAACCAAAGAACAATGGTCACAAAGGGTAGAGCAATGAAGCACAAGGACCATGTCAAAAAGACTCAATTAGTCCGAGTCTTTTGCATCCAAAACCTTTTAGATGCACCATGAACATTGGAGTTCTTATTCACATGGGAATGATTACCAACTCCAAGATTGGAATAAAAGTTTAAAGTCTTTACCAATTCACCAATGAGTACCATAGGATCTTGTGCTTGAGGCATAGGTACTTTTGGTTTGTTTGCTCTCTTTGCAACTTGCAGCTTGTAATAGTTTGGACAAATGTGTCCAGACTTTCCACAAAAATGACAAACCCATGCAGGTTTATCATGTGACTTGTCCTTAGACAGGGTAGACTTCTTAGGTTTAGACTCTTTCAGATCAACCCTAATCTTCCTAGATAGTGAAACTTCTATGGATTTGACAACCTCACTCACAGGGGGTTTGACAGTTTCACTCACAATCTCACTTATAGAAGGTTGAGAAGAAGATGAAGGGACAAAGTTTGTGGAATGGGGAGCAGACACAGAGATGCTTTCAACAAAACCTAATCCAGATTTGTCAGAAGGAGACTTTTGAACACTCAGCATTTGATCAAGTTTAGAACTAGCAGATCTAGCAACAACTAAATCAAGTTCCAAAGATTTAACTTTATCAAGCAATAGCATATTCTCAGTTTTCACATTGTTCAAAAGTTCATTAGCATCAAACAGTTTTATAAGGAAATTCTTTTTATCAAGCTTAAGATATTGAATTTTCTTCAAGCCAAGATCAACATTCATAGCATCCTTTGCAGCAACTTTGCAAAGTTTATTGTAGGTCTTTTGAAGATTTGCATCCGCAGAGAGTTCCCCATCAGAAGGGTTCTCTTCAAGAGATATGCTTTTTCATTGACTACAGCAGAGAGCAATGTGAAAGCAATGAAGTTTCCATCCTCGTCACATCCGGACTCATCATCAGAAACTTCACCATCACTAAGGGTTACAGACATAGCCTTACCCTTAGACTTCAAATAGGTAGGATATTCATATTTCATGTGACCATACCCACGACATCCAAAACATTGAGGACCCATAGAATTATTTGAAGATTGACCTACTTTTTCTCTAGGTTTATCATTAGTGTTAACCTTATTGGGATCATTCTTCCTAAAATTTCTAGATTCAGCAGTGTTCATACCTTTTGCCTTTCTCTTACTATTCTTGAGAAAGTTTCTAAAGTTCTTGGCAAGGTAAGCAATCTCTGTAGCAAAGAGCTCATTAGCAAATCCACCAACCTCAACATCATCAACTAACTTAAGAGCCATTGATTTGGATTTGTTAGTTTTGGATAGGTCCAACTCATAAGATTGAAGTGATCCTACAAGTTCATCAACAGGGATGGAGTCCACATCCTTGCTTTCAAGAATGGCAGTCACCTTGGGTCTAAAGTCTTGAGTTGAAGATCTAAGAATCTTCCTAATAATTTTAGGTTGATCATAGATTTCACCCAAGTTAAAAGTAGAATTAACAATATCATTCAATTTAGCATAAAATTTATCAAAAGATTCATCATTAGACATCCTAATACTTTCAAATTTTGAAGTCAATTGCTGCAATTTATTGATTTTGACATCCTTTGTGCCTTCATGCATAGTCCGGAGGATATTCCAAGCAGTATGAGCAACCTCAACATTAGAGATTCTCTTAAATTCCTCCATAGAAACAGCGTTAAAGATAGCATTCATAGCCTTGCTATTGAACGCGGCTGCCTCTTTTTTAGAAGTTTGCCACTCACTAACTGAAGTAGTGGGCTTTTCCCATCCATATTCAACGGAGTTCCAAACTCTCTCATCAATCGATTTCAAGAATGCTTTCATCCTTACTTTCCAATAAGCATAATTATTCCCATCAAAGTGAGGAGGAATAACAAGAAAGTATCCGTGTTCCATGACAACAGGGGTCAAGGATCAGCTCGGTGATCAAAAGATCAACAACAAGAGAGCAACCCGCTCTTATACCACTTGATGGTTTTTAGACCCCTTAAAGCACAATTGGATTAACCTAGTTAATTAGCCAAGTTGTTACTTAGTCCAAATTCTAAGTCTAGGTTATCAGAATCAAACAATCATATCATGCATAGCAGCGGAAAATAAATAAGACAATGATATGATCACCCGGGAAACCAAACTGGTAAAAACCTGGGGAGGATTTAACCTAGCTATCCTTAAGATAAACCTGAATCCACTATTTTGAAAGAATCAAAGTTCATATAATAAGACTTACAAGCCCCCACTCTCAACTTCTTATTGCTACTCACCAAGAGAACTTACTGACACGACCACGTGCAAACTCCAAATCCACAGACTCCTTCTTTCTTGGATTCACCACCAGATAAAAGCACACCTGCTTGTGTTTCTTTAAGCTTCAATGGCAGCAACTGAATTGATCATCAAGGTGTAGATAATATCTCATCCTTGAAAACCCTAAGTTTGTGTAAAGGAAAGCTCCTCTAGATCTCACAAGAGATTTACCAAAACAACAATATGAGCAACACTAAAACGTGGCTAGAGTTTACCTTTTATACTTAGGACAAATTAAAAAACCCTAAACGTTTTAAACAAACTAGGGCTGAGTTGGAAATCTGCAGAAAAACGCATTCTGCCCGAGATTCGATCGATTGAGCCTAAGCTTCGATCGATCGAGCCAGGCCGAAATGCATAGTAACTTCTACATCAGCTCGATTCCAACTTTACATAAAAGATACAACTTTGAGTAAGTCTAAACACTACTAAACATATTGTTTTGATCATGGTTTGCCAACAATACATATTAGAGTTCTAAATACATAAAAACCTAAGTCTTTAGAACCTAACAAACATCATTCCCAAGCTTATTGAATTCTCAACTAACTAAAATGGTATTACTTATGATTGATGGATAATAATTGCCTTCATTTTTATTATCTTTGTCAGTTGTCTATCATTAATTTACATCTTATTACTACATCATTTCGTGAAAAAAGTTACGTTAGACATTGGTGCATTTTTTTTTTTTTAGTATTTTCTTTTTATAACTGTGATACACTGATACACTTGGCCACCCCTTGTATACATATTCTAGTTTAATGAAGTAAAGCATGAGGAAAGAGACCTAACGTGGAAAAGTATAAATTTCTGCCAAGCGACGTATTCTTTGCATAAAAAAATTGAAATACTCTTAAGTGGCACTAGAAAAAATTAAATACTATTTTTTTTTTATTTCATTTGGTTAAGTGTTTCAAAATTTTTCTAATTAAAAAATAAATATTTTTTGTATCATTTGGTTTAATTTTTATTAACTTTCTTTATTGAATGACTTTTCTTCTCTTTTCTCTTTCTTTATATTATTTTACTATGTAATTATATTATTTTAATGTGTTGGATGTTAAAATAAAAACTAAAATATTAGGTGTATTGTAAAGTGAGATAGTACAAATCCAAACATGTATGCTCAAGTGAGTAAAGTCTCTTTCTCAAAAAAGAAAAAAAAAAAAAGTAAGTAAGTAAAGTCTAGTAAGCTCGCTAGGTTCATGAAATTTTCCTTATCCATGGTGGAAGAAACATAAAAGATAGTTTATAATTTTCCAAATTTTGAAAAGAGGAAATGATGAATTTTTTTTTTTTTTTAGAGCCCTTCATCTTTCATTCTGCCATTAAAAAAATTTGGATGGAAAAAATAGTGAGAAAATTATATGTATAAGTAAACTTGACATTTTTACTCCTATAATTTATTTATTAAATAAAAATTCAGATAAGAATATATTAAGAACTTGACACAAATATTTTCTCTTCCTCTGACTTCTTTCCCCTTTTTTCTCTTACCAAAAACTCCAAATGGAAAATAAAACATTTGTCTCTTTTTCACATCTTTCTTGGACCTTACCTATGCATTGGCTAGTGCGCGAGTTAGCTGTCTTGTCTGTCAGTGTCATTGTTTGAAATATAAACTCAAACTAGTAATTGGGTCTTGAAGTAGTAGTGATTTTTTTTCCCTCTATTAGGACATATGTGATTCACTTGTTAGAAACATATGTCACTATTTTATGTAATTGGATTATTCTTTGACAAAACGCACTTTACTTGTAATTGGGTAGATCTAGGATATGTTTAATACTTCAAGAAACATGTTGTTCAAGTCTAGTATTAAAACCATAAAGATTGGACCAAGAAAGAAGTGAAGAAGGGCTATTCATTAAAGCTGGACAGATAGCTCAACACTTGCGGATAGATAGCTCGATGACTTCTCGACAGATAGCTATCTATCGAGATTTAATGAATGAAGCTCAACAAATTCTCAATCGATCGAGGTATCTATCGAGGTTACGGGAATTCAGATTTCCGGATCTGATTTTCAGCCAAAGCTTATGTATATGTGTAGGGTTTCTTTTCTCATAACCCTAGACCTAAATAAGGCTTATTTTAGAGGCCGTCACATAAGAGAATACAAGGAGAACATATGCAAAAGGTGACCGAAACCTTATTCTCTTTGAAAGAAGCTATTGCGTCTTTGCGCTTTAGGGTTTTGTAACCAAGTACTTCTTGATCTTCATTTTTGATGAAGTAAAGAACTTTACAGCCAACAATCTTCTTCTAGTTGGTGATTAAGTCGCGTCATCGGGATCCGCTCAATTGGTTAGTCACGTGCTGGGATTCGTGCATCAAAAGGTGGCGTTCATATATTGAAGAGTTGAGCTTTAAGGCGGTAGAAGGTTTCTGCTATGAGTTCATCTATGGGGATTGTAGAGTTTAGGGACAAAGGTTTTGTACTAGATCTAAAACTTCTCTTTACTATAGTAGATTGCTTTTCGGGAAGGTTTCCCCCAGGTTTTTTATTGTGAAACTAGTTTGTTTTATTGGTTTTCCTAGGTCATCATATCTTGTCTTATTTATTTTTCCGCTGCATGATTTTGACATGATATTGATGGTTGTTTGTTTTAACAAGTTTTATTCATAATAAATCTAATTAACGACTTGGGTTTAAAACTTGTTAAATCTATCAATTGGGGTCTAAATTTCCCAACACTTTCATTAAAAAATAATATAAATATAAAGGGATAATTACACATAACCCACCTGTGGTTTGGGTGAAAATTACTTTGCCTACCCGTGGTTTGAAAAGTATCACTTAACCCACCTGAGGTGTGTTTCCGTCACTCTCCGTAACCCACCTTGGTTTCTGCCGTTACAAAAACATCTTTTAACCCCAAAACAGAACATAACGTGAATCAAAACCCCCAAAACTCAAACACTTTTCAAGAGAGAGACCCGAGGTACGATCAGCTTGTTCTTCGTGGTTTGGAGCGTCTAGAGAGGGAGAAAATACTTGTTTTACATCATCGAACCTAGGCGCAAGGTATGTGTGATTCTTTGTTCATCCGCATTTGGGTGCATTCTTGATTTAGGGTTTCAGATTTTGTTCAAGTGTGAACTTACTGTGTGAAAGTCTAAATTTGTACTTCCCAGGAATCGTGTTATGTTGATATGTCTTCATCAAGTGGTAATTTCTCGGGTTCATGTGGACATATGTGCAATGAGCAGACTTGTGTTTTGAGAACAAGTTTGAGTTTGTACAATTTTGGAAGGAGGTTCTTGGGTTGTAGCCATTATAAGGTTGGTCCTAAGTGTCCTTTCTTTGTTTGGATTGATAACCCAACCTGTCCTCGTGGGAATGAAACCGCACCTTTGGCTCTAGAGAAGATGTCTAGGCTTCAGAGTGCTCTCCAACTTGCAAATGAGAGGGAAAGGACAGCTCTGGAAGCGGCAGAAGAAGCTAGGCAAATGGCAGAAAAGGCTCTTGAAGAGGAAGCCAAAGCCAAGGAGAGGGAGAGAAAGGCTCGAGCTGTCAGTGCAAAAGCTAAGGAAAAAGCCATGTTTGCTGAGGAGAAACAAAGAATGTGGAAGTCTGCATGCATTTTGTCATGGATCTTTTTTGTTATTGTTATGTTGTTGTGTTTTGGCTCAATTGAGTTCTCTGGAGTGAAGAGACCTAGATTGTTGCCCCTGAAGTAGTTAATTGGTTAGTAGAGATAGTTATGGCAATGGTGTTAATGAATTTGCATTGTAATAGCACTAGCCTACTGATGTAATATTTTGATATGTCAATGAATGAAGAATTGGTCAATTATTGAGTATTTTGTGCATATCATAACAACCATTCAATGGAAGAATTATTGGTCATGCCACTAGTCTGTGGGCATTTAATGGAAGAAGTATTGGTCAATTATCAATGACCTGTGCATACCATAACAACCATTCCACAATAAAAACTTCCATACACTATATTGGAAAAGTATACTTGGACACAATCTATAGTAGCAATAAATAAACTTCCATATAATTTGGTTGTGCATACCATAACAACCATTCCACAATAAAAACTTCCATACACTATATTAGAAAAATATACTTGGACACAATTTGTAGTAGCAATAAATAAACTTTCATATAATCTAGTTTGGACAAATATTGTTCCATACAAACTGTAATATCACAACTTCCATATAACAACCTGGACTGTATTGTACCTTAATTACAAAAAGCACATTCCAAGGCCAGCTACATATATATATTGTTTTTTACACTAATTGATAATTACAAAAGGCCAACAGTGGTCTTCACAAAAAAAAAAAAAAAAAAAAAAAAAAAAAAAAAAAAAAAAGCCCACATGTTCCCACTAGCTTTACTCCCAATGCTGGCATGCGTACCCACTAGCTTCATTCATTTCTTGCCTTTACTCTTTCCTCTTTCCACCCACTGAATTCATTTTTGGTGGCCTTTGTGCAGTAAGCTGTCCTCTAGTCCTCACACCACCAATGCTCCCATTTGCATGTGAAGGCTACAAAATAAAAAATAGATCCACTTGTTAAAAAATATCCCAGTCTACACAACCATCCAGGACTAAGTTACCTGTGAAGAACTTGGTAAGGTATCCCAGGTCTCCCTAGGTGTGTGAAACTCTGGTTGTGAGGAAGAGAACTATCCTGCTCTCTTGTGAGATGGCCTAGGTTGATTTCCTTGCTGTGAGGGTGAAGGCCGAGTGGCAGACATCATGTTGTAGGTATGGGTAGGCTGCTGGGATGGTGGCCGAGGTGCAGATCTAGGTGCAGGCACCCCTCCCTTTGCCTGCAACAAAACCCAATTTCAATACGGTGTTTATTGTAAGTTTAAAAACAAGTTTTTTTTTTTTTTTTTTTTTTTTTGTTTGCCATTTAAATCCTAATTACTTACAGCTTTTTTTCTTTGAAGTCTTTGTCTCCTCCGCCATGGTGTTTCCCCAATGATGCCAGCCTTGCACCCTCTTGAATTATGCCCTTCCTTTTTGCATTTCCCACATCTTACAGGTCTGTTCAGTCTACTTGCTTTGTAAGGGTTCCTAGGCTCATCAGAAACCCTCTTTTTCTTTGCTTGGGTGGTCTGCCTGGTGGTTTGTATATGTGAGGTGCCAGGGAGGAGCGGTGTCGATCTCGCCCATTCTGACCGACCAGGCATGGGAGGAAGTACCTCCTTGTATATCTCCATGTAAGTTTCTTTGAAGTAGCATGGGTGGGTATAGTCTTCTGGTGTCTCAATGTTTGTATAAATGGTTGTTATGAAATGTTTGCAGGGAATGCCATTTAAATCCCAAGACCTACTGCTACATGTCTTCTTCACCAAATCAACTACATGCCTCTCATCTTGACCGCCTACCTCATAAAGGAAACTACTAGCTGGGGTAGCACTAAATGGCTTACTTTCAACCTTCAATTTCTCCAACCTATCTTGTATGCTTGGACACAACTTTCCAGCATACTTCTATATCCCTTTCCTTTTTGTGTAAAGCCTAGTCATAAGTCTAACCCTAATCCACTCCAACATTGCCAAGATAGGCTTGTCCCTAGACTTCAATATCATTGCATTAAAAGACTCACTCAAATTATTTACCAAACAATGTTAAGGCCCTAGGAGTGAAGTGTGACCTTGTCCACTGTGCGGGTGCAATGTTTGCAAGATACTCATATGCCTTTTCATCCAAATCCCTTATGTACTACATGCATCTCTCAAACCCCCTTCTTGTTGTGGCGGCAACACATCTCCACAATGCATCCTTCAGCTCCAATCCCTTGTGATCAATTTTGAAATTGTTGTAGATGTGTTTCACATAGTATCTATGCTCCATGGTAGGGAATAATGTCTCTATTGCAGGTATAAGCCCCTGTAAATAAGCAAACAAACAAACAAAACAAGTTGGTTCAGCAAACAAAGTCAACTATTCAAGTGTAACTGAACAGAACAAAACTTGAATACCTTTTGCCTATCAGAAATGAAGACCAACTCAAGCTCCTCTAGCCTCCCTATATCATCAGCAAAAATTTCCAAAAACCATATCCAAGACTCCCTGGTTTCTTGTTCCACAACAGCTATGGCTACTGGAAAAATGTTGTCATTTGCATCCTTAGCAGTGGCATATAAGATTTGCCCATCAAATCTGTGCTTTATGTAACAACCATCTAAACCTATAAATGACCCGCATCCACCTAAAAATCCTACCTTTCGAGCATTGAACCTAACATACATCCTCTTAAATTTTGGCTGGGAAGTCTCCTCAGCCATTTCTATCTGTGATATAACCCTACTCCCTTTGTCTACAGTGGTTATCATTTGTGCATAGTCCCTAAAGACACCATATTGCAGTTGCTCATCTCCATTTATCAAATCCTTTGCCTTTCTCTTTGACCTATACACTTAGGTCAACAGATAAATTTTGTATCACATGGTTGTGTACACCACTCACCTCCCAATTTTGATTTTTACTAAAATCCTCAATGAACCTCTTAGCAACATAAGTCGATGTTGCTTGGTTGTTTTTAAAAGACTTGGGGCAAGTACGGTCATCAGTCAAGGTCTTAATATGAAATGTTAGCTTTCCACTTATTTGAGATGCATAACATGTCCACCCACACCCATTCTTGCAGTGAACTGATATCTTGGTCCTTTCATTAAACTTGAATTTGATGTCAATAGGTTTTTTAATTGCATACTCCCTCAAAGCGACTCACGAACACCTTTGCATTAGGGAACTTCATCTCCTTCTTCAAGACAACATTTCTCATGTCACTCTTAGCATTAAACTCTACTTGCTCGTGTACTGCTCATCATCGACCCATCCATGCTTACCAGGTCATCCTCAAGAGTGGCTCATCCATTCAGGGGT
Organism: Quercus dentata; assembly: GCA_028216015.1. Lineage (NCBI taxonomy): Eukaryota > Viridiplantae > Streptophyta > Magnoliopsida > Fagales > Fagaceae > Quercus > Quercus dentata. The sequence goes on along the minus strand of CP116445.1, from coordinate 82,475,055 downwards.
CCGCATGGAATGCATTGCTTGATTCTCGGGGTCGTGTGGGGTGCATTGCTTGATTCTAGGTTTGTATTGGGAGCGAGAACCTTATGGAGCCGAGTTTTGAGCAAACAAATATATCATCACCAAAGTCATCCCCCTCTAGGCCTTCATTTAGCCAATCATCATCATCATCATCATCATCTCCTTCAACATTCTGTTCTTTATCTCTTGCATCAATGTCAACATCCTCAACATCTTCTTCATCATCACTCTCATCATCATTCTCATCATCTTCATCATCATCACTATCCAAATCTATTTTAACCCTTGCTGCATCACCACTTACATCACCACTTGCATGACCACCTACACCATCCGCCACTCCCCCTCCATCACCACCTACACCACCATCTGCCACTCCCCCCGCATCGGGATACTCAATCGCCAATGGCTCCACATCTATGTCAGTATAGATTATGATTTTTTCAGCATGCCATGCCTTATGAAGGTTAGTCATGTTTACGACATCAGATCTGTTTCTATGTCTCTTAAATCATGTTGTAGATCACCTTCAGGAAGTAAATACTTATATCTACTATGTTCTTTAGGAGCACCAACTAGATGGCATAAATCTTGAATTTCAAAGTAACTCGGCTTGTCGGGGTCAATCTCTGTCAAGAAACTTACAGACCCACCCACATATTGTATGGTTGGCTCCTCCACAAAACATCCCCCAACATGAATTTCAATGTCAAATGTGAAGTCAACCATCCGCAATTAAAATAAATAGTTTGTTTACACACCGACATGCAGAAAATGACAAGAAGCCAAAAGAAACAACAACACACGGACAAAGGACCATATAAAGCACATGCAAAACCAGATTCCCAACAAATTCATAGGGACCACACTACCCACAGTTCACAAACAAGTGCAATCATTGACAAATAAACTTAATTCTTTCAGGTATATGCATTATAGAAACAACCATAGCAAAATGCATATCCTAAGCGATTCTACACATAAATAGCAAAATGCACATTTAACATACAAAAAAATTTTTATTGTGCAGATGAATAGCAAAACCTAACTACGTGGGTGGGTCACGATAAAAAAATGACATCAAGAACCCAAATGCAGATGAAAAACAATCACATATACCTTGCCTAGGTTCGATGATGCAAAACAAGTGTTTTCTCCTTCTCCAGACGCTCCAAACCACGAAGAACAAACCCGATTGCACCTTGGGTCTCTCTCTCGAAAAGTGTTTGAGTTTTGGGGGTTTTGATTCGCGTTATGTTCTGTTTTGGGGTTAAAAGGTGTTTTTGTAACGGCAGAGACCGAGGTGGGTTACGGAGAGTGACGGAAACACACCTCAGGTGGGTTAAGTGATACTTTTCAAACCACGGGTAGGCAAAGTGATTTTCGCCCAAATCACAGGTGGGTTATGTGTAATTATCCCTTATATATATATATATATATATATTATTAAAGTAATGAGTATAGTGACTTCGATTACCCTCGCCTTGGGCAGAAAAAGCTGTTTGACAACCATATTCATATGACAAAATAATTAAATCACAAATAAATCCAGAATTGTCGGTAGTTGTGTTAGAAAGCAGGACTTGTAAGTCGTATAATAAAACAACTTGACCAAGACCCCAGCGAAAACGCACTAGTTACAAAAATATATAAAAGTCTGCCCAATTAAATTATAATAATAATAATAATAAACTATTCCTTTGATAATGATGACTAAAACTGTTTTCATCTACTCACACCAAGTATCGAACCCCAAAAATAGCAAGAGAAAGACATGAAAATTTTATTATACAAAAATTTAAAAAGTTGAAAAGATGATGTCCTTAATTTACAATTTATTGGGTAATAACTTCAAAATACCACACATGTTTGGAGGCAAGTGCACACATAGATATTGAAATATGCATATCTCTATCATACAATGTTTAAAAGACCAGGGAGCCTTTAGCATAAGCCTCATAATTGTTGTCATTCTTGAGAAAGTTAGTGAGACTAGAACTATAAGAAGTTCCCATAATTTCTCTATACTCTCCCCACCATTTCATGAAGCTGCTCTTAGGTAAGAAAATCTCAGAAGATACTGCATAATTTTTCAACAAACCGTATATATAGTTTTCAAACTCAACCAGTTTTTTCTTTGATGATTCTTCGTCCATAGCACTTGCTTTTCGTTTCTTCTTTGATGATTCTTTGTTCATAACACTTGATTCTCTGCCAGTCAACAATTCGCATAAAATGAGAGCCTCCTCAACTTGTGCCCAAAAGCAAGAATCCTCCGTCAGAATTGACTTCACATTCTGTTTCTTCAAATCATTTGGACCACTTGAACTTGAAGGTTTCTCAGTTTCTTTCAGCCATTGCTCCAATTTTTTGTAATGTTCAGACCTTCCATTATTTATGTAGTCGCTTAAGCCCTTGTTGTAGTAATTAGCTATATCCAATGGTTCAATCATCCTTCGGTAATTTGTTCCCCCAAAGAGCATTCGGGTACGAAGGAAGGCACCTATTGTCTGGGGCCTTTTCTCTGCTTGATCAACCATATCTTTCCAGTAAATTGTGAGGGATTTTTTATACTTTTCCAAATCCATATAAGTTGTAGTCAATCTTTCAAACTTATATTTGTCATAGTATCCAATTCCATCGTCTTTAGACAACTTCTTATACTGTTCTAGGTAGGCCATATACACTTTAATGTCATTCAACCCCTTGGTGGGATCAAGAGCCTCCCTTTTTGGCTTCAATTTTTCCCGTTTTTCTGTCTCTGTAATGATAATGTTGACGTCAACATTCTGTCGTTGTTGTTGCTGCAATAACTTGTAAAAATGAGTTGGGCAAGAAGTGGAGTTTTAAAAGATCACAAGACCAAAGACAGACTTCAAATTGTAGTAATTTTTATCCATGTAAGAAAACATTAGAGGCTTTGGAATTAGTTGTTAATCGGTGAGCATTACATTCATTACACTATTCTATTTAGTGTATTGTCTAGGTGTAGCATAGAAGTACCATACAATGATATATATAGCTCAAGTAAGCATTTTAATTATATACTATCCAAAAGGAATTGTAACTGAGTTACCTCTGGTTGCATCAGTCCAGTTGCTACTATTTGTGTAGTAATGCTTGCCCGTAATGGTTGTGTAGTTCTTTCAGGCAACATTGTATTATCCTTACAAATTACCTTTTGGTTGATATCCTTCACAAATGTTCCATAGACGTCAAAAACTGGATTATGATCTTGATTTCCAGGACTCCCTGAATAGGTTGCCTTCAACAACTCCAAAATGGTTCGAGGATCCTCAAAACAAGAACAACCCAGCTTTGAACACAAGAGAAATGTGCCAAAAGGTTGGTAACCATTAATTAAGACTCTGGGAACTGGATCCTGGTCAGAAACTACATGCAAAAAGCAAGAGTTCCATGTTGGATAATTTGATATGGCTTCTTGCAGACCTTCATCACCAATAAGGGGTGAACCAAAAGTGATGCAAAGTGGGCGTTTGGTGTTTGTAAAATTGATTTTTTCTAGTAGTGACAAGGTGAAGAGAGATGCAACAGATCCTCCTAGCGAGTTTCCAGTGATAATTAATGGTTTGGAATTGGCCATCTGCATTATGATACAAATTGTACCATGTTAGTATATATGGAAATATTTGTTGCACAAAAACTATTTTACACCGTTTTACACATAGCAAAAAACAACTAAAACCGTGAGTTGAAGTTATGATTTCTAACATGAAAATTGTGAATTAAGTCATAGTTTTAGTTGTTTTTTGGGCTGTATGTTAAAAAAAAAAAAAAAAAAAAAAAAAAAAAAAACCTAAATCTGTAATAAATACAACTCATGTATAACTATTCATGTCACATTCTCAAAGTTCAATAAAAATAATAATAAAACTTATATAACATATTGTAGACATTCTTAAATATTATTGTGGCATGGTAACTATGAATATTAGTCACTAACCAGTGTAACAAGAAATATAAATATACAATTATGTCAAAACCCAAAAAAAGAAAAGTTCCTATAAGAAAATAATGAAATAAAACTTCCTAATAAATTCAACATATATAACTTCATCTCAATGATACATTATCTAAAACTAATATTACTACCAATTAAGTTTGCATAAATTAAATTAGCATTAGTTTCTTCATACGAATAAGAAACACAACTTTTGAAATTAATCTTCCAATAGCAAGTGGGGAGCGGGCTTGGAATGGTAAAAACTTGTAGTAAACTTTTGAACCATATGTATTGCACGAAAACTTATAATCTGGCCAACATGTGAAAATAAGCTTATGTTCTATTTTAAATTATTTAGAGGTATGTCTTTTTTACCTTATTTGATTTGTTCCATTTTACCTAGCTAGTTCAACAAATTCTTCAACTGAACTAATTTGGATATGTAAAACTGTAAAATCAAATAAATTTTTTCCAACATATCAATAAAACTTACACAATTAAATAAAATGATAGAATCTATTAGATTAAAGACAGAATAATACAAATATAAAAAGAGATAATGAGTATCTTGCAATTAGAATAAATTTAAATATAAAATAAATTATAATCTCAAAAGTCATGAGTATGTAAAGTCAAAGAATATAATCAATTAATAATAATTAGTAATATGATTGTAAATAATAATAATAACTAGTCATCTTAATTAACAGTTAACACCACCAGCATGAAAGGGAGAGATGAGTTGATTTACTATGTCAAAAGCCATGAGTATACAGAGTCAAGAATATATAGTAATTAGTCATCATCAATCAGTGACACCACGACAAGGAAGAGAGGAGAGAGAGATATATATGAATGAAACATATTAGACAACGAAAAATCAAAGTAATACTACTTAGCCAAAAAAACAAAAAATTCAAAGTAAGACCAAAAGATTATTTCAATCAAAATGAAAAAAACTTACAATTTAAAAGCACTTGAGCACAAATATCATGATTTAATAATAATTAAAAAAATTATATTTATAAACATATAACAATCTTGAAATCATAAAAAAAACAAAAGGTCAAAAATTACTGCTTTAGAACATATTATAAAATTAGGTAGTGGATAGACAACTTAATGAGGGGAATAGTTTAAAATATTGTATCATTATATCTCGTGATATCTTGGCATAGATAATGATTTTTTTTTTGGTTTGAGAAAGAACAGATAATGAAAATTGATATCGATTTTTTAAAATAATACATGTACAGCACATAAACATTCCTGTTAATTAATTACTGGTTAATAGAATTGAAATAGAATGGTCAATTTAGACATCATTTCAATTTTCTAGAATGTTTTAGGAAAGGATTTGTTGTATACGAGCAATTGCTGCATAATGGATTATATCACAGTTAAAATAAAAAATAAAATAAAAATAAAAAACTAACATATGTTCAAGGGTCATGTGCAATGAATATGATCAGGTAGACCCATAGACATATTGGTTTCTTTTTACTGCCACATAACGTAGCAAAACCTTTCCCAAAAAAACAATACCTGGACAAATGAGGACTACCAACCACACGTTGGTCTCTTCTCTTCTTATCCCTATTCAAAGCTACTCGTGACCAAACATGTTTAAACTTACAGAAAATTTTTAGGCAATGATATATTGTTCAAGCAATTTGTTATGACCTATAGTTGAACTAGTCTTGAGTTTCTTGACTGCTTAACTTTTGCCAAGTTTACAAGTGCTATGACCAAAATAAAAAATTAATGAAAAAAAAAGAGAGGATTTTTCAGAGTATAGAAGGTACCACAGATTTCGGGAGCACATCAAAAATGGAGGTAAAAAGCTCCAACGCAGGTTTGTTAACGGAGAACTTTGGGTTGCTTTTGGTGCACAGGAAATTGAGGTGAGGAAAATACCCCTTAAGAGCTGATGATGTAACAAAATCTCCTCCTTCGTTTCCCTGAACACAGTCTTTGCTATTAGCAGGCCAAGTGAAAAAAGCTATGAGTGTACAGTTTGGTGGCTCATAAATTTTTAATTTCACTGAGGAAGATGGTCCTTCATTTTGACTGGTTTCTTTATATAGTTCACTAATTGCAGTCCATGCTTGCTGTAGGATATCAGGGATCACCGCGAAATTTGCCAACTCTAACCCACTGCTAAAACTGCCATCAAGTATTAATCATAGGAAAAAATTAGCTAAGAAATAATATATGATGCATCAATCTTTAATGTTGAATTAATTGGTCAAGAAACAAACTTGAAAGGAAGAGAAAAAGAGTGAAGAAAAACAAAGACAAACAACTAAGGAAAGAAAAAGAAATGATTTGGGTTATTTATTACTTACTACTGATCAGTTTGGGTCATCTTCTGTGTGTTTTAGTTTTAGATCAGCTTAGCAAAGTTGAGCAACATGAGCACTACAACTATAACTATATAAGCTCATCATATGGTCCCAGAAACAAGGAGGGAAATTGCCTAGGAAATTAAGATGCTTGATCACAAGACGACAAGTACGACGACTATAAGTCTTTTGCTATATATTCTTCGTTTTAAGGTTATCAAAAAATATATATATATATTCTTCTTTTTAATGGGAATGTTTTCATTTTCTATAATCGCATTTGTTTACGCTCTCCACTACTTTTTTTTGGAACCTTTCTTACGATGGAATTTTTCACACCATCATGAGTTATGATTGATGGATATAATAAGTAATTAATACTATCATTTTACAATCTTTGTCTATCAATTGCATCTTATTACTTAAAGTGTTATGTTGGTGCACTTTTTCTTTTCTTTTTCTTATACTTGTTTTTTTTTTTTTTTTTTTTTTTTTAAAAAAAAACTGTGATGCACATGGCCACCCCTCGTATACAAATTCTAGTTTAGTGAGATAAAGCTTTCTATCAAAATAACAATAATAATAATAAAAGATTCTCTTTAGATAATTAAAAATGTCAATTTCTATCAATTAACTTGATTAATTTACTTGTCTCAAAGTCTCGAAATTAACCTCACTAGTGTTCATCAAATTTTCTTTATCCAATCAATTACTTTTTTTTTTTTGGCAAACTTTAATGTTATAATGCATTTCGTACAGGATAAAGTGGAAGCATTGACCAGAATGGAAGAAACATAGAAAATAGGTTATAATTTTTCAAATTTTGATAGTGTAGAAAAGAAGAAAGGATGAACCTTCTTTTGTTAGAAACTTACAGCCCTTCATTATTTTTTATCTTTATTTTTAAAAAGAAACAAACATACACCTACATACAAGGAATGTGAATTAAGGTTCTAATATAAAGATACATCACAAATTTCATTTCCCCGTTAATAAAAACATGGTAGGAAAAAATAGAGAGAAAATTATATGTATAAGTAAACTTGACATTTTTACTCCTACAATTTATCCAATACAAATTCAGATAATAATATATTAAGAATTTGACACAAATATTTGTTGTTCCTCTCACCCTTTTTTTTTTTTTTTTTTTTTTTTTTTTCTCCCTTTTACCAAAAACTTCAAATGGAAAATAAAAAATTTGTCTCTTTTTCACATCTTTCCTGGACCCTTCCTCTGCCCTGGCCAGTACACGAGTTATCTGTCAATGACAATGTTGCTAGAAATATAAACTTTCATTGACTAGCAAGGTGAAATAGTGACTTCTTTTTGGGTAAGGATCTAGAAAGTCTGATTGCTCATCTTTTTTTTTTTTTTTTTAGGGATTACCCTTGTCTTGGGTAGAAAAGCTCTTTAAAAAGAACTACTACATTTGCAATATTTTTAAAATATTTTTACAAAAAATTCCAGATGATAAATTATTATTAGTTTTAATTTAAATTCATAAATCACCACTAAAATTATTTTTTTGTTCACTAATAATAATCAGTAACAACTTGTTACTTTAAATTCATTATAAAAGTGTTGTAAAAATAATATGGATATATCATTTTTAAACACAGACATCCATACTCATATGATAAGACAAAATAATTACATCAAAGAAAAATTTGAAATTGGCGAAGTTGTGTAGAAAGCGGGGACTCGTAAGTCGCAAGAAATTGACCAAGACTTGTGGAAGCACACTAGTTACAAAATTATGAATATAATGTACGGTACTCTTAAAAATAGTATTTTATTTGGAGAAAAAATTATTGAAGATTGGAAAATTCTACCCAATTAAATTATATAACAATATATATATATATATATATATATCTCTACATTTTGTCGAAAGTATATATATGTGTCGGTTCCAATTCAAACTTACAATTCTTTGCTTTCACATCATTTCCCCTTTCTCACGGCAATTCAAGAAAAATTCATAATTCAGAGAGAAAAAAAAAAATCTAAAACGCTCCTTCAAATTGAAAAAAAGAAAGTCTAAAACACGAGATCCTCTATTAACCTTCACTTTCATCTCATAACTTTTTCACTGTTTCAAATTCGAAGTTCTCTACATATTCAAAAAATTTGTTTACAGAGCTACAGTATAGCTCTCTAAAAAAAAAAAAAAAAAAAAATAGCATCTCAGTAACTAAATTTTATAGGTTCACTCTCCAAAATTTCAAGAAAATTAGGTATAACTAAAGATGCTCTTCGGCATAAAGCATCGCATATGGGGTTGGACCTGCTTCATTTCAACTGGGACTTTAGGCATTTTATAAGGGGTTGGACCTGAGGTCATCAGTTTCTTTCTTTCTGCTTCAATTTCAATCTTAATAATTGTAATTTTATATAGTTAATCAATGCATTTGTACAAATGTGGTTGCAATTTATACCACATTAACGGTATACAAATACGATTAATATTGATAAATGGTCTGCGGATATGATAACTTGAAGATACAATGAACCAAGCAAGCCCTGTTATAAACATGCTAAACTATTGCACAATGAATGGGAACATCTGGAAAATCCCATTACTATGAAGTCCTTACAAAGACAATAAGCACTTATGGGAAGCAATGACGAAGATGCCAAGTGAGAAACAGCTCTTTAATCCCAAAAAAGCCGCTATAAAGAATGAAAAAGCTCACCTTGAAGGAAAGCAGGAAGCTCACTTTGGTGCCAAATATCTTAATCTGATGTGACTTTTTACATTGCTTTCTGAGAAGATTCGAGTGCTGAATTGCACTGGATATCTTTTGTGTATACATTTGTGAGGGCAAACAGCAACAGAACAAATACAACTTGGGCACTCACTATTCCAAAGTGACTGATGCTATTACCAATTTCCATCCAACTTCCCGTGTTCCGGACCTGATGATAACATATCACAATAGTCAATACGGTGCCTACTTTAATGTACAAAGTCTTTAGCCTAAAACCCCAACAACCATTTCTCAATATAAGGTGATGATGGTGATAATGGGAACTTAATTTTATATTTCAATTAGTAACCTGCCACTTTCTTTTCAAATATATACATATCAACTTGTAAAAGACAAACAAATATTGATCAACAAAGTCATAATAGCTTATTAAGCTAGAAAACTGGAAATTTTAGTGAGACAAATTAATGGAATTAGGTAGCTTTGGGTTTGTTAGGTTTAAAAATGCATGATTGACCTGACACCACACATTATAAATTACCACTTAGCCTAAACTATTAAGGAATAGTGAATTTAATCATTATTCTAATACTTCCCCTTCGTGCATGTACTTAGACTCCCACTTAGTAAGCAGGATCCAATATGTGAGATTTTTCATTTTTTATTCTTTTAGTGGACAAAACATTTAAGGAGAGTAAGTGCCGTTTGTACTAGAGAGAGAGAGAGAGATATCCATTTGAGCTAACTCATTTAAAGGGAGGAAGTGACATTTGCCCCCAAAGCTTAAATTATTAGGAAATGATAAATTTAATCTTTTAAACTATTATTCTAACAATATACCACACACATATACACATATATAAGGAGAGGAAGTGTCAGTTGATTTAGAACTCATTAGAAAGTAGGCATATCTGCATAATCTAAAATTGCAAGTAGGACAAGTCTTGCCAGCCATTTCATTTACATAAACTAGGCTAAGCAGTCAGTGCCATTCAATTTTACTACAAAACTTTATCAATACTCTTGATTAATTGATAGAAAGTTTTTCCGAAGCTAGATGATGGAAAATTTCCAGACCCACTAATTACATGGATTTGCAAGATAAAAACACGATAAGCTTAAATAATGATTACACAAGATACAATTGTCAAACTTGATTGCCAAAATGAGGTAATCTATCTAAATGAGTAACATGGTACCAAATTAATTTTATATGTAATGCATTTAGAAATGAGGACCAATGTAAGCAGAGCTTCATTTGGTAAAGAAAAAGTGTGAAATAAAGAAAACAGTTCTTACCAGGAAAAAGAAGTGAATGGTCATTACGTCTGAAAATGATATAACAAGAAAATAGCATCCCAAACGTGGAATTTGGTGTAGTTTGGTTATGGAACTGAAAGCACATCTGCATTTTGGCTCAAAACAAGCAACATAAGAATATAACTTTTAAGAGATTGATTTGGAAGCACAACTTCCACCAAAAAAAAAAAAAAAAAAAATTAAGATTGATGTAACTAACATATAGGTTATTGATAAAATTAAAATAAAATAAAATAATTAAAAAAAAAAAAAAAAAAAAAAGGAAGAAGAAGAAAAAAAAAAAAGAAAACTGCAAAGTAAACCAGTATGATCAATAAGCTAAAGAAACCAAGACTCTTGCCTATCTAGATAGACAATCCATTAAATGGTTCTTGCCAATTAAATAGACCATGTACAATGACTATTACTGTAAAGATAAAAAAAATCCTCAATAATGGTAGTGAGGCATTGTCTTTATGTTTACATCCCATTGCGAACTGGAAATAAGTTACCAAATAGAAGAATTGGTGTGATCAAGTCTGTATTTTGCTAATATGGAAAAAGTTATAACTTTACTTACATGACAAGCAAGAATGGTATAAATAGCTTGAATACAAGTAGGGCTGCCATCAGAAATGGCTGCATTTTGAAAGCAAACCATATCAGCTCAGTAACAGATTTCTAACAAGAAAGTGATACATGTTGTAAGGAAGTAAGTTCAAGCTTTACTTACGCTGAACACAGTAATGAACCGATAGACGGATGAAATCTCAAAACTAGCAATGCTTGCAAAATTTCCCGTTCCAAAGAAGGCAACATTGAATAAAACCATCTAAGAAAACACATAAGAGCCATTACCATTAGAGACACATGCATGAAAAAATCTTGACCAATTAAATTAAGACACTGCTCCAAACTATGTCTACTCCTTTACAATCAGGAGATTCGTACCATGAAAAAGAATAAAAGAACATGCATTGATATATTCAACCCAAATATCAGCATGTGCTGAATTTTATGCCAGGATAATAATTAAATTATCAGTCCAACAAAGAAATCAGCCAAGGGAACATAGGCACAGTTGCTAAGATTTCATCTCACTCTCTCTGCCTCTAGATTTTTTGTAAATAAACAAAGTTTTGATGTTTGAATGAGACACAAACCAAAAGAAAAATATGACCCAAACCCAAATCCTATTACTATTTTAAAATCCCACTTACACCAATCCCTGTGTATCCTATCACTAAAAGAAGTTTATAGAGCCAATTTCTGGAAAATTCTCCATCAAACTTCACAGTTACGATAGGATGAATATTAAATAGCCACCAAAAGAAAATTCTAAAAGTAAAACCTGACAGGTAATATTCTTCCAAAATTATTTCTAGACCATTTATTACATAGAAAGTACTAAATTTAAAAATTAAAAAAAAAATTACATGTAAAAAACGGATACTTCATGTAACTATCTCTGTACCTATCCCAGAAAAGAAAAATGCTGAAAAACATCTACTCAACCCAATTACACCAAGTCTTAATCCTTACTAGATAAATATGGTCAAAATTGATGAAGAATAAGAAAGGGAAATGTGATGAGTAAAAAAGGGTGACTTACAAAGATTAAAGGAATCCTCACATCAGATAGCTGCAAGCATCTAGTATCATGATCAAGAGTGAGATGATCCTCCACAATTTTTATTGAAGACGATGGTTTTTTAACCTTACTTAGGTATAGAACTGTGTTTTCAAATAGTATCCATGCCATTAGTACAAGAGCAAGAGCACCGTAGAAGACAGCTTCATATCTGCACAAATTTCACGAGAAGAAAAACATGAAAAGAGAAAAATGAATTTCTGTTTTTCATATAGCTGTTAAATAAGGAGTACCATTGCAGTTACTTATAAATGAGATATACCCAATAGATAGAAGAAGGAACGGAGGTGCAAAACCTAGAAATATAGAAGTAAGCCGAGACAAGAGGCCATTTGCTGAAAATAATGGGAGAACCATCGAAAAACCTATGATAAAAAAAATAATTAAAAAAGAAAAAGAAACTAACAAGTGAATTTAGACAAAGACATGTAATGTGCAGCAGTATATGCCTCAAGCAGTGGAAACTCAGAAACAAGTAAATATGAAATAAAAAAGGGGAGCAAACATGTAGAAATGAGGAGCTTCGACCATTGAATAAGAGAACAAATTAGATTTTGTAATATACAATAACACAGTATTGATAATGAACAATGGAGATATGTTTCAAGTATCCAAATTAGAGAGCTAATGGTAATGTGTGATCTGGGTTGAGCATGATCATGCAGTGGCAGAACTGTGAGCGTAATTGTTCTACGGACTGTCAACTGTAAATATGGATCATCAGTCAGATGTGACATCTCAAAGACAAACAGTTTCAAGATATATGGATTAACATTACAAAGTTCATCTCCTATTACTGGATTTAACAAAAATTGTGCTGTTTCCAACATGAACTCTCGTATTACCTTTGATGTTGCCTACATTCTTAAACATCTGTAATGCGTGAGTTTCAACCATATACATACTTACTGTTTTTAAGCATATACTTCACACAAAACTACATGCAAAGGATCTAGCACTAGCATTTTACTTGTGGTAACAAAGAATCCATTGCCACAACCCTCCTCCTTTCTCTGTGAGACATGCTTGTAAAAGTAATAGGTCAAAAAGCATGAAATGAGCAGAGTTATATACAGGACAAGAGAACAATTGGGATTTGTAGAAGAACATCAGAACTTGAAAGGATAAGAGTTAAAGTCAAAACTTTATGTTAGATTAGTTTGGTATTTTCTGCATGGAAAAGGCTCAATAAAAGTAGTAAACATTAGCAAAGAAAGACGAGTCCAAGAGTATACCAGCTATGGCCCAATTTATCAACTGGTGTAATGCAAGCAGTTCTTGCTTTTCTGTTCTGTGAGACGTTGATAAAGACACCATAACTGAAGATAACCCAACCAAAAGTGCCTATTTTTCATTTATCAAAAGTATTCATCATTAAATCAGCACAGTTATATCAATCATTAAGCTTCTAGTCCAAATGGAAGGTATAGACATGCTATGCACCTGTAAATGAAAGAGCATGGGAAACTTGGGTCTCTTCACTCCATGATTAGAGATGCTCAGCCAGAACTTATTACCTTCAGCATGCAGATCTAGCCACCTTGCAACTAACCCTATCAAGATAATCATAGCTCCACTTGCAATTCTGCATAAGTTATTGTTAACACACAAACATCATAATCATGATCACTCAGATATAGATAAAAATAAATAAAATAAAATAAAAAAAAAAAAAAAAAAAAAAACCTATGAACTCAGGTAGTTTATAGAGTATTAAGTACACTTTCTTAATTGAATATCTTTGTTAAAAATAAAAAATAAAAATTGCAACCTATATTGTTACTTTTTGTTGGCCCTAACTCAAAAGTCTGATTTTAAGAGTGCAGGATCATCATTGTTTGCATTTGTAAGAAAGCATGTGGGTATATGATTTCAAAAAATCATCTTCTAAAATTTTTTCTGCTTGAATTTTCTTTTCTATTCCTAAAATCAGTGAGAAAAAGTACTGGCCGATTGACTTGGCTTCACACTCCATACACACAGCAATGCCATTTGGATTCATAACATTTTTTATTTTCTTTGAAATGAAAACAGGAAAGGAATAGCTTTGTTAGCCCTTCCCTTTAGTTACAATATAGATGTTATAAACTTAAAATAAATAAGGTGAAATTGCAGCTCTTTTTAATAAGTTATATGAAGTTTTATTAGAAAATAGAGAGAAGCTCTAAAAAGGAAGATTCACTAGAATGAACATACACGATTCAAAAAACACCATGAAATCAACTTAGATTTACAGGACACCCCCCAAATCATCATAACAGTACTGTGGGCTGAGATTCCTGATTGTATTATGTGGTTAATTTATTGGGAGCAGAGTATCCACACATTTGACGGAGTAGAGAGCTTTACAATGAAACTTAAGAAATTACTACTTTCTCTACCCTGCTTATCCACATAAACCATTTAAGTTGATGAAATGCATTGTACTGACTCAGCTTGTGCTAACTATTCTTCAGTCCCTTTCCTATTATCATTATGGGTTAATTTTTCTTCTTTTTTTAAGTAAAATTGAAAAGCCAAAGTAGCATTTTCATAAATTTAAAACAGTTTACAACAAACTTAAACACACAGTCATTCATTCCCACAAAGCCACACTATAAAAAGGACAAACTCAAGGAAAGCAACTTACACTAATTGATTATTATCAGGAATTTGTGCTGGCATCAAAGTAAATATGGACAAAAACCAACATGCAATGCAGACAAAGATTGGTATTCCAGATCTCCATGGAATTGACTTAAGAAGATAAAGAGAAGCTATGGCCCCTGTGATCAGGAAGCACCAAGTGTAGAGCTTCCTGTCAGTGAAGCTATTCACCTGCACAAAAATATCATTACTCAGAATGCTAGTTTAGAACTTTATCATTGCTAGAACAGGTCTATAAATAGTATGTTTGATATCCATACCAGAAGTTCTAGAATGAACAATGCCACAGCACTGGCGGCTACAAGTTTAATGATATAGTTGAATTTTCTTCCACGTAAGTATATCCATAATGCTCTTATGGACCAATATTCATTAATTATTCTGGTCCACAAGAATACCGTCATTGTAGTATATGCATGGTAAAGGGGAGGAGAGTGCTCCAGAAAAAGTAGAATAGAAAGTGCTCCCATGAAAAGACATCCACATAGGTTTATCTGTCAAAACAATGAGATGTATGAGATATGTCTGCAAATGATGAGGTTTAATTTATACCCGGCTCCTTTGTTTCTTTTCCTACTCCTAATACTTTTTGTTTTCTCTTCATTTTGCTTCATTTTGAATGATCAAAATGCAGCTTACAAGAGCTTAAGCTTACAGAGACATTACCTTTCCAGTATAACTTCTCTGACGAGCTGCTTGCTCCTTTCTAGATATATTTCCTGGCATTGAAGTATAAGATTGCAGCACATGGACAAAAAGATATATCATCCAACCAATATACCCAAGAGTGATTATGGTCATAAGCATCAGCCAGTCATAAGTTTGAAAATAATGAAGTCCTTGAAGCGCCAAGCTTCTGAGATTTTCGGATAGCTTCATAGCAGCTTCATAGTTTCTAAATGATATTAGACGCTCAATTTGATCCAGTACAGCAGAATAATTGGCCAGTTGCTTGAAAGGCTTGAAATAAAGTGAATTTGACTGCTTTATATCTAAGCTAGTCAAGAAAACTCATACAAAATTAGAAAGCTCATTCCCTACCTCCTCCCTCTACATATCTCCATAAGAAAAGAAAAGACTAAACTATGAAGCAGATTTTATAACTTTTATTTGAAGGAACAACAAGGTCAAAGTAGAACATAATAAATTAATCAAGGAAGAAATTTAGTATGCACATACAAAATCTCCTCAAGAAAAGATATTTTGTTTTTCAATTAAAACAAAATAATAATTTGAAAGAAACTGAAGAATTAATGTTAAAATCTTCAAGAAAGTGAAGCCCATTAAAGTCCATACTACTAAGATATAAAGTTAATATAAGAAGAGGATACACGACTTGCGAAGAAACTGGTTGAGAACTTGCTTTGTATTTGATACCACAGCTTCAACTTCTTCCATCTGCACATTAAAATAAAAGAAAATCTCTATCGATTATCTACCAATTAAAACAAAAGGTTGGATTGATTCAAATCATCACTGAAATTAAAGAACAAAACTCCATTTGCTTGAACATTATAGTGGAATATAAGACAATATTTCTTCATCCATTTATAATGAGTAGGATCAATTCAATTAATAACATGATACATCCATTCTCAATAATATGAAGAGGCATTTGCCACTATTTATTCTTTTATAGGTAAATACACCACCCACACACTGCAGAGGGTTGAACCTATGACCTCACCCTCCAGCAGAAAAACCTCAATCATGTTATGAGGGGATGCCATTTGGTCCAGGGGCCATTGGCACATTTGCCATTTTATATTACGATGAAATAAGTCATCTATCCATGAAAGCTAGTTGAACGTACCTCAGTCATGTTTATGTAATCAAGGGGTAGACTTCCAACTGAGTTAACAGGGCATGGCAAACCAACAAGAGTGGACTGCCAGAAAAGCCAATGAGGACATTAGACTAAGAAAACTGAAGGACAGACCTGAGGATTCAGGCCTGGAACAGAAAAATTCAAGAAAAATAAAATTTACAACCATGAGTGGTGCAATATCAGCTTGATTGACATCCACCCTTTCAATTTCATTAAGGCCCCATTCTATGGGTGTCGGTGCGTCATGAATATGTTCATCAACAAAACGAAAATTGCAATGAGAATGGTTGGTGCCTGATATTGGCTTGGGATTTTTAACACCAGCTCCCCAAGCAACAAGGGGAGTATCAGTGTTTGAAGGATGCCCATCTCCATGGCTTCCTGTGAGTGAAACCTTAAATTTGTCAGCATCTCATTTCAATATATCTAGCAAATTGAAGTAGTAGGGGGAAAAAAGGGATTTAGGGACAGAAAATTAAAAGCCTGATTCAAGGCAAACAAAAAGAGAGAACATCTTATTCAAACCGATTATGCATGTCTTTGAAGAAGTGTAAACCTAGAGCAACTCATGGAAGATGCAAGTTGCTTAAATCTAGATTATAACCATTGAATGCATGCAAAAAAAAAAAAAAAAAAAATCCCAAGAAAAGAAATGGAAGTTTCTAAAAGTTCCAACCTTTGTCACTCATTCCATGATCAGCTGTAAATATATATGCCGTACGGTTGTCCTTGAAATGATCTTCAACCATATGATAAACCCTTTCAGCTATAGAGTCAACAACCTTTACATTATTGAGATAGATGGAGGAAAAGGGCCTATGTGCATGACCATTTGAATCACAACCAAGTAGGTGCAGAAATATTACAAGATTATCCTGTAGAAGTAAATCCTTCAACTTTGAGTCTTCATTGGACCTATTTAAAAGGCTCTGAAATTGATCAAAAGACCACTCATCCAAAAAGGATGCATCTGCATAACCAATAGTGATTTGACAAAGCATTGAATGAAATTGAGGATGATAGCAATTAACGTTTAACAATATAAGCATAATTCATCTGAACTTCTTTTCTCTTTGAGCACTTACTTGTTAGCTTATAACATTTACCAATCAAAAAAAAAAAAAAATTGTTCAAAGGATGTACCAGTTGCAAAGTCTTCATACTCATGAGGATAGGTATTCCATGTGCTGTGTGGCACAGCACCGCAGAATATTGGAACAATGTCAGGACTCCCAAAAGCAAATGTATGGTGGCTTCGATTAAATACTGAATCAAATTCAACTGGATTAGCTTTCCATCCTGTGTACAAGATAGAATATTTTAGTGGACAGAATGTGACACCAGCCAGTAATATGATTTACATGCATTAATGTTTCAGTGTAAAAAATGATATAAAGTGAAAGATGCAGGGGAGTTAATTTGGCTCAAGAAGATAGACAGTCCACCTTTTGTAACTGCACTTGGATCCTCATAGAAACCAGCGATTAGAGCAACATGTCCAGGTCTCGACTCTGTTGGAGGGCGTGCATGAGATACTCCCCAGCGACCTTTCCCTTTAATAATGCTTCTTAAAAATGGAGCTCTGTAATTTCCTTCAGAATCAGGCTCAAAGAACTTGTCGGCACGCAAACCATCAGCTGCAATTTTTTTCCCATTCATAAAAGTTCTATATTTTATGACATGTAGTACACTAACAGCATATCTAAATTAGCAATTAACTAAGCCTTAACAACCAGTGAATTATTACTAGTCCATTTTCAAAATCTAAGTCAAGCGCGCCAACTCTTGGACATACTAACCGTTCAGACTGCTCATATTAGATAAAACAACTCCAATACAGAAACTTTCAGATTTCAACCCTGTAATGATTAATAATTTATACAAAGGAACTCTCAAAATCCCAAAATTTAATACACAATATTGAACAACCTTAGTACAAAATATAGCATAAACTCAAATTAGTCACCTACATTACGTTCTATAAACAATCTTAACCCGACCCATCTCATATTCAATGCCATTTCCTAATTGGGTAATCTAAAATCACTAAACAAAGCCAAAAAACCATAGCAACATTTCACTGAGACAATTCAACAAACACTTAGTGCGCAAAGTTCTAATTGGGTTTGGGTACGTACCAACGAGTAGCACGAGGCGCTTGGCTGGGGCATTGAAGCGAGGAGTGACAGGGTCCATGCCATGAACAATGGGGGTCTTGAAGTAGATATCGAAGATACTGAGCATGTAAATAGCGTGAAGAATGACACCCAGAACCACAAGCCATGTCTCTCGCCTCTTCAGCCATTTTCTTCTTGTGCTGGTGCTGCCTATAGTTGCTTTGCTTCTTTCTATGTCCCTGTTGCCTAAGATCCCATCGCTACCTCCCATGTTTGATGCTTTTCGATTTGCACTATGTTTTCTATTTTTGCATTTTCTATTTTTTCTAAGTTTGTCAAAGGGCAATTAGGCCTCGATCTGAATCGGAGAAAAGTCGCTCCTAACTTCCAAAGTACATGAAGAATAACGAAAAACGAATTCAATCTAGTCAGCCTTTTTTTTTTGGGTGTGTGTGTTTTGGGTTTATGGTTTGCTTTCAAATGCCCATTTGGTCCATATTAAGAAATGAAGCTTTTTAATTTTTTTTTTTTCTTTTTTTTTTTTTTTTGGTGGGGGTGGGGGTATTTATAAATGAAGCTGGTTTGATACCATTTTAGATTTACAAAGCATTTTTTTTTTTTTTATTTGTAAGTTTTAATTAATTTACTAATTGGATAAATCTTAAAAAAATTACTTGGGTGTTGGACATTAGATTCTCCAATTAAATTCAAATACATTGTTTCATTGACCAATAAAATATAAACAATATTATCTTTTCCAATGATAAGTAAATTCGATGTAATTTCATCTTTGAATTTAATTAGAGAACTTAATATACTGCATTTAGAGAATTGTACTTAAGTTTTACACTTTCTATATTGTATCTTGTAATGCAAAAGTAAACAATAACATTATCTAATAGTTTTAACTTTCATAATTAAAAACAAATTTATATACTGTATTAAGGTATATAATAAATATATAAGGTACGTATTTAATATAAAAAAATTGAAGTAAACTTATTTATCTTAAATATGATCTGTGAAAATAAATTTAAATATAGGATAGTAAAAAACAAAAAGTGATAATGATGACTTGTCGACAAAACATGTTTTTTATATATATAAATATAATAGAATTTAAACTTAATTATGACATCCATGGCTATGATGATTATTCTTATCTTCAGACTAATACATTAATTATTTTTTGTTTACGTGAAGTTTGAATTCTAGATCTTGACAACCAAACATGTTAAAAAAAAAAAAAAAAAAAAAAAAAAAAGCATGCCTGAGTGTTTTTTTGTGATCGGTTCCAAATGAAGTTCAATGGGTCATCAAATACCCATTCACAGCTATCTCACAGCATATGATTGACCTGATTAGGATATTTGTTGAAAACCGAATGAGTATATATATATAGAGCTTTTATTTTCCAAATTCACAATATTTCATTTTGGATTGTCCTGCACAAGGCATTCTAGACTTCTAGTACATGCACCAAGTTCCTTCTTAAAATGAATATTTGCTTAGAGCATAATCATCTGTGTATATGTATAGGACGATCAAGAGTGAAATTTTAATTTATATTATAATAGTAACAGACGTGAAAAATACAATTTTAAATGAAGTGCGATAAACATATATATATTACAATAATACAGACATGAAATCAAACATAATATTATATTGATACAATCTTGTGACCTCAACACACCATCAAGGATATCTGAAGAGCGAGGAGCGAGGACAGGAGGACCCTAATCGATTTCTTTGAGGAAAAAGAATGAAATGGCAACACCCACAAAGCCAGTCAGCATTGATGGAAAAGGTGCATTAGAGTTGTTAGGGCTAGGTGCAAGGCCAGGAGTGCCTAGTACTGGTGAAAGACCAGGAGTGCCTACATGCTGTGCAGAAACAGCCAATATGGAGCAAGCAAGCCATATGACAAAAGTAGAAGCAAGCCTTTGGATCGCCATGTTTTGTGATATTTTGTTGAAGTAGCTTTGATGTTCAAAGCTCATTGATGGTATTGTTTCTCTTTGGTCCCTTTATATAGGCAGAAAAACCTTAGCAGTAGTTTTCATCGACAAGATAGAAATTATTTTAGCTATCCGGGGCTAAATGATCCATGAATCTTTTACTGTCCTTTGGGATATCTTCCAAGTGTTTGATTCCAATATTTGGGCATGTATAGAGACCAAATGGCATGAGCGAGTCTAAGGTCGTAATAACCATGCATCTATATAATATATAGTATTGCTGGCCCGATAATAATAACAAAGTTTGAATATTGGCACTTCTGTTGACTGTTTCTTACGGAATATATGTGGTGCTTGTTAATTATAAGTGTAAATGTATTGCAGGCTCAATTAGGATTAACGTAATATTCATATATAATCTTATTTAAGATTTTGTATTGTAATACATAATTCAACATATAGTAAAGATGTAGTTGTAAATGATTTTATCTCATAGACTTAGACAATCAATTTGAACCATATAATCCTCGCATTCTCATTCTCCCTTGCTTCTACTTCTCTACAATATTTTATAGTCTCACCCATCAAGGAGCCACAACCACATGTCGCATTTCAGGTCAACCATATTAGCCACCACGTTAACACTCAACCACTTCACTGCCTTGTCAACATTAGCTTAAGTCTACACGACCGAGTTAAAACTTCGAACTAGATCTTTGGCTAAATCATAGAATTAGATCGAATCAAATTACAGATCCACACCAATGAACCATACTATTGACTTTGTCTACTTTGACCAATATTAGGGTTGACTTTTTCCAATTATGTATCCTTTCTGTTTTTTTTTATAGATTACAATTTTAGAGGTCAATTTTCTCATATGAGGCATCCAAGTCACACTAATCAGCCTATTTTTGGCCTAATCAATGCAAAATTCACCAACTCATCACTCACACGTGTCTTATCATGTCATATTCCCTTTTAGATATTCCTCAAGCCATCAATGTAGCCGTCCTTAGGCCATAACAGCCCCTTCTTAGTCACTCATGCAACCATTCTTAAGCCTTTATGGTCATTTTTCAACATTCATTTATTGTCATTATTCATTGCGATCACTAGCAATTTTCATGATTCTTTCTCCTCCATTGTACCCAATCCAATTTCCATTCAATACAGTCATTTATGGTCATCGACCTTCAAAGCATTATTGAGGCATTTTCATGATCTTATATTTCAAACTTAAGGTATTATTAAGATTCTACCTTGAGCTTGCGAGGGCGTATTAACGAAATTATGGTTTATGTGGATTTGGACTCAATGTAATAGTAGCCCGGTGCAATGCACCTTTAATATGAGAGGAAAGTTGAAAAGCTAAAAGTTGAAAGGTTTAAAAAATTGATCCAAATATAAACACACACAAGGGAGAGAAAATGAAATTCTAAAACAAGCATATCACAAACTCCACTTAAAAGTCAATGTAACTTTTAAGAGATAGGATAGAGCAAGTTATACTATAGATTTAAAGTTGGGCTTGAGCTTGGTTTGTTTAATAAATAAACAACATAAACAGACTTTTTCTCGAGCGAAGCTCCATTTGTTCATAAATGGCTTGATTCATTATAGTGCTAATAAGATATTTCTTAGACATACACCTAATTGACAAACAAGTAGAAGGAAGAACATAGTGTTAACCAGCTCATAAGGCTTGTTGTCATACTAATTTGTCTTTTGTAAAATTCAACATTTTGTTATTTTTACTCCTATTTTTTTAACAAATATAATAAAATTTTAATCTATGACATCTACTTTATGATAATTATCCTTTATTATTAGGCCAAAATACTAGTGATTTTTTTGTATAAGCGGTGTTCGAATTCCAAATTCTTATGTAACGATAAAAAACTTCAGCAATTTAACTATCTATAACTTACTTTATTTTACCATTTAATAAAAAGAAATTCAGATAATGTATATAAAGAATTCAACTCAAGACATTTTCTTTTTCCCTTTCACTTTTTCTTTTATCCCCATAACCAAAACCTTGTAACGAAAATATAATTTTTCCTATTTTTTCTACATACTCCCCCGACCTAACTATATTACAAATCGCATTATATAAACCCTACCATTAATGTATCAATTGAACTGCTCCTTTCACTCTCAAAATCATATTTTTGACTTTTGTTGGAAAATGTAGAAATATTAGCAAATCATGAACGGTCTTGTTGGGGAGAATTATGCTCACTATTTCAATGGTATAGTGTGGCCTTTCCTTGCTGAGAGGGAAGAATAAACAAAGCCAAAAAAACTATTCCTTTGATAATGATGACTAAAACTGTTTTCATCTACTCACATCCAAGTATCGAACCCCAAAAATAGCAAAAGAAAGACATGAAAATTTTATTATACAAAAATTTAAAAAGTTGAAAAGATGATGTTCTTAATTTACAATTTATTGGGTAATAACTTGAAATACCACACATGTTTGAAGGGCAGTGCACACATAGATATTGAAATATGCATATCTCTATCATACAAAGTTTAAAAGACCAGGAGCCTTTAGCATAAGCCTCGTAATTGTTGTCATTCTTGAGTAAGTTAGTGAGACTAGAACTATAAGAAGTTCCCGTAATCTCTCTATACTTTCCCCACCATTTCATGAAGCTACTCCGAGGCAAGAAAATCTCAGACGATACTGCGTAATTTTTCATCAAATCCAATACATAATTTTCAAATTCAATCAGTTCTTTCTTTGCAGAGTCCTCCTCAACACTTGATCCTTCATTAGTCAGCAATTTGCATGAAATGAGAGCCTCCTCAACATGAGCCCAAAAGCAGGAATCCTCTGTCAAACTTGTCGCCACATTCTATTTCTTCATTTCATTTGGAACACTTGAAGGTTTCTTCATTTCTTTCAGCAATTGCTCCAATTTTATGTAATGTTTAGGCCTTCCTTGTTTTATGTAGCCTTGTTTGCTTGCCTTGTAGTAATCAGCTATGTCCAGTGGCTCAATCATCCTTCGGTAATTTGTTCCCCCGAAGAGCCAACACCAACGAAGGGAGGCACCTACTGTCTGAGGCCTTTTCTCTGCTTGATCAGCCATTTCTTCCCAGTAACATGTAAGGATTTTCTTATGCTTTACCAGGTCAATATTACTCGTATCGATTACATTTTTGTATCTATCATAGTAGCCAACTCTGTCATCTTTAGACACCTTCTTATACTGTTCTAGATAAGCCATATATACTTTTATTTCATTCAACCCCTTGGTGGGATCAAAAGCCTGCTTGTTTAAAATTACCATAATTTATTCCCGTCTTTCTGTCTTTTCAATGACACTGTTGATGTCAACGTTCTATGGTTGCTGCAATAACTTGTAAAAATGAGTTGGGCCATAATAAGGGGAGTCTTGAAAGATCACAAGGACAAAGACAAAAACTTCAAATTGTAGTAATTTTAATCCATGTAAGAAACATTAGAGGCTTTGGTTAGTTGTTGTTAATACTTAATCGGTAAGCATCTCATTCGTTATTCATAAATGACATAGGTGTAACATTATTCTAGTTCCTGTATTGTCTAGGTGTAACATATATGTTCCATACAAGTGACATAGCTCAAATAAGCATTCTAATTATATACAATCCAAAAAGAATTGTGACTGAGTTACCTGTGATCGCACTAGTCCAATTGCTGCTAGTTGTGTAATAATGCCTGCCCGTAATGTTGTTGTAGTCCAATCAATTAACGACTCATGATCTGTAGTATCTTTGCAAAGTACCTTACGGTTGAGATGTTCCACAAATGTTCCATAGGACTCAAAAACCTTATTAGGATCTTGATTTTCAGGACTCCCTAAATAGGCTACCATCAACAACTCCAAAATGGTATGGGGATCCTCAAAACAAGAATAACCTAGCTCCGAACACAAGCGAAATGTGCCAAAAGGCTTGTAACCATTAATTAAGACTCTAGGAACTGGATCCTGGTTAGAAACTACATGCAAAAAGCAAGAGTTCCATGCTGAATAGTTTGATATGGCTGATTGCAGGCCTTCGTCACCAATAAGGGGTGAAGCAAAAATGATGCAAAGTGGGCGTTTGGTGTTTGTAAAATTGAATTTTTCTAGTAGTAATAAGGTGAAGAGAGTGGCAACAGATCCTCCCAGAGAGTTTCCAGTGATAATTAATGGTTTGGAATTATCAATATGCATTATGAATATTAAACACTAACCCGTACTGGAAATATAAAAATACAGTTATGACAAAATTAATAAATATATAACTTCCTAATGAATTCAAAATCTATGAAGTTTAAAAATTTATAACTTCAGCTCAATTATACATTATCTAAAACTAATATTATTATTGAATTTAGTTTTGCATAGATCAATATTAACATCTTCATACTAAAAAGAAGTGCAACTTTTGAAATTAATCCTCCAATAGCAAGTGGAGAGTGCTCTTGGATTTGAGCATAAACTACTTAGTTCCTCAGGAGTGAATGCTCCAAAATTATTTGCAATTGGTTCTAACAGGTGGGATAAGTTGTTTGAAAGTTTTATTGGCTAAAAGAGACTCCAAAAAGGTCTCTTTTTTATAAAGATTACCTACCATATTGTTGGAAAACTTACAATCTGACCAACACGTGAAAATAAGAAAATAAGCTTATGTCCTAATTTAATTATTTAGAGACATATGTCTTTTAGGGTTTTTCCTTATTTGATTTGTTCCATTTTCCCTAGTCTAATAAAAGACTCAACTGAATATAAAATTTAAAAATAAAAATAAAAATAAAAACTCTCCAACTAAACCAATTGGGACATGTAAAATTGTAAAATTAAACAAGTTTCACTAACCCATCATGTATCATATACACTATATTAAAGTGGAAACTCAGTCAAGTTAAAACTGGATTCTAACCGGACTCCAATTTTGTGTCAAATATCTTTTTAATTTTTTCAATAACTTGATGCCAAGTGTCATTCTGATTGTTTAATAATTTAACGTCAAGTGTCTTTAGGTATTAATTAATTTACTCTAATTTCATGCAAAATCTCTTTTTAATTTTTTGTCAATTGTATATAAATTCAAATTCATGCATCTAATTCTTAGAAAATATAAAAAGTCTCTCTATCTCTCTCTCTCTCTCTCTCTCTCTCTCTTTATATATATATATACATATATATATATATATAACAGTCATCTGAACAGTTAACACCACCAACATGCATGGAAGGAAAAGATGAACTGATTTACAAAATAAAAGTCAAGAGTATACAGATTTAAGAATATATTTGATAGTAATTGGCGTCATCATCAACCATTGACGCCACTAACATGAAAAGTAATAATAATAATAATAATAATAATAATAATAATAATAATAATAATAATAATAATAACTAGTCGCAAAAACCCGTGCGATGCATCGGGATAGTTTTAAATCAAATGTTAACACATTTAGATTTAACCATCTCTCTAATTTCAATTATTGAAAGCTAAATTGACTCGATATAAGATGAAACATGTAATATTATGAAGTAATATTAAAAATGAGATAAATACGAGATATTATGAAGTAATATATTACAATAATCATAATATGCTTTTACATTTGGTTTAATAAGTATTACAAAAGAACATCGACGGGAATGCTACTAATTTTTTAATTAAAAATAAATAAAAATTGTATCCATAATAGAAGGACATAAAATATCATTCTTGTCCCAAAAGATGACACATAGATCACAGTTTTAAGCTCAAGCTCCTCCCAACAGTTTTTAATTTGCACATAAGTCCCAATACCATGTATTTTTGCTATGGCTTTTTTTTTTTTTTTTAATTTCATTTATTTCATGACTTCCACTAAATATTCATTGTATTCATAATATTTAAAAAACGTTGAAGTAGAGTTGTATCCTCAAATAACTAAATAAAGGAGTTTAATTCCTCTCTGTTTCAATTTAAAACCAAATTGTGCATAAAAGCAAAAAAATTTCCTTTGTTCCACTATGTCTTTAGTACCAAAATCACAAATCCATTAAAACCAACTTGTGCATAGAAAATCTTAGAGATTGAAAGACAACTTTAAAGTGTTTTTTGCATCTTCTTCCTTTGTTGCTTTGTAGCAATCCCTGAATATGCCCTTTTGTTTTCCTTGGGTACAGATGTTGGTGTGAGTTGCACATTGCTTTGAACATCAAGTTTCACCGATGTAAGCCTAGCAATAGAACAGGTTGAGGAATGTATTACAACATATACATCTTAAATATCATATTTGTAATTTTGCTAAATTAAAGAATACGTACTTCTGTCATTTTATCAAGCTAAATTGCTTTGTCAATTTCTTCAAAAGAGTCAAAAAGTTTCGTAATGGAGTAGAATTCCCATCCTTACTTGAGATTATAGTCATTTAGTTGTATTTTTCTTCTTAATTGAAGAAAAATATAGCATTCACATACTAACTTCAGAATTAAAAAAAAATAAAATAAAAATAAAAACATGATTATTTGATAGAATACAAATTGTACATAGAAGTAATTAAAACAATGGAAATCTTGAGATGAAACAATTAACCCAAACATAAAACCAAGTTTGAGATAACCAAGAAACTTAAATATGCAATCATATTCCAATTTCAAATTCTTTCTACAAACATATTACCAACAAATTGTACAGAATAAAGGAAAGACTGGTAAATACCCGACTTTCCTCGTCTTGTAGTTGTATTACCAAATAAGCCGGATATCAAAATGCTAAATCCTACCTGCAAAACAGTAAGAATCCAATTTTCAGCCAAGAAACATTAATAAAAGAGAAATAGTGCAGTACAGAAAGTTTGAAAGAGTGTAGTATAGTGCAGATTTTAATGAAACAGTGCAGTGTAGTACAAATTTTTCTTTTTTAATCTCCTTCATATCATCAAACAATTTGATTGTGAGAGCGGGAAGCTTACCCTCATAAAAAAAAAAAAAAAAAAAATGAGAACTCTTCCTATATATGTTATTTTCTTCAAGAATTAAATAGATTAGCATAAAATTTTTATGATTCTATCCAATGAAAAAACAATCACCGCATCACCATAGTTCTTCTTTGTTAGCTAACTTTAACTCATTTTTTCCATAGTGACCAGTAATTTATAGAGGCAAAGGAACCCGGATATTAAAAGCAAAAGCCTAAACTAAATCCTCTAATTGATTTAAGAATTCCATTTTGTTTTATGCGATTACTTTCGAGTTATAGTCATGTAGCCTTGCAAGTATTTGAATGTATCTTATCTAATAATGTATCTTAGCTAATCAATGTGTCGTTTGCATCATACCTTGCATGTCCATATGTTCATGTGTTTGAAGACAAAAATAATGTTGTTGAGCAATATAATATTCAATTTTGAAAAACTAAACAACACCGAAAAACTAACCTCAATGTACTCCACACCAATTTCACTAAGATTATCAAGAGTGTTGTGTAATGAAAGCAAGTTGATAACTCCACCTCTCTCAGTTTCCACCAAACAAATTCAAACCCATAGCTCGGTTTCCACACAAAAAAATTCAAATTGATTATCACCATTTTAATATCTATTTAAAATATTGAAGATGTAACTCACTTCAAAAAATATTATTGTCAAAACACACTACTAAACTCAATTACAAAGTTCCAAACCTAAGACTTATCTAAGCGTGTGCATAAACTCAATTACAGATACAAAAGAAACACAGCTAAAACAGCACATATTAAAATAATAAGCCAACAGTAAACTATTGAAGTTATAGAAACTAACAACTGTCACATAAAAAACTGAATAAATCCCTCTAAAATTACAAAACAGCTGACTTCACCATCTGTTGCAAATGCAATTCACAGAGTTCCATCTTTGGGGTAGCCCAAGACAACGAAGCCCCACATTCTACTACTGGTTATAACGTATCACACCACTTAATTCCAAGATACATCTTTCAATTTATGATACAGAAAAGAAAACAAAGCTCAATACAGAAAATTTTATCAACATATACTCAAAAACATTTTGCAAAAAATAGTAAATTGACCCAAAACCACCTACTCAAATCAATAATGCATTCACAAAAGAAAATTCCCAAGTATATGTATAATGGTGTTTTTTTAAAGGATTGAAAAGAAGTGGAGCAACTATTATGACAAAGAATTCCATTAGCGTAATCATATTTATAATGAAAGTGGCAGAACACAAAGTGCTTTAGAAAATACCAGGTATTGACACATAGATGGCTAAGAAAGTGAGTCCACTTAGAAGCACTCTGCTTCATGGAATAGGATATTCTCCAATTACTAATTCTCATGGCCCTTCAAACCACCCATGGAACAATGAATTTTAGACTTGAATTGGAAACATCAGAAGAAGTAAAGGGAAATCCATAAAGCTGGATTGTTTATATATATATATATATATATTCTATTGAGAGTGAAAGAAGACCAGCTATTTCAAGCATAAAAAAAAAAAAAAAAATCAAATTGATTATCGTCAAAACACATGAAACAAATCAAACAAAACACACCAAAAAATTCATTTGAATTTTCTCAAAAACGACCCTAGAAACCCAATCTTTACCGCCAATCTCTTCAATCAACAATAATTCCCACAATCACAATTCAAATAAGAAATACATACCCACTTAGACAACCATTGGTTTCTACTTAGAGAATTTTGTAGGGGGATTTCTGGAACTATGACAAATCAATCAGAAGGGCAAAAACTTAGTACCTGATCCCGAAATCAATGGCAAAAAAAAAAAAAAAAAAAAATCAATGAAAAAGGAAAGAAAAAAAGAAGACTCGCTTAATGAGGTTTTTTGAATCGCAAGGTAACAGGGTGGTGAGACCATTCTAAAACTACAATTTAATCAACTTCAAAGTAAATTAATTTGAAGTAAACAAAAGCGAGATCAAATCCTAAGTCATAATTCTGACATCAAATTGATTGAAAGCAAGCATAAATGCAAACCAACCACAGACTACCACTAAACAAATTCAAACTCATAGCTCAGTTTTCACACAAAAAATAAAATAAAATTGATTATCGTCAAAGCACAGTACTAAACTCAGTTATAGAGTTCCAAACCCAAACTCAATCAATTACAGATACAAAGAGAAACGCAGCTAAAACTACAATTTAATCAACTCTAGAATACAAAACAGTAAATCAATGAAGTCAGGGTAAAAAATCTTTAAAGGCTAAGAAAAAAGCTAAACTAAAAGCTAAGAAATCCAAACTAAAGGAATACCATACCTTTAACCCTACCGCAAAAACTAAAATTAACAACAATTTATAGCATAATAACATATTACCAGTAAATTTTATTTATTTCAATCAACCTAAACAAATAAAGACCAATAAAATTATGGTATATAACACCAATAACCCGAGAGGTCGAGGTCGAGTTCGTGTTGTGTTTTTAGGGAAAAGATGGAGAGGTTGAGAGAGAGTTGAAGAAAAAGCAGATATCTTCGATTTTGCACGGGTTCAACATTAATCAAAACCAATTATCCAAATACCTAAATTAAAGAGAATCAAACCAAATCCAAATACCTAAATCTAAGATAACAAAAATTAAAATACCTGCACTGGTAGCGGCTTTGGCGGTATATGACAGTGGTGGGAGGCTGGCACTTTTGGCCACTGAAGGAGTGAGAGAATGCCCATGGGATATAGTTTAGTGGTTTTGAGAATTGAGAGAGGCAGAGGCTAGAGAGAACGGCAAAAGAGAGAAAGGGTATAAAACCTAAAATAAAAAAGAAAAAGAAAATAGTGGTAGAATTGGGTTCCGGTTTATAAAACCTAAAATAAAAAAGGAAAATAAAATAGTGGTAGAATTGGGTTCCGGTTTTAAAAAGGTTTTATTATTATTATTATTTTTTTTTTAATATTGTACTGATGTGGAAAATTGTAGGAGCTTCAAAAGTTTCGGTTTTATATATATATATATATATATATATAGATGAGAAGGCTAGATAAAAAAAAAAAAAAAAAAAAAAAAAAGAGGTGTTAGAACATATGTGTTTCACATGTTAAGAACATATGTCATTCTTTTATGTAATTGGCTTATCCTTTGACAAAACGCACTTTACTTGTAATTGGGTAGATTTATGATGTGTTTAAATACTTCAAGAAACCTTGTTTCAAGATCAAGTATTGAAACCTTCAAGTCTATTCAAGAAAACAAGTTCAGAGTACAAAATCATTAAAGCTCGACAGTTGCATCTATCGAGCTTAAGGAAGCTGTTCTACATTCGGTGTGCTCGACACCGCCGATGACTTCTCGACACCTACTATCTATCGAGGTTTAAGATTTTCAGAATTCCAATCTGATTTTCTTGGGATCCGTGAATTTGTCTTTGGGCTTTCTTTTCTCCTAACCCTAGACATATAAAAGGATCAGTTTAAGGGTCGTCAAACAATTCACAAGTTGCATAAGCTTTGAGCAAACTCTATTCAAGCAAATTGTGACCGGAGAAGAAGTTCTTGCCATAGTTCATCTCTTTCTCTTGAAGAAGTTGCTATGTATGTGCACCGTAGGGTTTTGTGACCAAGTATCTTCTTGATCTTCATCGTGTGGATGAATGAAGAACTTTGCAACCAACAACCTTCTTAGTTGGTGATTGAAGTCGCGTACTAGGATCCACGCAATTGGTTAGTCATGTACTTGGGAGTCATGCATCGAAAGGGGAACTATCACTACAGAACAAGTCCAATTGGGTATTGGGGTAAGGGTTCACCGTAGGTTGGTAAAGTACTTGGATTCCTTTACTTGTAACCGCTTGTTGTGATAATAGTGGAATTTCGGAAGTGGTGACCTGAAAATCAGCCGATTGGGTTTTTGCCATTAGGTTTTCCTCATTCGTAAACAAATCACCGTGTTATTTATTTTCCGCTGCACATTTAGTTTATTGGTGATTTGTTTGTGCTACCACGCGTTTGCATGATAAATTGATTAATTAATAACTTGGCTAATTAATTAATTTCTATCACAAGGGGTCATTCAATTTGTGGCCTATCAAAAGGGAAATCTCTCTAGTAAATAAGGACAAAGTTTAGTTACAAAATTGTTTGTAGTCTAATGCTACAACCTTACTTAATTTTTTTTTTTTTTTTATTGAAGGTGAATTTTAACAAATCCACCATTGAATTATATTTTTTTCTTATATCCTTACATACTTGAAATTGTTTTAGAAAATTAAAAATTACTAACTATGTCATCAATAAATTATTTAAATTGCAAGTTTTTATAATTTAAAATTATGTATAAAATATAAACTTGTAGATCATATAGTAAATAGTATCGATTGACACAAAATTTGACATATATATTAAGAACCTAAGGAACATACAATTCAATGATTAGATTTTCAAAATATACGGTTTGCAAGGGCAAAGACTCCAAATCATGTAATGGGTCATGGGCCCCATCCAGGAACGATTAGCAATGTCCGAGGAGAGGAAATGGTTGCTAAAGGGATTTCCAACTTAGCTCGTGAGACAAGGGGGCATTTGGAGGATGGTCCGAGAAGGAATGCCTCCTCGGGGCGTGATGAGCATGGCTCAAACATGCACTCTGTCTACTAGAAGAAAACCCCCCAATAGGCATTAGCAATAGGGATGCGCCCCACAGACCCCGAAAGAAAGAAGGAAACGTAAAATATCCAAGGAGAGGCTGCTGCTACCGCATTAAATGCGTTGCGGCTACTTTTTCGCCGCATTAATGTGGAGAGGACTGTGAACAGTCTTTGCCTTGGCCACCATAACTCACGAAGGCTAAAAGGGGTGTCCAATGGGACAAGCACTCAAGTAAGGATCCGGATAATCAATAAGTGTAAGACCACAATAGCTTCAAGAGGACTATATAAGAGGGAGTCCCCATGAGGAAGGGAATGGAGAAAAAGAAAGAGAATCTTGTAGCAAAGTATAAACGACCATAATCTTCAAACAAGTGATCGACATATATTCATCTAACCTCCTCGGACTAAAGATCTATGGATGTTAACATGTCTTACTTGTGTTCAATCTGTTGCATAGCCCAATACTAACCGTTGTCCAACTTGCTAAGACCTAGTTCTACAACCCACTCTCTACAAATTTATTGTTTTGGGCTCCTTGGACCAAGACTCCATACCTCTTGGGCTTGGGCTCCAAATTGTGACCCTACAATTGGCGCCGTCGTAGGGGAGAGCTTGTGCCTCAACAAGTGCAACGATTAAATATGGTAGGATCAGTCCGTACCAAACGGAACCCTGAGACTCCCAAGCGTAGGACAACTTTCTTAACCTTGAATGGGAAAGAGATCAAGACAAGCGACGAGAGGGTAGTGTACATATCACCCATACGAGCGAGAAGCCATTCAAGGGGGAAAGGTCGTGTATCCCAAAAGCGGGATGATAACAAAGCTCTGAGAAGAGATTATCGACTTAAAGAGGAGGTTGCGTCGAGCGCGTGGAGGCGTCCCCCTCCGGCCCTAGACACCGGCGATGAAGAGGACAACGAATACAGGCAAAGGTCGAGAACTTCACCAAGTGAAACCTTCTCCTATGAGGAAGAGCAACATCATAAACGCGATCCACGAAGTCCGTCCTACAAGGGCCTAGTAAACGATGCCATGAGCAAAGCCCTGGATCGAATCTCCTAGTCACCCTTCACACGCAAGATAGAGGGGTGAACTTCCTCGCCCGATTCCATCAACCTACCTTCACCATATATAACGGTCGACGGACCTCGAGAGCACGTAAGTCAGTTCAACCGGATGATGGCCGTCCATTCCAAAGACGAAACTTTGATATGCAAAGTATTTCCATCTAGTGCGGGACCGATGGCGATGAGATGGTTCGACGGCCTCGGGCCGAACTCCATAAATTCCTTTAAGCGGCTAACCCAGGCCTTGAGCTCTCGCTTCATCACGAGCAGCAGGATTCCTCGACCTTTGGATTCCCTTCTGTCTTTATCCATGCGAGAAAGGGAGACCCTAAAGGCCTACTCGGATAGGTATTGGGAGATGTACAATGAGATAGAAGGCAATGTTGATGACATTGCCATCGGTACCTTCAAGAGAGGCATCGCAACCGAATGAATTTAAGAAAATCTTTGAATGGGAAACCGGTCACCAACTGCGCCACCTCATGGACCGAATCGACAAGTACAAGAAGGTCAAAGAGGACCAACAATTAGGTAAGGGTAAAGCGAAGGTTATCCCTCGGGAGAGGAGGGACTTGGTCGGACCGATTTAGCAATAACAATCGACCGAGGAGAGATTACCGAGCAACTCGGATCAACCGGTGCCCGGGCGGTCCACACTTTGTGTTCCGAGATCCAATACATCAGGTTCGAGAAAATCATGAATGAGCCATTCTTCAAATGGCCAAATAGGATGGCGGGAGACCCCACGAAATGCAAAAGAACCTATCGTCGATACCACCAAGAAGGGCACACCACCGAAGACCGCAGAAACTGAAAAACCACTTGGACCAATTTGGTCCAAAAGGGAAAATTGAGTCATCTCCTACATCATTCCAAAGTGGCCGACAAGAATAGGCGAATGTTGAGACACGGAGGGACACCTTGAGATCGCCTATCGGCACGATAAATGTCATTCTCGCGCTCTCCGAAGGAAGGACCGACTCTCATCCTTCCAAAGTAATGTCGGTAGCTCGACTTCCCACCGAGAGTGACGATCGGGAGTCTAAGAAGGCCAAAAGGATGGCCTCACCCATTCTCGGGCTTCTCGGACGAGGATAAGGTCGGAACCATCCAGCCCTACAATGATGCTCTAGTCATCACGCTCGAGGATTGGGGATATGATGTAAAGAGAGTGTTAGTCGATCGAGGGCAGGCGCTATGGAAGTAATGTACCCCGAACTATACAAGGGGTTGAATCTAAAACCCGAAGATTTAATGACATACGACTCCCCTCGGTAAGCTTCAAAGGGAAGACCATTACTCCAAAATGCTAGATCAAACCGCCCATACAAACAAGCTCGGACATAGTGGAAGTGGACTTCATAGTGGTGGACGATATTTACCCTACATGACCATTGTAGCTAGGCCTTGGCTTCATGCCCTAGGGGGTCATTTCTTCTACCCTACACGAGAAGGTGAAGTACTGTCGGAGGGTCGGGTCAAAGAAAAGCTAATTGATTTTCTTAGGGAAAATGTGGACATGTTTGCATAGGATGCTTACGAAGCCCCAGGGGTTGATCTGAACTTCATATGCCACCACCTTAACGATAACCCATCCGTTATGCCCAAGAAGCAACCCCCTTGGCGTCCGTCGAAAGAGCATGCTAATGCGGTAAAGGATGAGGTGATGAAACTCAAGAAAGCGGGGGCTATCAAAGAAGTTTCTTACCCCGAGTGGCTAGCCAATACCGTAGTGGTGAAGAAGAAGAGCAGAAAATGGCGAGTCTGTGTAGAATTCACGGACCTGAATAAGGCCTACCCAAAAGATCCCTTTCCTATGCCTTGGATAAATCGGTTGGTAGACGTAATCGCAGGACATCCTCGAATGAGCTTCTTAAACGCCTTTCAAGGATACCATCAAATACCCCGGGTCAGAGACGACCAAGAAAAGGCAGCTTTTGTCACCCCCATCGGAAACTACCACTATAAGGTGATGCCTTTTGGTTTGAAGAACGCCGGTTCCACCTACCGAGAGAATGATGACCAGGATATTTGAGTCTGCAGATGGGTAAGAAATTAAAGTCTACATAGATGACATGATGGTAAAAAGCAAATTGGTGTCCGAACATGTGAGAGACCTTAGCGACATCTTTGAAATCCCGAGAAGACACAAGCTGCGTCTCAACGCGTCTAAGTGTTCATTCGGGGTGGGATCGGGAAAGTTCTTAAGCTATATGGTGACCCACAGAGGTATCGAAGTTAGCCCCGACCAAATCGGGGCTATCCATAGCATGCACCTCCTCGGAATCCCAAGGAGGTCCAAAAGCTTACGGGCATGATTGTCGCTTTGAACCGCTTTATTTCTCGTTTGACGGATAGGTGTAGACCTTTCTTTTTCTTGTTGAATAAATGGAAAGGATTCGAATGGACCGAAGAATGTGCCTCGACCTTCCAAAGAGACTTAAAGAGTATTTGTCTCGCCACCAATCATGTCTAATCCTCGAGGCCGATGAAGTTTTGTTCGCTTACATTGTTGTGGCCCATCATGCAAGAAGCTTAGTGTTGATACGAATGGACAACGGCGTACAACGACCGATTTATTACGTAAGCAAGTCATTGCACAAGGTCGAGATTCGCTACCTTCCGCTAAAAAATGTCATCTTGGCAATTGTTCAAGCTACACGAAAGCTTCCCCATTATTTCCAAGCACACACAATCATTGTTCTAACCCAACTCCCGCTCAGGTCCATACTCTGGAGTGCCGATTACACAGGGAGAATTACTAAATAGGGCACAATTAAGGCCAAGTCCTCGCGGATCTAGTGGCTAAATTTGCTGAACCTTTATTAGAAGAAGAAGAAGTAATGCGAAGCATGGATGAAAAATCGGTTGGTGCAATCTCTCCGCAAGGGCCCACCTGTTGGAAAGTATACGTCGATGGCGCGGTAAATCAAATGGTCTCTAGGGTGGGACTGGTCTGATTTCCCCGAGGGGATTACCAATGAAAAATTGCTAAGACTAGGCTTCTCAACCACGAATAATAATGAAGCGAAATATGAAGCTTTGCTAGAAGGAACGTCCATGGTCGAGAAATTGGGCGGGAAACCGTAAACATGTTCTCGGACTCAAGACTTATTGTGGGTCAAATAAATGGGGAATTAGAGGCAAGAGATGAAAGAATGCAAGAGTACTTAGACCAAGCTAAACGCCTGCGGTCACATTTTGATTCTTTTAACCTACCGCACATATCTAAAAGTGGAAACACCCACGCCGATTCCTTGGCCACGCTGGCCACCTCCACGGCTCAACGTTTACCTTGGGTCATACTTGTGGAAGACTTACAGGCCCTTGGTGTTAAAGATAGGAGTGATCGATGTCCACAACGTTAGAGTGGGGCCTAGTTGGATGGACCCTTTGGTACTGTTTCTAAAAGAGGACACCTTACCCGAAGAGAAGAACGAAGCCGACAAGATTAGAAGAAAATCCTCTCGATTCACGGCTATCTCGAGGACTTGAAAGCGTATAAACGCTCATTTTTAGGACCATACTTGCTCTGCGTGCACCTTGACGCCACGTAACTTATCCTAGAGGAATTGCATGAAGGAATTTGCGAAAGCCATACAGGGAGCGGTCTTTATCCCATAGAGCCATAACCCAAGCTTATCTGGTGGCCAAACATGCAGAAAGAGGCGCACGAATACGTGAAGAAGTGCAACCAATGCCGAGGTTTGCACCAAATATACACCAACAGTGGGGATCCTCAATCCACTGTCCGGTACCTTTGGTCGTTTGCTCTATGGGGCTTGGATATCGAGGTCCATTTCCTAAAGCAGTGAGGGAACAAGAGATATCGCTCGTCGGCACTTATTATTTCACTAAATGGGTCGGGCTTGAACCCTCGGCAAATATCGGAGATATGGATGCTAAGAAGTTCGTGCTGGAGAAGCATTGTCACTAGGTTTGGAGTCCCTCATACCCTAATCTCGGACAATGGTCTTGAGTTCGATAGTAAGGCTTTCAAAAGGAACTGCGGCGGATTGGGAATTGCGAATAGATACTCCACACCGGCCTACCCCTGTGGGGATGGGCGGGGCCGAAGCGGTTAACAAGGTCATAGTAAACGGGCTAAAGAAGAGCTTAGATGGTGTGAAGGAAGATAGGTGGAAGAGTCGCCACATGTCCACGTGCACGTGTCGAACCACACCCCGAGATCAAGAGGAGACCCCCTTTTCGATGACCTATGGGGCCGAGGTGGTGTCATTCCGCTAGAAACAAACTTTCCAACACCGAAAAAACCAGCTCATTCTGTCCCGGTGGCAACAAGGAGTTGTTGGAGAAGAGTTTAGACCTTATTGAGGAAAGAAGGGAAAGGGAAATCGTCAACTCGCTTTGCTACCAACACAAGCTTAAGCAAGGTTATGACGCCAAGGTAAAGCTAAGGCCATTAGCACACAGAACCTGGTATTAAGGAAGGTTAAGGCCTTCGCAAAAAATCCCGCATGGGGAAAGCTCGGACCAAATTAGGAAGGGCCATATCGTATCACTTGATGCTTGACATAAGGGCATACTTTTAGAAGATTTGGATAAGCATATAGTACCATGCCTTTGGAATGTAAACAACCTGAAAATGTACTATTATTAATGAAAGTTCTCACTCTTGATATACCCTTCTATTGCGAAAAGCCTTTGCGCTACTTATTTTTCATTTATCGGTCAAGTATTAAACAGAACCTAAGTCTGCGTAGCTCCTCGGACCACGGGCTTAGGGAAATTAATCACTTCATATTTTTACCCAAGTATAAACAAAACCTAAGTCTGCGTGGCTTCTCTAACCACAAGCTTAGGGAAATTAATCATTTCGTATTTTTTTCCCAAGTATTAAAACGGTAACCTAAGTCCTGCATGGCTCCTTGGACCACAAGTTTAAGGGAAATTAATCATTCCATATTTTTACCCAAGTATTAAACAAAACCTAAGTCTTGCGTGGCTCCTTGGACCACGAGACTTAGGGGAAATTAATTACTTCGTATTTTTACCCAAGTATTAAACAGAACCTAAGTCTGCGTGGCTCTTGAACCACGGACTCGGGGAAATTAATCACCGTATTTTTACCCAACTATTAAATAGAACCTAAGTCTGCGTGGCTCCTCGGACCACAGGCTTAGGGAAATTAATCATTCCGTATTTTTACCCAAGTATTAAATAAAACCTAAGTCTGCGTGACTCCACGGACCACGAGGCTTAGAAGAAATTAATCACTCCGTATTTTTACCCAAGTATTAAACGAGAACCTAAGTCTGCGTAGCTCCTCGGACCATAGGCTTAGGGAAATTAATCACTCCGTATTTTCCCAAGTATTAAACGCAGAACCTAAGTCTTGCGTGGCTCCTCGGACCACGAGGCTTAGGGGAAATTAATCACTCCGTATTTTTACCCAAGTATTAAGCAGGAACATAAGCCCTACGTGGCTCCTCGGACCGCAGCTTAGGGGGAAATTAATCACTCCGTGTTTTTACCCAAGTATTAAACAGAACCTAAGTCTGCGTGGCTCCTCGGACTACGGGCTCGGGGAAAATTAATCACTCCATATTTTTATACAAGTATTAAACAAAACCTAAGTCTTGCGTGGCTAGGCTCGGGGAAAATTAATCACTCCATATCTTTATACAAGTATTAAAGAACCTAGGTCTGCGTGGCCTCGGACTACAAGGCTTAAGGGGAAATTAATTACTCGAAAGAACACAAGACACCAGGGAAGAATCTTTTCTCTTGTTCATACTTAGCTATATTACTTGAACTACAAATAATGAATTACCATTAGAAATCTAGCAACACAAATCGAATTCATTCATGACGACAATAAAGTTAAAACAAGTAAAAATAAAGACCAAAGAAGAAGAAATTATATCATTCATTAAACTCAAAGGAAAGTTGTCTTACGGACATTGGCAAAAGCCAAGGAAATGAAAGACAGAATGAAACAATTACAAAAAAAAAAAAAAAAAAAAAACCCTACACCTAAAGTTCTAGGCTTTAACGTTGATTAGGCTTTTTACGGGGTCATCGACCTCGGGACGATAATCTTTGGCTTTGGATTTAGATTCGGCATCCTTGGCCCGCGAGACAACATCTACGATTGTGAGGGTGTCCTCGGATGACTTATCCACCGGTGGTGAGCCTCCTCATCCACACCTTTCCCCCTGGGAACGATGGGATCAAGAACTGCGAGTTGGGGCGGAAAGGAGCTTCTTAGGAGGATCGAATCGGGAATCTCTCGAATATCCTCGGGAAGAAGATATTCTCGATCCTCCTAAGCTCGGAGTCTGCGGGGAACTCCCGCCCGGTCCATTGCTACTCCCCAGACTCGGTGCGTAGTCCACGCAAACCACAACCACCTCCTCGGTCAGCCCGGCCTCGGTGTCCTTCACCCCACGCTCGTAAAGGCGCACGAGCCTCACCTGCCTCCCTAGCCACCCGAGCCGCCTCCTTAGATTGTGCAAGCTGCGCCTTGAGGTCCGGGGCTGTTTGCTTCTCGATGGCGGGTTTATTTCCGTTAAGTGTAGTGCTAGCGCATGTCCTCGCCTGCCTCTTTGTGTTCTTAAAGCCCACTTCAGCTGTCACAGGCCTTAATAGCCTCTTTGATCTTCTCATTTAGGTTCTCTTTTTCCAGCCTAAGGGCATCGATGACTTTCACAACTACGAGGCGAGAGGCGAACCTCGAACCGTTCACTTCCTCTCGGGAATTCTTCACCCACTCCTCGGCCACGAGATTTGTTGGGTAACCTACATAAAAGTAATGAAAGAATCATCAAAACGTAGACGACAAATAGATGAACATAGAATCGGGAACCTCGAACAATGGAGAGTCTTCGTTTTACCATGGCGAAATCCTCTTCAATGACATGAAGAGGTCCGGTTGCCTCGTAATCCGGAGCCCGTCCATGTCAAGAGGCAAGAGAAGGGGCTGCTGCGAGTCTTAGCAAGATATGACGCTTTGCCCTGCTGGGACTCCTAAGGGGTAACGTCCCTAGGGATGGGAGCGCCGTCCAATTCGAGCCAAGGGAGACCAAGTGCGCTGCCCCTCTCCTATGTGCTTGACCTCATCTCATTGTCTAAGTACTATAAGCATCAAATTGGACCAATTCCACTATTTTGAAAGAAACATTCTTTTAATTCTTTCACACCATCACTCACGGTGAGTTGCGATTCACTCTTATTAAATCCTCCACAAAGACAAGACAAAAGAAGGACGGTGCCTAGTCCTTTCCTACTTAAAAGAATTCCATTATGCTCCCCACGTCTAAAGAAAAAAATATATAAATTACATTATAAACATGAAAAATTTCACAACACATAGAGTTATTGGGTGTAGCATCTACCAACTATTTTAAATTGTGTATGAGTAATGATAGAGGACACATAGTTTCTCATAACTTTGTGCCACAACTCAAATCACGTGACGAGTTGTGATTACTAAATGTGTGATGGTAGGTCATCTAGGAACACACTTTTGTCAATCACAACTGGCCATGTGGCGAGTTGTGGGCCTTATGGCACAGAGTTGTG
This sequence comes from Quercus dentata, assembly GCA_028216015.1. Taxonomy (NCBI): domain Eukaryota; kingdom Viridiplantae; phylum Streptophyta; class Magnoliopsida; order Fagales; family Fagaceae; genus Quercus; species Quercus dentata. The sequence continues at coordinate 82,434,303 of CP116445.1, read as the reverse complement.
TCTCTAACATTACTTATTGTGTATTATTGTGTGTACGTGCCGGCATTTTTTTTTTTTTTTTACCATTTTTAAGTTGATTAATTTTAATTGGATTTTATTTATATTTATCATTGACATTTTTTATTTTATTTTTATTTTTTTGATAAACTTGACATTTTTACATATTATTAGCAACTTGTGGATTTGACTCTTTGTGAAATTTTTCATTCCTCACTTATAGTTAACAAAAAGAAGTTTATGAGATCTGAAATTTTCACTTTCTCTCTCTCTATCTTTGTATTGAGTGGATTGGATGAGTTTGAAAGCTCTAAAATGTGTGAAAACACAAGAGCTATTTAGACCCCCAAATTAAAATTACAAGCGCAATTGATTTTACTCTAACTTATACTAAGTGCGGAATAGAGTAAATGCGAGTGGATAAACAAACAAACTACTTTAATCCATATTCATAATAACACAGCAGTAAAATGAATGGAAAAAGAGTAGGGAAGAAGGATGCAAACACAAAGACAACACAAATGTGTTATCGAAGAGGAAACCGAAGTCCTCGACGTAAAACCTCTCCGCCACCCTCCAGCGGTAAATAATCCACTAAAGAATGAAGTTGTGATACATGAATAGCAGAAGACCCCCAAGCCTAATCTACCCAATGTACCTAAGCCCTCCAAGCTTGTTGCTCCAACGAGGTTACGCGAACTTTTGTCTTCTCTAGCTTAGGATCCGCTATAGCCCATAGCATCAACCATGCCTCACCGGCTTCTTTTAGCAATTCCCCAAAGCTTCCCAAGCTCTAAAACACTCTCTACACTCTAAATAGGTGTGGGTTGTATTTGGGTACAAATCTCCTCTCAAGGTATGGCAATGGGAGAAGGATGGAGAAGATGCTACAATGATTTTCACTAAGGATGAGTAGCTCTCTCTCAAAAAGATGGGTGTGTGTGTTGTAAAAAACCTATCTAGGGTTTTTCACTTGAATGGCCTCCTTTATATTTGTGGGTAATGAGGGTATATATAGTATGGGTGAAGGGTAAGAAAGTCACTCTTTAAAATCCTCGGCAGAATATTTTGCGATTACCTCGCGGGAAGGCCTTACCCACGAGACACTCGAAACCCGACAACCTGGCATGACTCTTGAGCTTCTAGTCATGTGCTTCTCACATGTCCTTTTCGCGAGAACTCTTCTTGCAAACTTCTCGCGAGGTAGTTGCGAAATGCATTGACTCTTCAATTAAGCTTGAGTCTTCACCAACTTAATACTAAACCTAATACAATAAAATCCCACAAAATACAAGGAAACAAATTAAAGCAATTACAACACTTTTTGTCATGAAATAAAGCCAACATAAAATATAGTTGTAAATCACAACTTTAAAGAGTTGAATTATGAGAGAATGTGAAATTTTCTATGGTACTTGATGGTGCATGTAGAGAGGCTCGGAAGCTAATGACCATTTCTTCTAAGGTCGACATGTTGAGGAAATTAATGGCTCTTGCTAACAAGCTAGATCCTCGATTTGGAAACAACATCATTCCCAAAATTGTTGAATTCTTAACTTACTAAAATGGTACTATTTAGCTATGATTGATGGATAATGAGTAATTAATATACCTTCATTTTTATTATCTTTGCCTATCATTTATATCTCATTAATCTTCGTGAAAAAATTTATGTTAGACTTTTCTTTTCATTTCTTTGAAAAGTTATGTTGGACCTTGGTGCACCTTTTTTTTTTTTTTTTTTGGTATTTTTTATCAACTGTGATATACATGACCACCACTGTATACAAATTCTAGTTTAATGAAATAAACTTTCTATTAATAATAATTATTATTATTATAAAGCTTTTATATTGATAATTAAAAGGTCTAGTTTTTGTCGATTTATTTGTCTCAAAGAATCTTTTATTGTTATACTTGTTGGGGTTTGTTAAGCATCTTTGACTCCGTTAATCATTAGTCTTGTAATCATTACCTCACCGGGTTGGTGGAATTTTCATTATCCAATGTACTCTCTTTTACCATACTTGGGAAATGTTAATCAAAGTTTTAGGAACTATTTTTAGAAACATTTTATTGGAAGAATGATAAAATAATAAATGTTGTTGACATTTTTTTCTAATGCAAGTGATGTCAAAATTTTTCTATTATTATTTATTAACCATTACCCTAAGTACATCCGTTAACATAACCATATTTTTAATTAATGTTGTTCATATATACAAGGCCTAGGGGTGGAGGAAACATAGAAGATGGGTTATAATTTTTCAAAGTTTAATAGTAGTAGAAAAGAAGAAATGATGAACCTTTTTCTTTTTCTTTTTAGAGCCCTTCATCTTTCATTCTCTCGTTAATGAAACTTCATAAGGGAAAAATTATAGAGAAAATTATATGTACAAGTTGTTAGGACATATGTGTTTCATTTGTTAGGAACATATGTCATTATTTTATGTAATTGGCTTATCCTTTGACAAAACGTACTTTACTTGTAATTTGGTAGATCTAGGATGTGTTTAACACTTTAAGAAACATGTTGTTCAAGTCTAGTATTAAAGCCATGAAGATTAGACCAAGAAACAAGTGAAGAAAAGTTGTTCATTAAAGATGGATAGATAGCTCAACTTTTTGTAGAGAGATAGCTCATGACTACTCGATAGTTGGTGGATTGATCGAGAAAGCTTCTGTCTCCTTAACAGCTCTCGATAGCTTCTCGATAGCTATATCATCGAGGTTTAAAGCTCAACACCGCTATCTATCGAGGTTACGCAAACAGAATTTTTAGTTCGATTTGTGGGCCAACTTTTGTATTTGTGTAGGGTTTCTTTTTCTCACAACCCTAGACCTATATAAAGCTTATTTTAGAGGCCGTCACATAAGTGAATACAAGGAGAATGAATGCAAAAGGTGACCAATGCCTTGTTCTCTACGGAAATAAGCTACTGCGTTTTTGCGCCTTTAAGGTTTTGTAACCAAGTGCTTCTTGATCTTCATTGTTGATGAAGTAAAGAACTTTGCAGCCAACAATCTTCTTCTAATTGGTGATTAAGTCGCAGATCGGGATCCGCGCGAATTAGTTAGTCACATCGGGATTCATGCATCAAAGGGTGGCATTCATATATTGAAGAGTTCGTGAGGTTCGAAGCAATAGAAGGTTTCACTGTGTAAGTTCATCTACGGGGATTGTAGAGTCTAGGGACAAAGGTTTTGTACTAGATCTGAAACTTCTCTTTACTATAGTGGATTGCTTTTTGGGAAGGTTTACCCCTAGGTTTTTTACTGTGAAACTGGTTGGTTTCATTGGTTTTCCTGGGTTATCATATCTTGTCTTATTTATTTTTCCGCTGCATAATTTTGACATGATATTGATGTTTGTTTGTTTTAACAAGTTTTATTGATAATAAATCTAATTAACAACTTGGATTTAAAACTTGTTAATTCTATCAACCGGTCTAAATTTCCCAACAAGTGGTATCGAGGCGGGTACACTACGATTGGATTAATTTTCTGAGTGTGATCCTTGACCCCGGTTGTCATGGATCGTGGAAAATCTCTTTTGATTCCTCCTTTATTTGATGGAACTAATTATGCGTCTTGGAAAGTTCGTATGAAAGTTTTTTTGCAGGCTCTAGGTGAACAAGTATGGCAAGCTATTGAAGTTAGCTGGATTAAGCCAAAGGAAGCATCGGTGGATTGGGATGATGCAAGAATCATAGTGGCAAATTTCAACAGAGGGGCCTTGAATGCATTGTTTTGTGGGGTGACCAATGAGGAATTCAAGAAAATATCATCCACAAAAGTTGCCAAGGAAGCATGGACCATTCTTGAAACCACCTATGAAGGTACTAAGGCAAAGAAGAGTGTGAAGCTTCAAAGACTCACTAGTTGTTTTGAAGAAATAAGGATGGAGGAGGATGAGACTTTTGATGAGTTCTATGCTAAACTCAAGGATATTGTGAATTGTGCTTTCAATCTTGGAGAATGTATTTTGAGAATCCAAAATTGTTAGGAAAATCCTTAGGTCCTTACCGAAAGATTCCATGCCAAGATCACGCCATTGAAGAAGTGAAGGATATTGATCAAATTCCTTTGATCGGAGCTTGTAGGGAACCTTCAAACCTATGAGATGGAATTAGGCTTAATGGGAAAAGGTGGAAAGAGTAAAAACTTGGCTCTTAAGGGTATAGAGGAAGAGATTGAGGACTTTGAAGATGAAGATGAATGTGAAGATGAAGATGAAGATGAAGATGAAGATGAAGATGAGGATGAGGATCTAACTTTCATAACTAATGAGATTATCAAGCTTCTTTAGTTTAGGAAAAAGGATAAGGGCAAACATCCTAGAAATCAAATACTCTAGGAAGAGCAAGAATGAGAAACCCTCATCCAATGCCATGAGTGCAAAGGTTTTGTCATATGAGGATAGAGTGTCCAAACTACCTCATGAAGGAAAAGACCAAAGAGTCCAAAGATAAAGGGTTGGTTGCTACTTAGAGTGACACTGAGAATGACTCTTCGATGAGTATGTGGATGAATGTCGTCACATTATAGCATTTTTGGCTCAAGCGATAAGGTGATTGTGGAGAGTGCTAATGACGGTGAGGATTCTTTTGATGATGAAGTCCCCAAAAAGATGACCCCCGGGCGATGATAAGCTATGCACTTTGAATTTATAAAGTCTAAAAAGACTTCTCATCTTTGTAGAAAAGAGCTTAATGAGGTAAAAACTGAAAAGTTGATCCGTTAGTCAAACTAGATAAGACTACAAGGTTAGTTGAGACTCTTGTTGTGGAGAACACCTCATTAGAAGAGAAGGTCAAGAATCTTGAAGTTGAGTTTAATCAAGCTAGAACTCAAATAGAGAGGATGTCTAGTGCAAAGCTTGATGAGGTCTTGAGTGCTCAAAAGCCTAGTTACGATAAGGCGGCTTAGGCTATGTTGTTTCCAGACCCCTCCTCTTCCACAACCACGGATTAAGAACTGTCTTTGTGCCCTAATTGGAGAAAGGTAATAAAGGTATGAAATCCAAAACTGATTTGGCTAATTCTAAATCCTTTGTTAGACCTCATGTTTGTCACCATTGTGGTGTTTCTGGACACATTCGTCCTAATTGCTTTAAGTTGTATCCTCATAAGCAATTGTCCAAACGGTCACAATTTTCCTCTCAAGGACCTACACCTTTGTTTGGAGAGTTATTAAAAGCTTTGAGCCTTTTAACTCAATTTCGTGTGAATTTTAATTCTTCTATGTCCTTTAGTAGACATACTAGCACACGTGCCTTTTCATCTTCATGACCAAAGACTCGTCTTTGTGTGGGTGAGAAAGGAGCCTAAGACTTAATTAATTCTTTTTTGTTTGTCATCTACTTTAATTCTTTCTATCTAAAGTAGGACTCTTTGTGCTTGATTTCTTATCTGCTTTTGGAATCATGCTTTCATGCATTTGCATCTTTCTTTCATGCCTTCATGTTGTTTGTCATTTTTGTTTGATTGTTTATTGTTTTTTTTTTTTTTTTTTTTTTTAAATTAAAAGATTAGAAAAATACAAAAACAGTGTGTGTTTGTGTACATTGGTACTTATGTACCTTGGATGGCCATTGAAACAAAGTCTTCTAAATTTTGTATCATTTGTAGCTTAGATGAGCATCTCTATGCACAACTAAGCAAGTGAGCTTTGTGGCTCGTGTTTGTGATGAGTGCGATTAAGTTGTCTTTTAAACTTAATATGCATATCACTCTTTTTTGAGAAGGACTAAAAATACTGAGAGAAAGGCATAAATAACCATCTCACCACTATTACCCGTCAATCATAATATGACACATGTATGCTTTCGGCATAGCAAAAGTGTAGTGTCAATGACATTTATGTGCTTAGGCATAGCAAAATTTGAATGTCAAATATCATTGGGTATTTCTTTTCTCTCTTTTATAAGCTCATGCATGATATGCTTAAAAGAAAAATATGCAAAGAAAAATCAAAAGCAAAAAGATAAAAAAATGCTTTAAAAATGATTGCAAGCGTGTATTCTAGGAGATGTGGGAGTTATAGGATGTACCTCAAAGGTGATAGTCTCCATCAAGTAGTTATGATTGTATGTGAGTTAAAGTGATTTTTTCATATCTCAAATCGTCATAACATGCATACACTTATGCAATCTTGCGATATTTTTCACACACAACACGCAATATTCTTTGCAATTCTTGATACATGTGCGGTACAATGTGATTTGGTCATCACAAAGTTTTACATGTGTTAATGTATGCTCACTAAACTGTCTTGACTTGTTTCCTAAAATATAAAATTGGTTAGACTTGTTTAGTGTGTGTGTGTGTGTGTGTGTTTTGTATCTTTCTATTATCTTGTCATCCATAGCATCTTATTTCATTACATTCATGCATTTTTTTTGGATTCTTTGTGCCCCCTTGATCATTTTTTATCATCTTTATGTTTCTCGAGTGAAGCTTTATAGCTTCTTATACCCTTTGTCAATCATGACAAAAAGGGGGAGAATTTGTGGAGAATATGGGATTTTTTTTAGATTCTACATGTTAGGGGAAATACATTCCTTTGTAAGGGGGAGATGTGTTTCATCTTGTTAGGGAGTGCTTACTTCCTTCTTCTTGTACCTTGGGTCTTGTGACCATTTTGACATACATTTACTTATCTCCATATTTATGTTGATGTATGTTCTTCTTCACCCTACCTCTACATGTGTTGTTTCTTTTCTATCTTTATACACATGTTTCTTTACTTGTATGCAATCTATTATTTATGTTTCACACAAAGATGCCTTGATGAGTTTTGTTTAAAGTGTTTAAGAAATACGAGTTGTCAAAGTCTACTTGCCATAAACTCTTTTCTTGCAAAGTTTTTCAAGAGTTTGTGTTAGGATAGATTTTATTGTATTCAACAAGTGAATATGAGTTGAGTGATTTATGACTTCTCTCATATGTTCATTTATTTGTTGTGGTTTTGTCACGGATTACCAAAGGGGGAGATTGTTAGGACATATGTGTTTCACTTGTTAGGAACATGTGTCATTATTTTATGCGGCTTATCTTTTGACAAAACACATTTTACTTGTAATTGGATAGATCTAGGATGTGTTTAATACTTCCAAGAAACATGTTTGTTCAAGTCTAGTATTAAAGCTATGAAGATTGGACCAAGAAACAAGTGAAGAAAAGTCGTTTATTAAAGTTGGACAGATAGCTCGACACTGCGGATGAGATAGCTCGGACAGTGCTCGATAGTCGTGGTGGATCGATCGAGAAAACTTGTCTCCTCAACTCCTCGATAGCTTCTCAATGGTACATGTCATCGGTCGAGGTTTTAAAGCTCGACACCTGCTATCTATCGAGGTTCTAAATCGAGAATTTTCAAATCGATTTGTGGGCCGTGCTTTTTGTATTTGTGTAGGGTTTCTTTTCTCACGACCTAGACCTATATAAAGCTTATTTTAGAGGCCGTCGAGTGAATACAAGGAGAACAAATGCAAAAAGGTGACCGATGCCTTATTCTCTCTCCTGAAAGAAGCACGCGTTTTGCGCCTTAGGGTTTTGTAACCAAGTGCTTCTTGATCTTCATTGTTGATGAAGTTTTTAGATTCTAAAGATTAGGATTTTATGTATTTAGAACTCTAATGTGTAATGTTGGCAAACCATGATAAAAACAATGTGTTTAGAAGTGTTTAAAGCAAGCTCAAAGTTGTGTGTCAATGTAAAGTTGAATCGAGTTTAAAGTGTGAGCTCTTAACGTGGCTTTGGCTGGCTCGATCGATCAAGCTTAGGCCTGACTGATCAAGCTTCGAGCCATTGCTTTTGCAAATTCGTCAACTCAGCCCTATTTGTTTTAAAACGTTTTTAGGGTTTCTTATTTGTCCTAAGTATAAAAGGCAAACCCTAGCCACGTTTTTAGTGTTTGCTCATATTGGTTTGTGTAAATCTCTTGTGAGATCTAGAGGAGCTTTCCTTTACACAAACTTAGGGTTTTCAAGGAGGAGATAATTTCTACACCTTGATGATCAATTCGATTCTTTGCCATTAAAGCTTAAAGACTACACAAGCGGGTGTGCTTAGGCGGTGGGAATCCAAGAAAGAAGGAGTTCGTGGATTCGGAGCTTGACGTGGTCGTGTCGATGTAAGTTCCTCTTGGTTGGTAGCAATAAGAAGTCGGCGTGGGGGGCTTGTAAGTCTTATTGTATGAACTTGATTCTTTTTCAAGTGGATTCAAGTTTACCTTGAGGATAGCTAAGTTAAATCCTCCCAGGTTTTTACCGGGTTTGGTTTTCTGGGTGATCATATCTTGTGTTATTTATCTTTCATTGTTTTGCATGATTTGATCTTTATTATTGTGATAACCTAGACTTGTTTAATTGGACTAAGTAACAACTTGGCTAATTACCTAGGTTTAATCAATTGTTTAAGGTCTAAAAACCAACAAGTGGTATCGAAGCGGGTTGCTCTTTTGTTTTAGATCTTTTGATCTAAGAGCCGATCCTTGACCCCTATTGTCATGGATAATTTGAAGTGTCTTTCGATCATGTTTCCGCTCATGCTCGTTTGATTTTATTGATGCCTATGAAAACTCTTCGTAAGGGAATTATTGAAATCTATGAAAATTTTAAGAAATTCAAGGAAGAGTTAAAATTGGCTAATCTTGAAAAAGAAGAATTGATTGTTAGATTAGAGGAATCTAATAAAAAGAATGAATTTTGAGAAATCAAATTTTCTCTCAAGATGAGAAGATGAAAAGCTTGGAACAAGAGTTAGTTGAATCTAAAGCTAAAATTGAAAATTTGACTAGTACCAAAGTTCTTGTTGATATGAAGTGTTTTACATTTCTCTTAAGCCTAAAATTGAGAAGAAAGTTTATATCCCTCCTTTCAAGAGGAATAATAAAGAAAAGGCTTATTTTATTTAGGTTAGACAAAGGCAAAAGTTCTCGATATTAGACTGATGTTTCTAAAACCTATGTCTAAACATACTGTTAGAGAGCATAATAAATCTGTTTTGCTTACTTGTCACCTTTGTGGTGTTGTTGGTCATATTAGACCAAATTGTTCTTTGTTAAGGTAAAAACCAAATGTGTGGAAGACTTGTTATTAGAATCTTGATGTTCCTAAATTTGTTCCCTGTTTGTCACTTTTGTAGTGTCTCGGTCACATTTGTCCTAATTGTCATAAATCAAATTTAAGCATTCTATGTTTCGGTCTAGGATTTGTGATGATATTTCTCTTGCCATAAGTCCATATAAATTGTTTCATATTCTTTTGAAAAATTTGAGCTTGTTGGCTTGTGAAAGGAATTTGCGTGGATTTTAGTCTTTCAAGATTGGTGTAATCCTCAAATACACTCGCTTCACATGGATTTTCACCTACAAAGCCGAAGACTCGTGCTAGATGGGTGAAAAGATTCTCTAAGGTGAGTGTTTTATTGAACTTTTCCTTGATTTAATTCTTTCAATTGTTTGTGGACATGTTTTGTTTTTTTTTTTTGTTTTTTTTTTTTTAAAAAAAAAATCCAAAACATTGAAAAAATTTCAAAAGACAAAAATATTTTATTTTGTGTCTTGTTTTATTTGTTTTGAAGATTACATGAATTATGATATCTCTCTTGATTTAGAACATGCTTGACATTGTGGAGAAACTTGAATAGTATGTGTTAAATAAGTGCTAAGCTATTTCGATTTTGTGTGAGTATGTACTAGTTTGTACATGTACTCATGGGTTAATTAAGAAATTGATATTTCTTATTTGTGTACCCTCTATAGCTTAGTTAAGCATTGTCATGCATTGCATTTGCATTGTTCATTTAACATAATGTGTGTTTTTTTGTTTTGGTCATAAATTTTTAAAACCAAAAAAAGATTTTTGTTTTTCACATCTTGGATTTATAATCAAGGATTGACCATATTATCTTTACATAACAAGTTTATGTACCTTGTTTAGCTTTGATGAGCTTATTTATTGCACTTTACTAGTTGAAACTTTGTAGTGCATGTTGTGGGAAAGATATTTATAGTTTTGATCACTTTGTGTTGATCTTGAAGTCACATGTCTTTGGTATTGGACTTGAACCTTTAAGAAAAGCATAAATAACCATCTCACCACTATTCACTAGCCAATCATAAACACCTTAATGCATATCGTGAAGATAGTGCTTTCGAAAAAGTGTAGCACATGCACACAAAAGAACATAAGGTGTAGCCTGATTATAAATGCTAAAATTGGTGTGTACTATTAGGCTTGATGCCAAAATCACATAATTAAAATTATCCCTAACCTTTTTAATAAGTTTCTGAATGAATTAAAATTGGTGTGTATATTATGAGGCATAATTCAAGAAACTTACATGATTGCAAGTTTATGATCTAATAGATGTGGGAGTTATATGATATAACTCTTTAGGTGATAGTCTCTTTCAAATTCTATGTGATAAATTTTGTAGACATTATGATTGATTTCTATTTACATATCACCTCACATGTATCTCAAGTTTTGCTAGTTGCACACACAAGTTACTCTTTACTAAACTTGGTACATTATATTGTGTGTGATCTTGTTGTGGCCATCCAAGATTAAAGTTCTTGATTTTGATGCAAAAATGTCTTAATGTTTGAGTTTTTAGGACAATTGGTTTGAAAATCTTGTTTTTTGGAAGATCCAGGTTGAATTCAAGTGTTTTTTTTTTTTTTTAAAAAAACTTTTTAATCTCATACTCATGCATTTCATTCATGAATATTGTGCTTTGAGGTTTTGCATTAAATTGCCTGCATTTTTTCAAAATTTGATTTTTTCCATGCATCATTTATGTTTAGGATTCACATGCATTGCATTGATTTTGTATCCATCTTGCGATTTGCGATCATATCTCTCATTGTTTTCACATAACATGGCATACACTTTGCTACATTGGGTACTCAACTTGATCAAAAAAATTGATTGATTAATTTTTGAGCTATGTACTTTCTAGTATATGCTTTTTTATGTGTGAATTTTAGAAAATTTTTTTCTTAAGAGATATGATGGATAATCAATGTGCAAATATTTTCTCTACTCATGCAATTGTTTATAGGTCACATAGTGCCATGTTTGCATTTATTGAAAGAGAATATTTTTCTTCCGTGTATCCTCAACTTAGTTTTTAAACTTGGTTTGTGTCTTTTTTTATCCCCACTCCTTTATTTTTTCCCCAAAATTGTTTTCCCAAAACTTGTTTTGTTTTTCCTATTTTTAGGGGCTTGTTTTTTAACCTTTGTTGTTCATAGGGGGAGTTGTCTCTATTTCTTATAGAGTTGAATTGTTTTGTGTTCCTTCTTTCTCTATTTTCTCTTACTCTTGTTAGTATGTTTTCTGTCAACTCTTTGTTGTGAGTTGTCTTTGTCAATACGTGACAAAAAGGGAGAAGATTTAGATTAAAATGTGTGGAAAATACAAGAATATTACATTTTATGGGGAGTTAACATTGAGTTAACATTGTTTTTGATGTATCTAATTTAGGGGAGAGTTAGATTGCATATTTGTTGATTTCTTGTTTTTGTTTTTCTGTCACACATGCGGTTATGCATTTTGTTTAGTGTTTTAGAAATATACAAAGTTGATTCAATTGAGTTGTTGTCTACACTTGCAACTCGATGGATAGTAGTTAGGATTGAATTTGGTTTATGAGCATTATTTTGTAAAGGGCTTTTCATTTTGTAAACTTTGAGCTTCTAAGTTGTGTTTTGTCACGGATTGCCAAAGGGGAGTTTGTTAGGTTCTAAAGATTAGGATTTTATGTATTTAGAACTCTAATGTGTAATGTTGGCAAACCATGATCAAAACAATGTGTTTAGAAGTATTTAAAACTAGCTCAAAGTTGTGTGTCAATGTAAAGTTGGAATCGAGTTTAAAACAGGAAGCACTGTGGCTTTCGGCCTGGCTCGATCGATCGAAGCTTAGGCTCGATCGATCGAAGCTCAAGTAGATTGCTTTTCTGCAGATTCGTCCAACTCAAATCTATTTGTTTTAAAACGTTTTTAGGGTTTCTTATTTGTCCTAAGTATAAAAGGCAAACCCTAGCCACGTTTTAGTGTTGCTCATATTGCGGTTTGTGTAAATCTCTTGTGAGATCTAGAGGAGCTTTCCTTTACACAAACTTAGGGTTTTCAAGGAGGAGATAATTTCTACACCTTGATGATCAATTCATTCTTGCCATTGAAACTTAAAGACTACACAAGCGGGTATGCTTGTAGTTGGTGGGAATCCAAGAAAGAAGGAGTCCGTGGATTCGAAGCTTGCACGTGGTCGTGTCGGTAAGTTCTACTTGGTTGGTAGCAATAAGAAGTCGAGCGTGGGGCTTGTAAGTCTTATTGTATGAACTTCGATTCTTTCAAGATAGTGGATTCAAGTTTACCTTGAGGATAGCTAGGTTAAATCCTCCCCGTGTTTTACGGTTTGGTTTCTGGGTGATCATGTCTTGTGTTATTTATTTTCCGCTGCTTTGCATGATTTGATCTTTATTATTGTGATAACCTAGACTTGTTTAATTGGATTAAGTAACAACTTGGCTAATTACCTAGGTTTAATCAATTGTTTATGGGGTCTAAAAACCAGCAGTGAAGAACTTTGTAGCCAACAATCTTCTTCTAGTTGGTGATTAAGTCGCGTCTTGGGATCCGCGCAATTGGTTAGTCACGTCATCGGGATTCGTGCATCAAAGGGTGGCGTTCATATATTGAAAAGTTTTAAACAGAGGTTTTAAGTTCATCTACAAGAAAGGTTTCTCGTCTCTTTACTATAGTGGATTGCTTTTTGGAAAGGTTTCCTCGGGTTTT